>JAESUZ010001248.1:3360481-3833756 GCA_017311185.1 Proteles cristata cristata
CTCTGTCTGACCCTCCTCTGCTCACGCTGTCTCTCTCTCTCTCTCAGAAATAAATAAAATGTTAAAAAAATTACTTTTCCAATTAAAAATTTTTCAAATTTCCAAAATTTATTTTTTGCAAATTTTGCATACACCAATAACTCATCTTACCTATTTTCTTCTTTTGCTGTCGACCAGCTGACTCTGTTATTGTTTCCTTCTTCTTTTCCACTGTAAAGACAGTAATATGGCAAAAATCAATCATGTATTATGCTAAAGAAATGAAGGATGCTTTACCACAGCTGAACCAACAAAAGAAGCTCACGAGAAAGTTACACGCTGCCTTTAATCATGGTCATGAGTAGGTCAACTGATCTACTCCCACACCTACTAGCACGAAAAGGCAGATACAGCAATCTAAGACTAAAACATTACTGTAAGCATCACTAAACACCCATAAAGGACTGTATAAGGTCACAATAGTAATAACTAATGAAACATAGTAAAAACTAAGACGGGTTTTAAGCCATCAGCTGAGGGTGATTGCCTTAGGTTGAGTCTAAGCACAATTTTCAGATTCTGCTGTCTCAGATAACCATGGTTAATTATAGTTCATCCTCCTATTTACTACAGAAGGTAGGAATGCATTCATTCTGTTACTGGGGACTAAGTAAGAGGCATTTTTCTAGGTAGATAAAAAGATAAACGGGCGTCTGAGTGGCTTAGTCAGTTAAGCGTCCAACTTCGGCTCAGGTCATAAGCTCAAGGTATAGGAGTTCGAGCCCTGTGTCAAGCTTCATGCTGACAGTTCAGAGCCTGGGGCCTGCTTCAGATTCTGTGTTTCTCTCTCTTTGCCCTTCTCCCACTTGGGCTCTGTCTGTCTCCGTCTCTCAAAAATGAATAAACGTAAAAAAAATTTTTTTTAAAATAAATAAAAGATAGACATGATCCTTGCCCTCTAAGGAGCAATCTAGTGAGGGCAGACAATTGAATAACAATTAGAAACATTGCCAAGACAGACATATGCACAAGGTAAGGAGATCAGGAGAGTCAAAAAAGCTAAGATTGGGGTGCTTGGCTGGCTCAGACACTGGAGCACGTGACTCTTGATCTCAGGGTTGTGAGTTGAGCCTCATGCTAGGCATAGAGATTACTTAAAAACAAACAGATAAAGAAAGGTAAGACCAACTTCTTTGGATGCATTTCAAATATGATGATAGAGTAAAAGTAACCTTTTAAAGAGGAATAATGTAACAAATTTAAATTTATATTTACTGTCTTTGATCTATCCACCCATCATAATCCACCTATGAATGCACTAAGAATAGGTATGTCAAAAATTACCTTTAGTTTATTCACATTCTTCGTTCTGTATATTATCTCAGCATACTTCCCTTACTAGCAAACAGTACAGTACATGTATTATTTCTAAAAGTTGTATTAAAGGGGTCCCTGGGTGGCTCAGTCTGTTATGCGTCCCACTCTGGCTCAGGTCATAATCTAGCAGTTCATGGGTTTGAGCCCCACATTGGACTCTGTGCTGGCAGCTCTGAGCCTGGAGCCTGCTTCAGATTCTGTGTCTCCCTCTCTCTCTGCCCCTCCCCTGCTTGTGCTCTGTCTCCCTCTCTCTCAAAAATAAACATCAAAACTAAAAAGAAAAGAGGCAAGTAACATAATAAGATTTGTGTCTTGAAAAGTTACTCTAGATGTACTATTTACTATGTACTATTTACTACGTACTATAGAGAATAAATTTGAGTGGCTGCCAGGAGGCCAATGAGGAGGCTACTGCAGTAGATGAGATGAAACAAGATACAAGTTTAGACCATGTGGTGGTGGCAGGTCTGGAGGGATGTGGAGAGACTGAACGCTTTCAGGAAGAGAACAGTGACTTGAGGGTAGACTGCATGTACAGACTGAGAGAAGAAAGTATTCAAATCAGCAAATATTTGTGAAACATTTACCATGTTCCAGTCACCGTTCTGGGTGAATGGAATATATCAGAACAACCACAAAAACCCTGTCCTAGTGAGGCTTTCATTTTAGCAAGTGGAGATAAACACTAAACACAATACATAAATAAGTCATATATTAGAAAGTGACAAGGACCACAGTGGGTAAAATAGATCGGGATCTGGAAAATGAAGAACAGTAGTGGTAGAAGAGATGAGCAGCCTGCAGTTTCAAAGACGGTGGTCAAGTTAAGACTCATAGAGGTAAACTTTGAACAAAGATTTGAAGATAGGAGGCTTAGACATCATAGAGATGAACATTCTAGGCAGGAGAAACAACCAGTAGAAAGGTCCCAGCACAGGCGTGTGGCTGATATACAGTGAATGGCATGCAGGTCAGTGTGACTGAAGCAGAGTGTGTTGAGAGGCAAAGAGGATCAGAGCAGTAACACAGGATGCTCTGTAGGCCACTGTAAGGACTTTGGCTTTACTTGAGTGAAAATGGGACACTGCAGAGGGTTATGAGCAGAGACGGGACATGATCTAAGGGTCTTTAAAAAAGGGTTATTCTGGGGCACCTGGGTGGCTCAGTCAGTTGGGCATCCAACATCGGCTCAGGTCATGATCTCACGGTTCGTGGGTTCGAGCCCCGTGTCGGGCTCTGTGCTGACAGCTCAGAGCCTGGAGCCTGCTTCAGATTCTGTGTCTCCCTCTCTCTGACCCTTCCTGCTCATGCTCGTGCTCTTGCTCTCTCTCTCTCAGAAATAAATAAAAACATTTAAAAAATTTTTTTTAATTTAATAAAAGGGTTATTCTGTGATATCGTGGGGACAGACTACAGGTAAACAGGAACACCTGCTGGAGACTGCTGCAATAACTCACGCAAAGGAGGAAGATGTCTTGGACTATCATAGTTATCAATGGAGGTGATGAAAAGGGGTCAGATTCTGAATATACCTGAAGGTGGTCCAAAAGTGTTAGATGTGGGGTGTAAGAGAAGAGTTAAAAATAATTGCACAAGGATTAAGGCCTGAGCAAGTAAAAGGGCAGACTTGCCATTGACTAAGATCATGATTGCTAGAAATGAAGGAGGCTTGGAAGTGTGAAACAAGTATTCAATTTGGACATGTTGGGTTTGAAATGTATGTTAGATATTACAATGTAATTGATCAAATTGATATATGAATCTTTAAAAAGTTTCTTTGAGTCTAGTTGACACATAATGTTACATTTCAGGTATACAACATAGTGATTCAACTTCTTTTCATGTTATGCTAAGCTCACCACAAGTGAGGCTACCATCATCATCACACAATGCAATTACAAGGATACATGAATCCTGCTAGGGATATAAACTGAGGTGCCATTGCCTAATATAGCACATGATTGAGTTCACCAAGGGAGTCAGTATAGGGATAAAAACAAATTTGGGGTCACCAACAATAGTACGTTGAGAAAAGTAACCAACAAGGAAATTGCAAAGAATAATCAGCAAAATAAGAGGAAAACCAGGTGAGTGTGATGCCTGAAAGTCAAGTGGAGAAAGCATATCAAAGATTCAGGTTTGCACTATGGGAAGCATGGAGGTGCCATTCACCACATAGGGAAATACTGGAAGAGGATCGCATTAGTGAAGGTAAAGATAATGAGTTTGGTTTTTATACGTTGAGGTACATTATCCACGTTGAATAAGTGAAGGAGCAGTAAACTACAATTTTAAAAGTATGAGTATGAGTTTGGTTTCTAATTCTTTGTTTGTTCTCCAACATTAGTATGTCATTTAACCTTTCTGAGCCTCAATCTCTTTTCTATAGAGGGTAGTATTTATACAACTAGCCACAAATGGTTGCCGAGATGTTGCAAAGAAGAAAACTCTAAACACTTATGAAGACATAAAGGTATATCATAGAATACAGAAAGTCATAGAAATTTTAGGATACGAAAGTTATATTTAATCTTTAAAAGGTAGAAAAGAACACTAAAAGCCACATCAAATCTGGAAGGAACCATTCACATTCTATTTCTAGCAACTCCCTCAGCTGTGTCCTGTAGAATTCCTGCTTTATTTCAAAGACAGCAAACTCTACTTGTTCTTAGCATTGTCCTCAAACTCTCCATCAACCTCCTTATGCATCAGAAACTTGGCTTATCCCTGAAGACACTTCTTTTTTTTTTTTAATGTTTTATTTATTTCTAGGAGAGAGAGAGAGACAGCGTGAGCAAGAGAGGGTCAGAGAGAGAGGGAGTCACAGACTCTGAAACAGGCTCCAGGCTCTGAGCTGGCAGTCAGCACAGAGGCCGACGCAGGGCTCAAACCCACGAACCGCAAGATCATGACCTAAGTGAAAGTCAGACGCTTAACCGACTAAGCCACCCAGACGTCCCCCTGAAGACACTTCTTACCGTGATACTAATCATAATGACCTATTGGTCTCCAAACACACCTTCTTGCTAAAATATCCACATTTTTGCACATATGCTACCTTCTTCGCCTGTAATCCTTCCCCCATCTCATTCTCTACCCAAATTCTAGTTACCCAAGGAGGACAGCAAAACCATCTGCATCACAAACGCTTCCAGTGCTGCTCAAAACTGAATGGGATCTCTTTTTTTAGAACCATCACAGCACATAACAAGTACTTCTCATGTCCCCTAGCACTGCCATTTGTATTGCACATTTTGCATAAAAATATCGAATACTGCATACATCTACATAAATATCTCCAATTCAAATTGGATTCACCTTTGCATTCCTGTAAGGTTTTTGTATCAGTTGGTGCTCCTAAAATATTTACTGTGAACATGCATGCGCTCAACGAATTTGACACGTTGAAGCTACGTCTAAAGGATGTTGCCATACTCACATTTTTTACTCTGTTTTTCCACCTCCGCTTTCAGTCTTTTGTACTTGTCTGTCCTGTAAACCAGGACCCAGGTTATGCCTGAAACATCAAAAGCAACATGCTAATAGACAAATGGTTATAACGGTCACAACAAACTGTTATTAGTGGTGACTGTTGGGTAAGGAAGGATTTCAACTTTTTGCTTTATATTTATATCTATATTGAAAAAAGTTAACTCTTTTCAAATGTTAAGACAACGGACTCTTCACCAAGACAACGGAGACATGATATGAAGGTGTCTCCATAAGTTCGCAAGTGAAATCTACCCTAGCGACCCTTCCCTCTCCTGTTCCCAACTTACCCCAATTCCCTGCATGAACCCTCCCATCCCTACCCCAAGCAAGCAACGCTCGCGACCACTCCCTTGGTAGCCCGGGGGTCCCGAGCCTTGGGCTCCTTCCCCGGGGGAGGCGATCACGCGTCAGAGAAGCAGACGCTCTCACCCTCGGCGAGAAGAGCCGTGCACACGGAGATGAAAACGATGAGCAGTGTGTCTGCGAACATGGTGCTCATCTTGCGCTTTCCTCTCTGCACTCCCACCCGCCAGGGGGGAAGCGCTCGAGAGCCGGCAAAAACGAAGCGAAAACGACTTCCCTAGATTTCAGGACCACCGAGCAACACTCTCTGACAGCCCGGAATCATACTTCCGCTTCCGGGGCAGAGGGCCGGGAGGGCTACTTCCGGAGAGTTGCGTGGCCGCGCGACCACAGCGGGAACCCAGCCGCTGGGGCTCAGGCCCAGTCTCGCGAGAGCTGGGCCCTGAGCCACCGCGCCGGAACTGCGGCGGTGAGACTTTGCCCCCTGGCCCTTGCTCGTCGGGGTCTCGGGGCGCCCAGTTCTCTGCCGGAGCCCATTGTGGGCTCTCGTCCGTGCTTCTGCCTCAGCCCCGCCCTAAGGCCGGTTGGGTAGCGTAGTGAACGCCTGCGTTAGGTGCCAGGTCCCGGCTTTGGGGCTGGGGACGCAGAAATCAGTTAGTCGTGGCCGCTGGCTTCAAGGAACGCCCGTCCTAGCGAAGGAGAGAAACTTGTACATACGGTGTGATTAGAGTTTTAAGAGAGGTGTGGCCAGAATGCTGCTGTGACCCCGTTGAGGGGGTGGTCAGAGACAGCCTCGGAAGGAATCGAAGCAGTGCTTCGAGGGGTGGGAGTGCTTTGTGGGGAAGCAGAGGCCTTTCCAGGCAGTGACGCGGGCGGTGGAGATACGTGGTGTGTAGTGGAGCAGTGAGTGGTGAGTCCAGAGACGGGGTCATGAACCCAAATGCCTACGGTGGCTGCGTATAAACATCTGGTGCAGGCCGAGCAGAAGGAAACGATGGGAGGGGCCAGGCATCAAAAGGGAGCGACAATTTTGTCTGGAAGGAGCAGTTGGTACTCAACCTCCGACCAGTTTCCCTGGGGGAAGGAGCGCCCACTGTTCATTATCTTCGCATTTTCTAGGAAAATACAGAAATCTTGATCGTATGTGAAAGCTCAGTCTCTAGATGCCGGTAATTCGTCGTTTTAAATGATGCAGAAGTGAGAGAAAAATGCCTCAGAAGCTTGGTGGCAGCCTGGGTGGAGGTTTTCAGCCTTTTCACACTGTTAGGTCTGTGTGGAGTATGTGTCTATGAAAATCTGGAAGCTAGCTGAACTGTCTCCGGTTGACTTGTACTTTTTCTCTTAAACTCCGATATACTTAGAGTTCTCCACTAATGCTCCAGTAATGGGCCTTTTTTAGTTTTACGTGCCTTTTGTCTCCTCTTCCAAGTCTTAGCAGCAAAGAGCCTGTCTCCTTTTAACAATGAATTTCTACCATGTGTTAGTAGGTACAGTGGTAGGCACTTTGAAAGTCATAGTATTCCTGACTTTCAAGTTCGCCTTGGAAGTCACACATAATAAGATATAATCGAGGTTTTCGTGAAATGTGCGCAAGGCAAAATTGGTTCTTCTTGGAGGAGTTGGGAAGGCTTCCCATTGGAGCTAGATGGTGATAGGGCTAAACGTTTGGATAGGATAGGTTTTCATTCAACTCTGTATCACTTGTGTAAATATTGAAGCACAAGAAAAGCATGGCTTTTAAAAAAAATTTTAGGTACGGTTGACATACAATGTTACATTAGCTTCAGGTGCACAGCTGTTACCCTGTGCTCACCACAAATGTCACTCCCATCTGTCAAGAAGAACATGACCTTTGAAATCAGACCTGGCTTTCTGTTCTAGCTTTGCCACTTAATTGACACCTGTCCTTGAACATCTTGTCTGTGCATCTTCTTATCTGCAAAATGGTAATAATAACACAAGCTGCATAAAACTGGAAGACTACATGAGAGAGTATATCAGAAAGTATTTAAAGCTGTACCTGACACAGTTTCTCAAATCCAACATGCCGTTGATCGTAAGATGAAACATTATAAGCTATTAAGAAAAAATAAACTAGTTAAACCATGACACACCACTGATTGTAGGATGCATCCCTTTCAGAGGTGTTAAAATGTGGGGCTCCTGGGGTGCTCATGCAGTTAAGCATCTTGGTTAAGCATCTTGGTTTCAGCTCAGGTCATGATCTCACAGTTTGTAGATTCAAGCCTGACGTTGGGTTGTCCTTCAGTGTGCTTATTTGAAGTATTAGTAACAACACTGTTTCTAAACAAATGATTACTACTAGGCCAGGCATAAAGACGAGAGAAATTAAACCCCTGCTTTATGACAGATACGAATGGATATGGACTTTAGGTTTGAATGCTACCCTACTACGTGTGAGCTGCATTACTACAAGTTATTTAACTTCTCTGAGCCTCACTTGTCTTTAGCTTTGTAGAGATAAAAATGCCTACCTTCCAGAACTATGTTGAGGTTTGTTTATATAGGACTGAGACCAACACTCTGGAGTCAGACCACTTGTCTTCAAATCTTGGCTTCACCACTCCACTAAATTTGCAATTTTAAGCAAATCATTTCACTGCACTGTGCCTTGGTTTTCTTGAATATGCAATGACATAATGATAGCAATGTCTAAATCCAAAGGATTGTGTTTTTTGAGATCATGTGGGTCAAGTGTTTGGAAGAGTACCAGGCTCATAGAAAGGGCACTTTAAGTGTTAACTGTTATTAAAGCACCCAGCACATAATCCTTGAACTAATTTTATTTTCGTTCTATCCATTTTCCTTGGATTCTTGTTCCCTTCAAAAGCTTCAGTTATGGGGCACCTGGGTGGTTCAGTTGGTTAAGTGTCCAACTTTGGCTCAGGTCATGATCTCATGGTTTGTGAGTTTGAGTCCCTAATCAGGCTCACTGCTGTCAGTGCACAGCACACTTTGGATCCTCTGTCTGTCTCTGTTTCTCTCTCTCAAACATAAACATTAAAAAAAAAAAAAAGGAAGCTTCAGTTACCATCTATCGACTGATGATCCATAAAGTAACATCTACAGCCTGAGTTTCTTTCCTGATTTTTGGACTTGATCTCCAACTGCCAAGTGGGCATTTCCATTTGGAGATCCCAAACTGAACCCATCCAGTGCTTTTACACAAACTCCAATATTCCCTTCTTTCTTTCTTCTCTTATGAAGTAGCACCACCATCTGCCCCATGTTTCAAGCCAGAAACGGGAACTATCCTCAATTATTCCCTTTTCTTTATCCTACACATCTAATCACCAAATGTGATAAATTCTCCCTCCTTCGTTTCCACCACCTTTCCCCCCCCCCGCCCAGCAAACATCTTTCAATTCCTTCTACTGCACTTTAGCTCAGGTTACCATTGTCTCCCTTTGCATTACAGCCTTCTAAATGGTTGGTCTCCATTTACACACCTGTCCCCTCCAAGCCATTCTTTTTATGTAGCCAATAGTGATCTTTCTCAACTACAAAGATGATTGGTATAGAGAACATAGAAGAGGAAGATGTTGAGGGCAGCTCCCAAATTTTTTTTCTTGGGTACCTGAATATATTCACATTGGAGAAAACAGGAGAAGAATCAAATTATTAGGGGAAGATTTTTTTCCCCCTACTAGTCTTGCAGGACTAGATAAAGACCTTCAGAAACACTAAGCACTGAAAAGATTATGAGGCCCCTTCCCAAACTATAATTTAAAATAAAACGAATGCTAAAGTGAAACGTGAGTTTATTGTCTTTTGGAATATCTTATTTTTTCAAATACCTTTCACTCTGTGCGTGTGGGTCCTAAGTATGCGTTTAATTTGCCTTTTAGGTAATCCAGCACTCTTGTTTGAAGACAGAGATTGAGTCTTGTTTATTGTTGCATCTCCAGCTTTTGGAACATGGCCTGGCACAGAGAAGCTTCCCAATATATAATGAATGAGTGAGTGGATGATACTGCTGAGAGAGAGGACAATAGGTTGGACAAATATCTTGGAAGAATGGGGAATTTTAGCTTGACTTCGAATAAAAAGTGAAATTAGGATGTGGGCACAGCAGTGATCGAAAGCATTGAATTGGCAATGAGAAAGAGGGAAGACATCACAGTCTCTATGTAGTAGAAACAACCAATATGTGTGAAGAGAATATATGTTCAAAAGAAATAGAATTGACTAGGTAAAGTAACTGAATTATATCTAGAAGAGGTACAAGGTTGAATTTCAGGAGATCTTTAAATCTGATACTGTACAAAACTTTGTGTGCACATTTTTTCCCTGAATCAAAGTCATAGTTTTTAAATCAAATTCTCAAAGGAGTTTGTAAATAATAAATGTTAAGATTTATGTTGTATATTTGAGAGACTGATAAGAAGTCTTAAGTTTGATGTTGTAGCCATTTAAGGCTCAAGTATTTTTACTACAGGGACACCTGGATGGCTCAGTCAGTTAAACAACTGACTCTTGGTTTTGGCTCAGGTCATGATCTTGTAGTTAGTGCAAGCTGTGTGTCAGACTCTGTCCTGACAATGCAGAGCCTGCTTGGGATTCTCTCTCCCTTTCTCTCTGCCCCTCCCCTGTTCATTTTCTTTCTCTCTCACACACACACACACAATAAATAAACTTAATAAAAATATCTAAAAGAAAGAAAGGGGCAGAAGAGAGGGAATGGGTACCTCAGCTCTGGAGATAAAACCTGAAAAGTTGGGCCATCAAATTGGAAAGGGAAAATTAAAATTAATCTTTGTTTGCAAATGACAAGACCTTATATGTAGAAAACCCCAGAGATTCCACAGAAAAAAACCAACTGTTACAACTAGTAAACAGATTCAGCAGAGTGGCAGAATACAAAATCCACATACATAAATTATTCCCATTATTTTCCATAATAATGAATAATCCAGAAAGGAAATCGAGAAGACAATTCCATTTGGAAAAACATCAAAAATAAAATACTAAGGAATAAATTTAATCAGGGAGGCAAAAGATTTGTACACTGAAAATAACAATACTCGTGAAAGAAATGATAAGACACAAAGACATTTTGTGTTCATGGGTTGAAAAAGACTTTACATTGTTAAGATGTCAATACTACCTTTAACAGTCTACATATTCAGTACAATCCCTGTCAAAATTTCAGCATTTTTGCAGAAGTAGAAAAATCCACCCTGAAATTCTATCAAACCTCTAAAGACCCTGAGTAACCAAAGCAATCTTGAAAACGAATTAAGTTCAAACTCTCCTACTTCCTGATTTCAAAACTTCCCTCCAAGCCTTGGAAATCAAAAAAGTGTGATACTGGCATAAAAACAGACATATAAACCAGTGAAAAAGCATAGAGCACCCCAAAATAAGCCCCTGCTTATATGGTTAAACATTTTTCAACAAGGGTACCAAGACCATTCAAAGGCTAAAGGACGGTCTTTGCAATAAATGGGATATTTAGAAAATGGGATATCCACATGCCAAAGAATGAAGTTAGGTGCTTATCTTATACCATATATAAAAATTAACTCAATGGGTCAGAGACTTGAACGTAAGAGGAAAAACTATAAAACATAGAAGAAATCATAGGAGAAAAACTAAATGACGTTGGATTTGACAATGACTTACTGGATATGACACCAAAAGCATGGGCGACAGCAGAAAATAATAATAGATTGGACTTCATCAAAGTCTATAACTTGTGCATGAAAGGATACAATAAACAGTGAAAAGGCAATTTATGAGCTTGGAGAAAATGTTTGCAAATCACATATTGATAAGAGATTAAATTCCAGAATATATGAAGAACTCCAACAACAACAACAAAACTCAATTCAAAAATGAGCAAAGGACTGGGGCGCCTGGGTGGCTTAGTCGGTTAAGCGTCCGACTTTCACTTAGGTCATGATCTCGCGGTTTGTGGGTTCGAGCCCCACGTCGGGCTCTGTGCTGACTGCCGGCGCAAGAGCCTGGAGCCTGTTTCAGTCTGTGACTCCCTCTCTCTCTGACCCTCCCCTGCTCACGCTGTCTCTCTCTCTCTCTCTCTCCTAGAAATAAATAAAATATTTTTTAAAAAATGAGCAAAGGACTTAAATAGACATTTCTCCAAGGAAGATATACAAATGGCCACTAAGCACATAAAGGGATGCTCAACATCACTAATGATTAGGAAAAAGCAAAGCAAATCTATCTATGTGAAGTAGTACTTCACATCTAGTAGAATGGCAATTATTTAAAATAAAAAACCTGGGGCACCTGGGTGGCTTAGTCAGTTAAGCCTCTCTGGCTCTTGATTTCCGCTCAGGTCATGATCTCACAGTTTGTGGGTTCAAGCCCTACACTGGGCTCTGTGCTGACAGGATTCTGTCTCTTCTCTCTGACCTTTCCCTGCTTGTTCTCCATCTCTCTCTCAAAATAAATAAACATTTAAAATAATAAAATAAAAAAACCTGTTGGTGAAGATGTGGAGAAATTCGAACACTATGGATTGCTGGGAGGAATGTAAAATGGTACAACCGCAGTGGGAAAAAGTATGGTGTTTACTCAAAATATTAAACATAGAATTACCAAATGATTCAGCCATTCCAGTTTCGGATTTGTATTCAAAAGAATTGAAAACAGGGGCTCGAGCAGATATTTGCACATCCATGCTCATAGCAGCATTATCCTCAGTAGCCAAAAGGTGGGAGCAACCACGTGTCCATCAATGGATGAATGTATAAACAAAGTGTATATATTCATACAATGGAATATTACTCAGCCTTAAATTTTTTTTTTAATGTTTTATTTATTTCTAGGAGAGAGAGAGAGAGAGAGAGAGACAGCGTGAGCAGGGGAGGGTCAGAGAGAGAGGGAGTCACAGGCTGAAACAGGCTCCAGGCTCTAAGCTGGCAGTCAGCACAGAGCCCGACGCGGGGCTCGAACCCACGAACCGCGAGATCATGACCTAAGCGAAAGACAGACGCTTAACCGACTAAGCCACCCAGGCGCCCCATACTCAGCCTTAAAAAGGACGGAAAGGACACATGTCACAACATGGACGAACCTTGAAGAAACAACACTATGTAAGATATGCCAGTCACAAAAGGACAAGTGCTGAATGATTCCACTTATATGAGGTACCTCAAGTAGTCAGATCCATAAAGACAGAAGGTGAGGTGGTGGTTGCTATGGGGGGAGGGAAGAATGGAGAGTTATTGTTTCATAGGTATGGAGTTTCAGTGTGAGAAGATGAAAAAGTTCTGGATACGGATGGTGGTGCGTGATTGTTGCACAACAATGTGAATATAGTTCCTAACACTGAACTGTACCTTTATATCTGGTTAAAATGGTAAACTTGATGTTATGTATATATTACCATAACTTTCAACCAATTTTTAAGTTGGGCCATATCTAGATGATGTGGGTCAGCAGAATCTCTTCATCGTTACTTGTGGGAGTATAAATTGGTACAGCCCCCTTGGAAATTTGGTCATTACTTTGTAAAGGTAAAAATGTGCCTTCCCTTTGGCCAACCATTTTGCTTCTATATATATATCCAAAAGAAACTTTTCAACAGGTACCAGAACACATGTACAGGAATGTTCAAGTGAGGGGAGCCTGGGTGGCTCAGTCAACTGAGTGTCTGAGTCTTGATTTCAGCTCAGGGCATGATCCTGGGGGCATGGGATCAAGCTCCATGTTGAGCTCTCACTGAGACTGGAGCCTGCTTAAGATCATCCCTCTCAGGGCACCTCAGTAGCTTAGTTCATTATGCATCTGACTTCTCAGCTCATGATCTCACAGTTCATGAGTTTGAACCCCACAGCGGGCTCACTGCCGTCAGCACAGAGCCCACTTCTGGTCCTTGGTCCCCCTCTGTCCCTCTGCCCCTCCCTAACTTGTGCCCTCTTTCTATAAAAAATAAACATTCAAAAAAAAAAGATTCTGTCTCCCTCTAGCCTGCTTAAGATTTGCTCCTCTGCCCGTCTCCCCAACTTTCTCTAAAACAAAAAAAAAAAAGAAAAAAAGTTCATGTGAAAACTCTCTTTAATACCAAGATTTGAAAATAACTCAATAGTAATAGATGATGCAATGGAGGATCAAAGAGGTATATGTAAATATAAATTCATGTCTTGGTTTTCACGTTGGTGGTGATTTCATGGATATTTGTTATTTTAAATGAAAGACTAAATGAATGCTTGAGGCCCTTGAATATACCAATGATGAAAATGTGTCATGATGAAACATGAAAAATAATGATGAATTCTCTGTATCTCAGCTAAAAAAATTTTTTTAAAAATTTTTCAGTGCCTGGGTGGTTCAGTTGGTTAAGCTTCTTGACTCTCGATTTCAGCTCAGGTCATCATTTCACTATTCATTAGTTTGAGCCCCGTGTCAGGCTCCGTGCTGTTAGCTTGGGATTCTCTCTCTGCCCCTCCTTCCCTTGCCCACTCTCTCTCAAAAGAAAATAAGTAATTTTTTAAAGTTTGTTTATTTTATTTTGAGATAGAGAGCAGGAGAGAATCCCAAGCAGGATCCACACTGTCACTGAGGAGCCCAGTGCAGGGCTTGAACTCAGAACCATGAGATCATGACCTAACCCAATATCAGAAGTTGGATGCTTAACCAACTGAGCCACCCACTGCGCCCCACCCCCCAAAATTCTTTCCGTATTCAACTCTATATCTGTTTGATATAAGTTGAAGAAGGAAGTTGGGGAGGTGGGGAGTAATCTTTTAAATTACCTACCATCAAATAAAAATGATACTATAGGAAAATATGTCACATTTCCCTGTGGTCTTGGGTACCCTCTGATTGATTATTACTTTTATCTGGGCATTTAAGCATCTCAATTTTAGGAGATCAGTGATAGTGGAAAGTCACCAAAATATCTTGAGCTTGAATGGGAATTTTGCAAAATAAGCAGTGTTTCTGTGGAAAAAAAAAATTAGTCTGGTGGTTTCACATAGGATAGATACATTTTTGAGAGACATCGCAGTCAGAAGAACCAACTATCAGGACATCATTACGATGGAGTTTTCAAGTAAGGGAGCCCTAAACTAAGTAGTAGCAGCAGAAATTGAGAAGGAGCTAAGAACCTTTTGCAGGATGAAATAGTAATTCTTAGAATACATAAGATGAAGGAGATACGAATACTTCAATAATTCTTTTTTAAACATTTTTTTAAATGTGTATTTATTTTTGAGAGACAGAGACAGAGCATGGGTAGGGAAGACGGGGAGAGAGAGAGAGAGAGAGAGAGAGAGAGAGAGAAGAGAGAGAAAGAGAGACAGAATCTGAAGTAGGCTCCAGGCTCTGAGCTGTCAGCACAGAGCCCAATGCAGTGCTTGAACCCACAAACTGTGAGATCATGACCTGAGCCAAAGTCAGACACTCAACCAACTGAACCACCCAATCACCCCACGAATACTTCAATAATTCTAAGGTTTCTACCAGAGGTATTTCTCAGCTTTGTGACCCAAAATTTATACAACTGTAAGGACTCCCTTTAAGGAAAACAATATGGCAAAATCAAAATAGGATCAAAATTAGATACAAAAGTGAATATTTATTTGAAAGAGGCTAGTGCCTCAGAAGTGTTTAAAGCTTTCAGTTGTACCAATTCTTAGATTTCAAAAAGTTTTCCCCATGAGGACCAGCGCTGCAAAGTGCACTGTACTACTACAGTCTCTATGCCTCTCAGAAGGCTTTTTTTCTTAATGTAGGTGTTATCACTATGAACTTACCTCCTAGAACTGCTTTTGCTGCATCCCATAAATTTTGGTATATTGTGTTTCCATTTTCTTGTATCTAAAGGTACTTTTAAATTTCTCTTTTATTTATTTTTTTTTTTGACCTTTGGTTGTTTGGTAGCATGTTGTTTAATCTCCACATATTTGTGAATGTTCCAGTTTTTTTCTTGTGATTGATTTATGGTTTCATACCCTGTAGTCAAAGAAGATGCTAGACATAGTAGTCTTCTTAAATGTATTAATACTTGTTTTGTGGCCTAACATATCTCTCCCAGAGAATATTACATGTGCACTTAAGAAGAACGTGCATTCTGCTGCTGTTGGATTATCATTTTCTGTAAACGGCTAAGTCTATCTGTCGTAACATGTGGTTTAAGTGCAATGTTTCCTTATGGATTTTCTGTTCCTATTATCTACACAATGTTGAAAGTAGGTTATTTAAGTCTCCTATTATTACTGTATTGCTATTTCTCCCTCAGGGTCTGTTACTATTTGCTGTGTATATATTGAGGTGCTTCTATACTGAGTGCATAAATATTTATGAATGTTGTACTCTATATTAATGACCTCTTTTCATTTCTTATTATAGTCTTTGCCTTAAAGTCCATTTTATGTGATTTAAGTGTAGCTACTCCTACTTTTCTTTTGATTTCCATTTGCATGGAATATCTTTTTCCATTCTTTCAGTCTACATGTGTTCTTAAAGCTCAACTGAGTTTCTTGTAGATAGTTGGGTCTTTTTTTAAAAAATCTATTTAGGGGCGCCTGGGTGGCTTAGTCGGTTAAGCGTCCGACTTTCGCTTAGGTCATGATCTCGCGGTTCCTGGGTTCGAGCCCCGCGTCGGGCTCTGTGCTGACTGCTAGCTCAGAGCCTGGAGACTGTTTCAGTCTGTGACTCCCTCTCTCTCTGACCCTCCCCTGCTCATGCTGTCTCTCTCTCTCCTAGAAATAAATAAAAAAATATTTAAAAAAAAATCTATTTAGACACTTTATGTCTTTTGCTTGGAGAATTTAGTCCATTTACATTTAAAATAATTATTGATAGCTATGAACTTATGATTGCCATTTTGTTCATTATTTTCTGGCTCTTCTTAATTCCTTTATTCTTTTTTCTTCTCTTGTTCTCTGTGTGATTTGATGACTTTCTGTAGTGGTATGCTTAGATTCCTTTGTCATTACTTTTTGTGTATCTGCTATAGATTTTTGATTACCATGAGGCTTCCATAAAACAGAAAGATATTTTGCTTTTGAATCATTTTCCATTCAAATAATTTTCTTGTGAAGTGTCTGTTTGTACTGCTACCCCTGTTGGGGTTTTTTCCCCCCCAATTATTAACTAGTCTACTTCCACAACATCTTTATTTTTGTCAGTGGCTTTCCTTATAATTGGGGTAGTTCTCCACTGTTATTTGTCATGGCTTTATGAAATCCCTACCTCTTTTACATGAGACTTCTCATTTGACTTTGCAAATGCGTTCTACTGAATTTGCAAATAGATTAATGGAGTAGACGGATATGTTAAATGAGGAGAGATGTTTAATGACCCATGTTTTAAATGATTGGTTCGTTGGTAAATATATGATAGGGAAACTGTTGTTTCCTAGTGCAATCTCCTAACTGTGGGGCCCTAGCTAATGAAACCCTGACTAATAAGGATACCCCACAGGCATTTGATAAGGTTCCAGTGAACATTATTGAAATAATGGCTGCGAAGTGCTTAGCATTTGTTCCTGGCACAAGTAGAGTTGGTTACTTAATCCTTTGTGTTGCCATGGTATACCATAATATCACATTACATAGTATTATGGTTACATAATTCTTTATGTGCATGTGTTTTTCTTTAAAGTTCATTTATTTATTTTCAGAGGGACAGAGACAGTGCAAGTTGGGGAGGGGCAGGGAGAAAGGAGACAGAGACTTGCAAGCAGGCTCCATGCTGCCAGTGCAGAGCCAAGTACGGGACTTGAACTAATGAAACCTCGAATGAAACCTCGAGATCATGACCTGAACCAAAACTAAGAGTCGGATGCTTAACCAACTGAGCCATCCAATGAGCCAACAACATACTAAGTGTGTTTTTTAGTAGTCTTGACTCCTAGAAGGTAGTAATGGTTTCAAATTCATCTTTGTGCTTCTAATATGTGCCTCATACATAGTGAACATTCAGTACATGTTGAATGAGTAAGTAAAGGAATGAATGAGTGGATATCTTCCTCATCTTTTTCTTGTTCTATCTCAGGTTACCTTTAATTTTTGTAAAAAAAATTTTAATAAGGCAAATACCTTTGCATTGATAAGGAATGTTCTCTAAGATAGAGTGCTAAAAACAAAATGCAGAATGGTTTGTAGCAGATGCCACTTTTTTTTTAATTGGAGGTAGAATATACACATACATGCACAAACACATTCATGGATATATTTGTGTACATATATGTGTGTTATTTGTTTTTTGCATAGACTATCTTAAGGATACGTGAGAAACCAGTAAGAGTGACTACCTTTGGGTAGTAACGCTGGGAAAGATTTACTTTCTTATTGTATACTCTTTCGAATTGCTTAATTTTTTAGTATTTATTTATTTTTGACAGAGGGAGAGCATGCAAGTGGGGAATGGGCAGAGAGAGAAGGAGACAGGATCTGAAGCAGGGTCTGTGCCAACAGCAGAGCCTGATGTGGGGTTTGAACTCACCAACCATGAGATCATGACCTGAGCTGAAGTCAGACGCTTCACTGACTGAGCCCCCCAGGAACCCCTCAAATTGCTTATTTTTTTACCTTGTCCTTATATTACCTACTTTATATAAATACAGATATATGGATATAAATTTTATTTTACCAGGCTGTTACCATTTCTGAAACCTAAAATAACTGGTAAATAGAAGGACTGGAATGATGTTAGAATATTACTAATTCAGGTCAGAAAAGTCCTTAAATATGCAAATATAAATCACGTAAGAGTTAAAAAAAATATTTTCTTTGTCTTCATCTACCTGTACACTTACACACTGCACATTTCAAGTTGACCTAAAGGTCACAGATACATAAAAATTGGGTGGGATTTAACAGTTTCTAATTGATTTTCATAGTCTTTATCACATAATTTAGCTTTTCTGAGAGAACCTTTCATCTCTGGCCATATTAAGTTTTGTTTTTATGACTTTTCATTCATTGTGTTTTATTTTGTTTTGTTTTAAGATTTTATTTTATTTTATTTTTGTGTTTACTTATTTATTTTGAGAGAGACAGACAGACAGAGAGAGACAGCACGAGCAAGGAAGGGGCAGAGAGAGAGGGAGAGAGAGAATCCCAAGCCCGTTCCATGCTGCCAGCACAGAGACTGATGTGGGGCTCGAACTCACCAACTGTGATATCATGACCTGAGCCGAAATCAAGCTGGATGCTTAACCAAAGGAGCCACCCAGGTGCTCCTAAAGATTTTACTTTTAAGTAATCTCTACATCCAGCATGGGGCTCAAACTCAAAATCCTGATATCAAGAGTCACACGCTCCACTAACTAAGCCAGGCAGGCACACCTCCATTCACCATGGGGTATACGGTTACTCATGCACGTACAAGTATGCAAAAGTATGACAAAATATCCCAAATTAAATGATCTACATGCAATTTCTTAATAGAGCAGAAAAGACTCCCCTGATGCTCCGACCACCCTTGGGTCTAACTGCTGTATTCACTCCACCACCTTCCAACTGCCTAAGGTTTCTGGCATCACGATCTTCTGCTATTGGAGCCTAAATGGGTTTAAACTTTGAAAGTGATTTATCATAAGGGTCCCTTGGGTAGTTTGGTCAGTTGAGTGTTCAACTTCAGCTCATGTCGTGATCTCCTGGCTTGTGGGTTCAAACCCCACATCTCTGCTAACAGCAAAGAGCCTGCTTCAGATCCTCTGTCTCCCTCTCTCTCTGCCCCTCCCCTGCTCTCTCCCTCTCTCTCTCTTTCATAAATAACCATTAAAAAAACTTTAAATGCCATTTATCGTAATGTATCAGAGGGTTTAAAGAAGTGCATACCCTTTGATCCAACAATAGGAAATAATCAGAGGATAATTTTAAGGATGATTTCATAGCCTTAAATTTAAAAATTTTATCTTATTTTTGAGAGAGAGAGCACAAATGAGCGAGGGGCAAAGAGAGACAGGGAGAGAACCCCACAAGGTGCAGAGCAGAGAGAGAGAGAAGAGGAGCTCAAGCTTACCTGATACGGGACTTGAACTCAAAAACAATGATATCATGACCTGAGCCAAAGTCAGATGCTTAACTGACTGAGCCACCTGGGTGCTCAATTTAAAACTTAAAAAAGCATGGGGCACCTCGGTGGCTCAGCCGGTTGAGTGTCCAACTTGGGTTCAGGTCATAATCTCACTATTGGGGACTTTGAGCCTCACATTGGGCTCTGTGCTGACAGCTCAGAGCCTAGAGCCTGCTTCAGATTCTGTGTCTCTGTCTCTCTCTGCCTCTCCCCTGCTCTCTTTCTCTCTCTTCCTCTCTCAAAAATAAATAAACATTAAAAAAATTTTAAAGAATTTAAAAACCAGAATATCTAAATGGTAAAAAAAAAAAAAAAAAAGGACTGGTTAAATACATTATAACAAATGTATGCAATGGAATACTGTTCAGTATCTAAAATTATGTAAGTGTATATGATTTCATTGCAAATTCACAATACAGTATGTGACTATATTGGCTCACTGATAAATATGTGTTAGGGCAAACATTGCTCTTTACTGCACTCTAACTATGGAGACTTGGCTAATAAAATCTTGGCTAGAAAAGACCTGTATTTATTTATTTATTTTTAAATGTTTGTTTATTTTGAGAGAGAGAGAGAGACAGCAAAAGTGGGGGAGGGAGGGAGAGAGAGAGAGAGGGTAAGAGAATCCCAAGCAGGCTCCATGCTGTCAACACAGAGCCCGATGCAGGGCTCAATTTCATGAACTGTGAGGTCATGTCCTAAGCTGAAATGAAGAGTCAGACGCTTAACCAATTGAGCCATCCAGGTGCCATATATATAGGTATATGTATATATACGTATATATGTATATACGTATATATACATATATAATGCATAGATCAGTATTCTAGATCTTACGCAGGGTGGTCGATGTTTATTAGGTTATGAAGTAAATAATAAAGAGGGCCAATGATGAGAACTCTTTTATAAAAAAGAGTTATGATCACTTAAAATCTGTGCAGTTGAAGTATGTCAAAGAAATAAAAGAATGGAAAGGGGAACATCTAAGAGGTTATTTGCTAAATTGTTAATCGTGGTTATCTCTGACTAAAACTTTAAGGGTGATTATTTTCTTTTTACACACTTAAAAGTTTCTAATTTGTCTATAATTCTATATTACTTGTGTAATGGGGATATTAAAAAGTCAAAACCATTAAGTTTAAGATTTAAAAATATTCAACAATAACAGCAACAGTGAAGACTAACTCTCCTAAATAGACAAGACTATTGTCTGTATTGGCCAATTATGTTCCTTTGTAGCAAATGCAACTACCACGTAAAAGGAAGGAAGCCAGGGCATCTGGGTGGCTCTGTTGGTTAAGCATCGACTTTGGCTCAGGTCACGATCTCACGATTCTTGAGTTCAAGCCCCACATGGGGCTCTGTGCTGACAGCCCAGAGCCTGGAGCTGCTTCAGATTCTGTCTCCCTCTTTCTGCTCCTCCCCCACTCATGCTTTCTCTTTCTCTCTCAAAAATAAATAAACATTAACAATTTTTTTTTTAAAAAGGAAGGAAGTGGTTTCCAGCTACTAGGAAACATAAAGCCATTTGGAAAATCTTCACCTAGGTTATAAGGTATTATTGATATAGAGATGCTGGAATGTAGTTACTTTTTTAAGGAAAAGAAAATTTACAAATGTTATAACTTAGTTAAATTACTTTCTTAAAGTAGAACCACACGTATAAGTTATTTACATTTTCAGAGTTTCAAATACTGAAGCCAAAGTTTATTTTATTTTTAATTTATTTACTTATTTTGAGAGACAGAGCGTACGCACGCACTCACAAACGTGCAGAGCCTATGAGTGGGGGTGGGGCACAGAGAGAGGAAGAGAGAGAATCCCAAGCAGTCTCTGTGCTGTCAGGGAGGAGCCAACTGTCGGGCTCTATCTCATGAACCTTAAGATCATTACCGGAGCCAAAATCAGGAGTCATATGCTAACTGACTGAACAGCCAGGCACCCTGCCAAAGGTTATTTTAAAAAATTGGAGTTGCTCTGGTACTTGATTAGATGTCTCTGCTACATATTTCTTAGCACTTGACCTAGCACCACATTTTTTGTCATGGCTTAGTTGAAGACCTGTTTTTCTTTTCTTTCTTGATTGTAAGCTCAATAAGAGTAGGAATGATGTCTATCTTATGGCACGTAATAGGAACTCAATATATATATATATACATTTAAGAGGGAGAGAGACAGAGACAATCTCAAGCAGGCTCCATGCCCAGTGGCAGAGTCCACTGGAATCATGACAGAGTTGAAGTGAAGAGTCAGACGCCCAACCAACCAAGCCACCCAGGTGCCCTGCAACTCAATATTTAATAAGAGAATGTACAAATAAATGAATGGATACAGTTCCAATTTAGAGCTAGGACATAAAGAGCAGGAGCTGTAAAATGCCCAGTGGAGGTGGCCCCTTACACTTTGAAGGTGTGAAGTGCCTGTTACATTTGAAGTACATTTACATTTAAGGAGAAATATTTGTGTTTACAGTTGACACTGACCAATCCCAGTAAGCAAAATGCCTATAGGAATATACTACTAAAAGTCCTCATGAGGAATAAGAATGGAGAGAAAGTGGCAGACAGGCTACCATGTCACAGTTATATAAATTCAGAGCTGGAAGAGAACTTAGAACATCTCAAAGTCAATCCTTCATATAATAGATGAATAAATTGAAGTCCATACAATGTAAATGAATTATAAAGTCAACTAGTCCCTTATTGATAACTCCAGACCATGAGCGAGGTCTCCTAACTCGCTGGTCTAGTTTTCTCTCGGCCAAACTTAAAGGATTGATCATCACCTAAGTCTAGGAAAGGAAGAATAGAGAGACAATCATCTTGTTCTTCAAACATTCTGGTCCAGATTCCTTCTTCAGCCCCAATGAGCAACAAAACTCGGGGGTCATTAGGAATGGCATTGTAAATGAAACAAAATGAGATCTCACATCTGGAATACTATACGTAGTTCTGCGTCCATTTCACAGAAAAAATACAGCAAAGCCAGAGAAAGGTCCATGGGAGAAAGTGAGAGTCCTCTCACAGAGCGATTGAGAACAAGATAAAAACATTATGATGCTTCACACTGAGCTGTTAAAAGAAATACAGTTATCTGCACTGTACCCAAAATCTTTGAATTGTGGGCACAGAAGAAAATGAGACCCTTCCACAAAATAGCTGTGGACGCTGTTGTCAAATGTTCTGTTGTGCATTAAATGATCCATGAGATGGACCTGGTCTGCTCATTCAGATGGTTTTCTTCACAAAACTCCTTTTCTTGTCATATCAAACCCCACTTAATCCCTAAAATCCCCAACAGGGAAAAATGAATGCCTAATTGTTTTCTTCTCTGGTGACAGGCAGTGGTGCTTCGGGTCACAGGATGACACTTACCTGGAGGCTCTTTCTCTGTCAATCTTCTTTTCATTTCATTTCAAGTCCTGGGTGGTTACGGATGAGAGATACCTCCCTTCAGTCATATCCATCAACTACTCATGTCTTTTACTCATTTTCCCTTTGGGGCCTGTGAGTATTTTCCTGTGGAAGTATGTCCTGGTTTGTAGTAGCCATAGTGGAAACTGTTTTTTATGATACTGTCAGAGCATTCAAAAGACACATATTTGGACTATCCTAAAATAAACAAATAAATGTTTCCTTTGTTTCACATCTTTGTTGTGTACTATTTCTTGTTGGAAGTTATCAGATTTCAGTCTTCAGCCGTTTTTTCTTGAGGGTTTACTTCTTTAGTCTTCCCTTTTGTATTTAACTTTTAGTATTCTCCTCTCTGCCAGGGACACCTGGGTGGTGTGGTCGCTTAGGCGTCCAACTTCGGCTCAGATCATGATCTCACGGTTCATGAGTTTGAGCCCCACGTCGGGCTCTCTGGTATCAGAGCAGAGCTTACTTCAGATCCTCTGTCCCTGTCTCTCTGTGCTCCGCCCCTTGCTCTCTCTCTAAAACAAGTAAACATAAGAGAAAAATATTCTCCTTTCCCACATATTTTTCAAAGCTCTCATATTTATTTGAATGCTTAAGTGTTTTTACAATATTAATATGTCTGTTTTTTCAGTAGATCACGAAACCTGCTCTCCTGCTAGTGGGCAGTTATTCTAGAAAATTTTGCAGATGTGAATATTCAAAACTGAAATAATAACACTAAACTGCTAATAATGATTAGCTCTTAGGGAGATGATTAGAGAGGATGTTCACATTCTGTATAAAAAATTCCTGAGGGGCACTTTGGTGGCTCAGTCAGTTAAGCGTCCAACTTCGACTCAGGTTACGATCTCACAGTTCATGGGTTCGCACTCTATGTTGGGCTCTGTGCTGACAGCTCGGAGGCTGGAGCCTGCTTCAGATTCTGTGTCTCCCTCTCTCTGCCCCTCCCCTGCTCATGCTTTCTCTCTGTCTCTCAAAAATAAATGTTAAAATAATTTTTAAAAAATTCCCTCCTTGTTTTTTAAACTAAATATATACAACTTTTTAAGCCAGAGAACATTTATAATAAATTATTAGTAACTGAATATTACACATGAGACGTCTATCTAATATAAAGCTAAAGTCAATGAATATCTTTCTCCATAAATAGGTCTCTTAGGACCTCCTCCATGGTAGCAGAATACTATTTAATTCCTTGTGAGGGATAGTTTGTTGCTTTGACATTCTATCACTATAGAGAAGCATTTCTTTTTTTTTTTTTTAATTTTTTATGTTTACTTATTTATTTTTTGAAAGAGAGAGAGAGAGCAAGCCAGGGAGGGGCAAAGAGAGGTAGAGAGAAATCTCAAGTAGGCTCCGCGCTGTCAGTGCAGAGCCCAAAACAGGGCTCAAGCCCAGGAACCATGAGATCGTGACCTGAGCGGAAACCGAGAATTGGATACTTAAACAACCGAGCCATCCAGGTGTCCCTAGAGAAGCGTTTCTTAGGGCGAATTCCACAGAGCACTGGTTCTGCCCCTTAGTAATGGGCAAATGAGAAAAAAGGATTCTGTGGTTTTGGTAACTTTGGTAAAACACAGGTTTAAACAAACAAACAAACCTATGTTTCTTAACTGTAGTATTTCTCAGGGTGTTGAAAGCACAATGGATACTCTGACTCGCTCCAAGAAGTGAAGTGGGAACGGAGCTGTGCACAGGTTTTTCCAAACTTTTTTGTTTCCAGCATCTTTTTTTCCTCCCAGAACCACCGTTTCAAGGCCTGTACTTTAGGAAACGCTGCTTTGCAGTGTTCAAGAAACAGTCTTTTCATAGTGAGGGATAATGAAGGGCTTTATCCCTTCTTACTTGTCACAAGATTTATCCATATCTAGACATACAATCATTGTTTTTGAGGCAGATTTAGATAAAGTATAGATGTTTCAAATATTAAACTAATTTTAGTGTTTTCTTCTTTAAAAACAAGACTGGGTTGTGATATACTAGATTTAAAATTGTGTTTCGGGAGTTTTACATGTTCTCATAAAAGACACTGGCCTTTAGTTTACTGACTTTTTTCTATTACAGTTTACTTATTTAAATTGAGGGGGGATGCAGAGAGAGAGAGGGAGAGAGACAGTCCCAAGCAGGCTCCATGCCATCAGCACTGAGCCTGATGCTGTGCTCTATTTCATGACCATGAGATCACGACCTGAGCAAAATTAAGAGTTGGATGCTTAACCGACTGAGCCACCTGGGGGCCCCTAATTTTCCAATTTTTGGTACTATGTTGCCAGATGTTACTGTTAAAGCTATGCTGGTCTCATAAAATAATGAGTTGTGGAGAGTTTTATCTTTTTCTCCTCTCTGGAAGAGTTTGTATATTCTTGGTATTAACTAATTCTCTTTTGACTGTTTGGTAGAATTCACTGGTGAAAGTGTCCGAGCCTGGAGTCTTATTTTGCTGTGTTTTATTTCCCTGGGAAGTTTTCAGTTTTGCAAGAGGTGTCAGAGTCCGTTTGGTGTTGGGGGCAAAGCCCCACACCCTTGCCAGCAGTGAGTGGCGGACTTAGGTTCAAATAGGGGAGATGCTTGCTTGAAGATGAGAGGTTCTGGCTCAGAACACGTGGGGAAGCAGCCAGCAATGTAATAAGGGAATCCCAGAAGTGGGAGAGACCCAGAATGGCTCACACATTCTTGGCTAAGCAGGATACTACACATGAGTGGAGGGGACCTCAGAGACCTGCGAGTCCAGGATAAAGCAAAAGACAGAGGAGCCCTGAGAACTGGCTGGATCTTTGAATGGATTCCCCAATAGATAATTCAACAGTTTTAGTTGGATATTTCAATACTTCGGTCTCGGTATGCGGTGGCTGGGAGAAGTCCTCAAAGATCTCTACCTACAAAGAATATCATCAACCGAGAGCTCCAGCTAATGTGCTCTGAAATACATTCTGCATTTGCTCCCCGGCCATGCTTCCCCTAGGCTAGTCCCAGCCAATGGCTGTGTGTCATTGGAACACTACAGCAGGTCCCTTCCTAGGAGATGCGAGGTCCTTCTGATCGCTAACAACTTTGACTTAAGGACTCACAACAGCTGAACCTTTCTTAGTCTGCATGGTGGTCTAGGATGCTTCTGCTCAATGTTCCTTGTCTCTGTGCCTCTCCTACATGCAGCGTTAGGCCCATGCTGCAGTCTGAGAGACCTCTCTCTCAGGCTTTTCCAGCCCCTTCCTATCTCCTCTCGCAGCCATTTCCCCTAATAATTGTACATTTAATCCTATTGCCATGTGCTTCTTAGAGGGCCCAGATGAGCACAGATGGTATCAAGAGAGAGCCAAGAAAATTGGTTGTCAGATGGGGGGTTTGGGACTGGCTCACCTACTGCCCGGAAGATGAGGAGGACACTGTCCTGGTTGGGAGGGGGGATGTGGCGCAAGGTGGTGGCTCAGTCGGCAAAGATGTCCCTAGTGGTGACCTGGGAAAATGGCCCAGGAGAGGAGAAGGCTGTGGCAGGTGCCATGTTTCAGGCCTTTCGAAAATATGGGGGACCAGTGCCTACAAAGGCAGTGGAGTTGGCTTGTTGCTGCTACGTTGTAGCGAGTCTGCTGTTAATGAGCAGTTGAGTCCGCACCTCTCGTGGTTGCCAAAGAGGCCCTGATCTCTTGCAGGAGACGGGCAGGCATGTTTGAGGGACAGGCAGAAATGCTCATTGTTAGAGTCCAAGAGCTCCATCATTGCGTGCATTGGTCAGCCAAGGCAGGAGGGTTAGGAATGTGAGGGCCCTTGTGCTAAAAGTGAAGGATCCTGAAATACAGGAAGGGGCATCTGAATGGATGCCTTTGAGGATATTGCCCGTGTAGCTACTGTGTCCCTGTACCTTCTGTGCTCACAGAGGTGGCCCATATTCCCTAAGAGCTAACACCTCTGAGATGTTCTCCTCTGAGGCTGCCCTCACCCCTACTTCCTCCCCTGCCTACCAGAATGATCACGGGGGTTATGTAGGGTCTGAGTGAATTATGCTCAAAATTCTACTTGTGTGCCTGTGTGGGCACCTGTTTTCCTAGGGAATCCATTGCTTTTGTTGGGTTTTTTTTTTTAGTCTGTGACTAAAAATATTTCTGAAATGCTAGCTCTTCTTCCCTTTAAGCCTGAAGCCTCCTTCCCACCCGGAATGGCTGTAATTTCATTACGAAGCAGAACTGAACTAATTTTCTCTCCTAATGACCTAGGGAGAGTTCACTTTGACATACCGAAATAACTTTATAGAAAAATACCACTTGAACCCTGAACAAAGGCTAATTGGCTGGACCTGCTAATCCCATTCGACCTCCAGTTGACACTTCAGCCCATCATCTCAAGGACAGTCAAACCTGCCATCCTTGGCTACCAGACTAAATCTAAGTACTCCTCTGAGGCAGCTGCCACCACTATACCATCCTCTGCTTCTCTTCTTAGCAGTCACCAGGGCTGGGACTGGGATGGGGCAAGGAAGGTGCTCAGAGCCAACGCATAAGGAGGGCCTCCTTTTCAAGGCTCACTCTACACTTGCACTTGCTCTGTCTGAAAGTTGGAGTCTCCTTACATATTGCACCCTAGGGGTCTCCTTCGTCAGCTCCCAGTCCCGCCCCTGTGCATCACCAACATCAGTGCATCGCTTGTGTGTGATGGAAAGAGCATTAGTCTCAGGGTGCCGGAGGGGGACAAGTAGGTTGTTCACAGAGACGATGACCCAGAGCTGACTGGGGAAAGTGAGGCAAGTCATCGCAGAGAAGTGGGAGGGCATGAAGTTAGTCTGGAGACAGGAAAAGAAGCAAGGGGTCAGATGCAGGTCTGGGAAAAGCCCTAAATGTTTTAGGGCGTGCCTGGGTGGCTCATTTGTTGAAGCATCCAACTTCACCAAATCCAACCCAATTTTGGCTCGGGTCATGATTTCATGGCTGCTGAGTTCGAGCCCTGAGTGGGGCTCTGCACTGAAAGTGTGGAGCCTGTTAGGGATTATCTCTCTCTGCCCCTCCTCCCCTCAAAATAAATTTAAAAAATAATAAATGGCTTAGAACATGGCGAGTGAACAAAATGAGGTTGCCAGGAGCTTGCTCTGACTGGGAGCCGGTAGGTTCTGGGCGAGACAACAAAACTTCTGTTTATATATGTCTTACTTTCATACAGTCATGCTGGAAATTATATCCTGGTTTAGGGACAGGAAAGAAAATCGGAAAATCTCTATAGAGCGAAAATCTGTATGTTAACCTTTTCAGAGTCTTGGATGGCTTCCTAGGGCATCTGGGATTTCTGCAGTTGCACCAACTGAAATATAAAAGCCCTTCTAGGACTATTATCTTTGTGGGGCAAAGGTGTATGCACCAAAATCAACATGTTGGGTTTAACAAAATTAACAACATTTGCATTTATGTAACATTTTATGGGTTATGAAGTCTTCTGACTCCGCCTTTTTCTCAGCCTCTCCATGCCTTTGCCCATTTCTGTCCCCAGTTCCCAAAAATCTCTTTCCTCTCCTAGCCTTCTTGTTGGAACCTAGTTTTTGAAACAGCTTTATTGAGATATAGTACACATACAATTCACTAAGGTAAATTGTGCAGTTCAATGGTTCTTATGATGTTCAAAGTTGTGCAGCCATCGAGACAGTCAATTTTATTTTATTATTATATTCTTTAATTTTTTTTTTTTTTTGAGAGCAAGAGAGAGTGGGGGAGGATGAGAGACAGGGAAAGGGAGACACAGAAGCTGAAACAGGCTCCAGGCTCTGGGCTTTCAGCAAAGAGCCTAACACGGGGCTCAAACCCATGCACCATGAGATCATAACCTGAGCCGAAGTTGGTTGCTTAACCGACTGAGCCACCCAGGCGCCCTGAGACAGTCAATTTTAGAACATTTATCTGAAAAGAAATCCTGAAGATGCCTGGGTGGCTCTGTTGTCAGTAGAGCATCTGACTTGACCTCAGGGTCTTGAGTTCAAGCCTCAGTTGGGCTTGGGCGCGGAGCCTATTTTGAATAAATAAATAAATAAGTAAATAAATACATAAATAAGAAATCCTGGATTCCTTTAGCTACTCCCAGTTTGCCTCCTCACCTCCCTCGCTGCAGGCAACCACCGGTTTCTTCTCTATGTCTGTCCTTCTGATTGCTCTGGATATTTGAATTTTTACCTTACAGTGACCTTGGCGATTAGGAATTCTTATCTCTGGAACTCCTAATCCCTAAATGGCGGGACTTATGTAGTAAGAGCGGTGATAAAATAGAAGAGGAGGGAAATGGTATTTAGTTAACAACTACCGTATGCCAGTATATGGTCTTTATTTTCAGAACCATCCTACAAACCATGTATCATTTAACAGCTGAAGAAACTGAAGTCCATAGAAAGTCCGTAAGTTGCCATAGCTTACAAAGTAGTAACCAAGCAAGGATGCAAACCTTGCTTTTCCAACTGGAGCCCATTGCCTTCCTTCCACCTGATCAGTAGTTCTCAAACTCGGGTGGGCAGGTGCCAGAGACACCCGGAGGGCTTATCAAACACAGATTAGTGGGCTCCACCAACGGAGTTTTGGATTCTTTTTTTTTAGGTTTATTTATTTTTGAAGGTGGAGAGGGACAGAGAGAAGGGAAGACAGAGAATCCCAAGCAGGCTCCGCACTGTCAGCACAGAGCCCGATGTGGGGCTTGAACTCACAAACTGTGAGGTCATGACCTGAGCCAAAACCAAGAGTCAGACAGTTAACCGACTGAACCACCCAGGCGCCCCTGGACTCTTCAGTTGTGGGACGGGCCCCAAGCCTTCGCATTCCCAGATGCCGCAGCTGCTGGGGCTGGAGACTCTGCCATACAACACGCTGCCAGCAGCATCTGAGAATGTGATCGCCATCACCCGGCTAGATGTAAGGAGCTTTAATATCATCCGGCCAGCTCTTCAGAACAGCGCTTAGGGTCTGTCCAAGCAATTGCTGATGATAAAAGGCCATACAGGAAATCAAAATGTTTCAGAGACAAGCTGAAGTTTGTTGAGACATTTTCCCCCCTCTGGTTTGGAAATGTGATAGAGAGTTGCCATGGTTTGTGAAGCGCCCAGAGGTAGAACTTCTCAGATAGAGATAACATGTAGTGTTCCTGGTCTCGTTCCGAACAACAGCTACTTCGAGAGCAGGCCGGCTGGCAGAGGACTGGGAACGGAGGTGTCTCTGTTTGTTCCTTGGCCGCAACTGCAATCACACACTCATGCCGACTTCACCCCCGTATGTTAACTAGGCCAGAACTCGATCAGACTGAATTCTGTACAGAAAGTAAAATGATCACAGAGACTGAGAGAAATGGATTTCCTTGAATCTGTTCTAACTCTGGATTTTATTGAACAGGTTTGAATTCTTTTTTTCTTCCTTAGTGGCTGGGGAAGGAGGATGTCTGGAAATCACCTACCTCCGGATCTGCAGTGGAATTGGTACTGTAGAGTCAAGCGTGATTTGAACATCCCTGGCTGTGGGATTTGGTGACCAGGCTCCCAAGGGAGGGTGACACAGCACAGGAACAGCACAGACAGCCTGCCTTGCTTGATAGAGAGCTGAGACACGTTGTCCTTGCCGAGGTCGCCAGTGCTGAGAATACTCTTAATTTAAGTGGACTTGGGTGACTTCCTTACGTGGAGGTAAGGCAGCCCTAGGGACAGAAGAGAGTAAAAACAGGGAAAGCAGAATGCAGCTAGATGCCCTTGCTAATTAAGCCTCACCTTTATATAGACAGCTTTTTTTTCCCCAGAGCACTTTTATGTATATTAACTTATGCACAGAAGTCAAAATATCATTAAACAAGGTCCAGAAGTGGTGCCTGGCTGGGGATAGCATGTGACTTTTGCTCTTAGGGTTTGCGTTCGAGCCCCACATTGAAGGTAGAGATTACATTAAAAAATAAATTAAAAAAAAATTTTTTATGAGCAGGGGAGTGGCAGAGAGAGAGAGAGAGAGAGAGAGAATCCTAAGCAGGCCACGCTGTCAGCATAGAACACCATGTGGGGCTTGACCTCACCAACTGTGAGATCATGACCTGAGATAGAATCAAGAGTCAGTCGGACCCTTAACCGACTGAGCCACTCAGGCGCCCCCTAAAAATAAAATCTTTAAACAAGGTGCAGATAAGTGTAATGAGTCAGCTCAGCTAATGAGTTGGTTGGACTAGTTAATAGATGCACATACGAGACTAGAGGTAGACAGTTGGTGGGAATCCCTGGAAGAGAAAACATTTGGAAATAAGAGTACGAACCATGTAAATAGTATCTAGGGAACACCAGCTTTCATTTCAAAATGGTGGATGAGGGGCGCCTGGGTGGCTTAGTCGGTTAAGCGTCCAACTTTCGCTTAGGTCATGATCTCGCGGTTTGTGGGTTCGAGCCCCGCGTCGGGCTCTGTGCTGACTGCCAGCTCAGAGCCTGGAGCCTGTTTCAGATTCTGTGACTCCCTCTCTCTGACCCTCCCCTGTTCACACTGTCTCTCTATCCTAGAAATAAATAAAACATTTTTAAAAAAAATGGTGGATGAGAAGTTTCCTTGCTGCTACTTTCACCTCTTCCACATTCTTCATTCGTTGATTCGCTATCATTCAACATGCTTCCTACTTGCCTGTCATTCTGCCCAGAGGGGCCTAGGGAATGTAGAGATGAGACATGGTATTTCTTCCTTTATTCAACGAATATTTATTAAGGTCCTACATGTGCCAGAAACTGTTTTAGGTGCTAGGGATATAGCAATTAAAAGGAAAAAAAAATCAAGAAATGTACAAATCAGTTTGCAGCGTGTCTTCAAACTGACAAGGTAAAGGCAACTAAGTGCTCCAAGGAAAACGTGCTGGCTGGAGGGATGCGTCCATGGCTAGTGGGATAGAGCAAGTGTAGTAGTGTTCGTGGTAGAGTCTAGACGGCGGTTCTGTCAGTGTTTAAAATATTTAAACTTTATATTTGAAAAAATTTATGGTAAAATATTATAGGAAAAAAAGCTATAGAAATAAGGATGGCGGGGAGTGGGGTGGGGTGAGGTGGGGATGGGAACACCTGGCTGGCTCAGTCAATGGAGCATCTGACTTTGGCTCAGGTCATGATCCCACAGTTGGTGAATTCCAGCCGTGCCTGGGCCTCTGTACTGTCATCGAGGAGCCCACATCAGATCCTCTGTCCCCTTCTCTTTCTGCCCTTCCCCCCACCTCTAAAAAATAAACAAAACAAACAATGAAATAAGGAAGGTGGAGATTTAGGACACGTTCATAGAGGATGTAGCATTCTTTAATCTTCTTCTTTCTCTAGCTACCTAATATTCCCTTAGGTCTGGGGTCCATCAAGTTTTCCAAGTCGCATTAGGCTTTATCTTGGGCTATAAAGAACCCTGCAAAAGTCTTTGAAGACTGTCCGATCTCCCTAGTGGAGAAAAGCCTTGGGGAAGAAGAGGCAGACTGCTGACTCAGCTAAAACCCACCCACCCCAAGGCCATGTGGGAAGGCCTGCCTCTACCTACCAGATGGCTACTCTCTCCCTCTTAGTCTCCTGTGTGAGCTTCTGTGGAGTTGGGTTTTGGATGGTGACGTGAAATATTTCAAAAGTTAAAAGACCATGTGTGCTTTCTAAGATGCTTAATTTGCTCTAGCAAATTTTTTTCAAAAGAATTCTGAATTTAAGGTAACTTACTAAGTTTGAAAATAATGCTATTGACTTACAGCTATCTTCTAGACTGCGGGAGCCCATCAGCGCATCCGTTCCAGGCTCACAGGGGCAGAGGATGGAAGCTACTGGTCCAGTCCTACCTACCCCCCACCCCCCGCGCCTGCACAACCCCAACAAAAATTCCCTTTCTGGTTTCAGCCTTATAGGCGCCTCTTCAAACTCTTAACACGCGGCCCAGACTGTGCCAGCTGCTATTCTAAGAACTTTAAATATAACAATTCATTTGGTACAACCATCCCAGGGGGGAGTTACCAGTATTATTCCCATGTAACAGATGAGAACACTGAGGCCCAGGGAGATTATGTAACCTGCTCATCCAAGTGAAGGCAGAAATCTGCCTCCCGAGGTCGGGGGCTGCTCTGAGTCCCCACCAGATACTGCCTTTCTAATCAAGTGACTAATTGCCCATCTCTGAAAACCCAGCTCACTGAAAGGTATTAATGGGTCAAAATGACATTAATTTTAATGTTTTCATAAATCCTAACTCCGCTGGAAACTCACCAGTATTTGTGATTTCAGACTCGTTAGCAAGGGCCTTCCTTTATCTTGGGGGAGGGGGGCGTCCCTCAGATAACCCCCTCCGATTACCCTTCTGGGGGAGAAGGACTCTAGTGGGTCGCTTACAAAGGAGGATGGTGTTTCCAAGAGAGGAAATATTTAGAACTAGCCGTTGACATATTTTGGCAAACGGGAAGAGGAAAAATTTTCATCTGGGGAAAACACGAGTTTTTAGCCTCAATAACGGGCAACCGACATTAACTCTTTGCTTCACCCCACTCTCCCATGCTCGTCGGAATTCTGCCTCCCAAGCCTGGGGCGTTGCCAGCGCCCCCATTACCCGATCTGCCCTTGCAGCTTTGGGCCCCCTTTGAGACAGACGGATCACACCCCATTAAAGCGCCGAGCGCGTGTTTCCTTCTCGCTGCGCCCGAGGTCGTCGGGAAAGGGTTAACCGGGCGGCGGGGCGGGGTGGGGGGCTGCGCTGGGGAGGAGGGCCGGCCTCACACCTCTCCGGGAGACCTCGGGCGGCGGCGGGCGGCGGCGGCGGCGGCGGCGGCGGCGGGGCCCGGGAGGGGCGGAGGCTGGGGCTGGGACTCCTCGCCGCCTCCGCCTCGGCGAATCGCAGCGCGCTGCCCGCCCGGATTGGAGCAGCAGCATCACGCCGCCCGCCGCCGGGGCTGTAAACCGAGCCGGCCGCTGCGGGCAGAGGCAGGCTCTCGGCGCCTCCGGGAAGGGCAGCCCCGCGGCCGAGCTCCGGGCAGCGCGCAGCGGCGGCCGCGGGCGGCGGGGGAGCCCGGCGCGGGCGCGGGCGGGGAGCGTGCGTCCGTCGGCGGCAGCGGGAGGAGGGGCGGCGCCAGCCATGGCCGGGGACAGCGAGCAGACCCTGCAGAGCCACGAGCAGCCCCACGGCGGCGAGCCCTTCCTGATCGGCGTCAGCGGGGGCACGGCCAGCGGCAAGGTACGGCGGGGCCGCGGCGCCGCGCGGGGCCCGGGCCGGGCGGCGGCGGGGCGCGCGTGGCGCGGCCGCGGGCCGTGTCAGTTGCGGCAGCCACCGCGTGGCCCGCGCGCCCCGGCTCCTGGCGGCGCCCCAGCGCCCCGTCCTCCCCCCCGGGCGCCCCCGCCCTGCGCGGACTGCGGGCGGGGATTCCGGTCACCGCGGCCCCGGGGCGCGCCGGCCACGAGGCGCAGGGCTGGCGCGCGCTCGCTCGCGTTTTCTCCGCTGCGGGAACTCGCGGCCGGGCTCCTCCGGGGACGGGCAGAGAAAGCGGGTGCTTGTCGTTTTACGAGTCCGACGTTGGAGGGTCGGGGGGGAAGGCGGAGGGCGCCCCTCCCCCGGACCCCTGGTGGGGGCCTCCCGCGGCGCAGCCCCGGGCCCCGAGGGCGGGGCGAGCCGGGAAGCCCGACCCGGAGGGCTGCGGGAACGCGCGAGGCGGCGTCCCGGGGTCGGGCTGGGACTGCAGGGGTTTGGGGGGCGGGGGGATCCTGAGCACCAACTAGATGCGGTGACATCCACCGAATGATAATAGGGGCTTCCGCTTTTGATGGTTCTGAGAAGAAACGTGGCTGGTATCAGTGAGAAAGTTGTACTGGCTCCGTGCTCCTCGGTGCCTCGGTTTTCCGTGGGTCCATCCTGGGGGCGTCCGCCCCCCCCGCCCCCCAGGAGGCTTTCTTTGTTTTATCAGCCAAGCAAGGAAGAACTAGGGGGAAATTTTTTTTTTTTTTTTTTTGAGCTTTACCCCGGGCCTTTCCTGCAGGTGGAGAAGGGTGGAGACCAACCAGATGTTTCTTTCTTCGCTCCCCGTTACTGCCTTTAAGATGCGGGTGCCTGTTTCTGGGCGTTTAGCGACCTCCGCTAGCGTTGGGAGCCCGGGCGCCCCCAGCGCAGCCTGCGCGCGGCGGACGGCGAGGTGGGACGCCGCCTCCAGGGCCGGGGCCCGCGGAGCAGGGAGGCCGGTTGGCGCCATGAGGAGCGAGCCACGAGGTGCCCGCGCCCCTCCTCCATTTTGGCTCCCGGTTACCCCCCCCTCCGAGTCTGGACTCCCGCGGCGCGTGGGCCTAGACCCGGCGGCTGGCGCTGTGAAACTTCTCTATTGATCAAGCGAACCCGGTCTCCAGCTGCCCGGGCGAGGAATCTGGCCCCTTTGGGTCCCCAGAGTTGATGCACTTGCCCCTGGCTGAATGCATTTTCAGGCTGCTGTGTGTTCTCTACCAGCGCTGTAGAGTAGGGGGGGGTTCCCTGGTTCCCTGTCTTTTAGGATTCTTCTTGCGCCCCTGCCTCCAGAGCCTATGCCTGTTGCCTGGGACCTTTTTGTTCACGGCTGTGTTCCCAGCGCTCCCCGCGCATGTCTGGCACTTCGTTCAGCTCAACCATTAACCTGAGGTATAGTCCTCGCGGGAAGAGGGAGACTTAAATTGGCTCACGAGTGTGGCATTTAGAAACCATGCCCTTGGTAATCATCCAAATGATACAGCCACTCCAGAGGTGGAAACTGAGACCCTACAAAGTGGAGTAACTCCCTTCTTGTGTTTGGGGCCCTGAGTCATCACCTGGTCTCAATGGATACTCGGTGTAAGTCGTGTTACTCATGTAAAGAGTTGAATGGGAGCTAGTAGTGAGCCCTGTTCCTGGGGTCCTCATCGAAGAGGAAGGTTATAGGAACTCTGAAGAAGGGGTCTGTTTTCAACACCAGGTTCTTGTATTTCGTCTGAAAAGACAGATCTGGAGAGGAGAAGAAGTCACTCTCGGAGAGTAAAAAAAGCAACAGTATAAAGCATGTTGTACATTTCAGGCATCGATAGATACTGTGTCATTGTTTAAGAATATTATATCATTGTTTTGTTACTGTAGGTTTTTTTTTTTAATGTTTTATTTATTTCTAGGAGAGAGAGAGAGAGACAGCGTGAGCAGGGGAGGGCCAGAGAGAGAGGGAGTCACAGACTCTGAAACAGGCTCCAGGCTCTGAGCTGGCAGCACAGAGCCAGACGCGGGGCTCGAACCCACGAACCGCGAGATCATGACCTAAGCGAAAGTCGGACGCTTAGATCATGACCTAAGCGAAAGTCGGACGCTTAACCGACTAAGCCACCCAGGTGCCCCTACTGTAGGTTTTTTTTAATGCTTTGTTTATTTTTGAGAGAGAAAGAGAGAGACAGAGTATAAGGGGGTGGGGGGGTGCAGAGAGAGAGGGAGCCTGACATAAGGCTTGAACTGACAAAATGTGAGATCCTGACCCGAGCCAAAGTCAGATGCTTAACTGAGCCACCCAGGCACCCCTGCTGTTATTTTTAAAAAGCCCAGAGGTGCCCTGGACTTCTGTAATTCCTCACTGTAGTCTGTTTGCTGCCATTATAACTCGATTCTCTTATTCTAGGCTTTCGTGCCTTTTCTGAAAGAAATTCAAAGTATTTTTTTGAAGGATGATCAGATCAACAGACTGGACCTCCTTTGGAAGTCTGAAGTCTGAACATAGTCATACATGAGGCTCTGGAAGCAAGATTGGTCCTCTGTTCCCGGGGTGTTTATTATGTGTCTGTTAAAAAAAAAAAAAAAAAAAAACTCGGGAAATTCAAAAGGTCTGAGAACATCCTCAAAAACTGACAGTTTTTGAGCTAGAAGGAACCTCAGAGTCCCCGGAGCCTGACGCTTAGTCTCATCACTTCTAGAACAGAAAAATGTATCCACATGATGTACTTAGTGGTGGGTACAGTTTTGGGCTGGTGCTGTTTGATCCCGCCATTGCCTTGTTAAGGAAGAACTGGGCGAGGAAGAAGAGGAAGACCAGGGGCGCGGGAGAACACATGTTTACAGCCTTCGCCTTGGAAAAGGGCTGCCTGGAAATGGCTGTGGAGTGGTTCTTGACCCAAAGGGAGATGGAGCTGTAGACGGCTCTGTACTCTCGACCCAGCCCTGTAGACCTTGCTTGCTCCCCGTCCTCCACCCCTCCTTTATAACTCCCCATTCACCTTCTCTTGAGGGCTCAACTTTGTCTCAATGTTGTGGCCTCCCTAAGTATACGAATTGTATCTCAGACTAAGTTATTTCGGTTGTACAAGGCAAAAAAAATAAATGGTGATTGCTGCTCCATGTATCACTTTTTTTTTCTGTTTTGTTTTAAAATGACCGTGAAGTAGAACTTTAGAGTAAGCTCTGCCAGGTCGACATGGCGAGTCATTGTTAAAAAAAAAAAACTCATCGTACAATTGTAGTGAGATGAGAAAGTTATTCTGATCTATGTTAAAAACCAGATTCTTCTATTTCCTCTGAAAGGGCAGTTCTAGATGAGCGAGAAGTCACACTGCAAGAGGGGAAAAAATAACACAAACTTCTCTGCCTGCATGTCCAGGACAGTAGATGCCATTCCGCCTCTTTTCTGTGACTTCTTTGACCAATTCAAGGAGCTTCTCAGTGCTGCAATCAGAGTGGGCTTCCTTGCCTATAGCTCTGATTATGTCTCCTTTCTGGAAATCTTGGACCAGTCTCCGTTGCCCAGACTGCTGGTCAAATATTTCAGCTTAGGGCAAATCCCCTGGACCCCCAGGTGTGGTCCCAGACAGATTGTTTTCTTCCCCCTCTTCTCCCTGACGCCCCACCCGCGTGCACACAGACATGTCTGTGGAACCCATTTCCACTTACACTTTTGCTCAGGATCTTCTCTGGAAAGGCCTCTAATCCTTTTAAGCCTTCAGTTCTGTAAATAACTTCCTCCAGGGAACGTGGTTGTTCATTTCCTTAATCAGAATTGGTTTTTGTCTCCAGTGCGTCCATAGTTTTACCGCCTTCTGCCTTATCGCCTGGGTACTTGTTGGCTGTGCCCGCTCGGCGCTGTGCTAGAAGTTCTGTGCGAGCATCTCAGGTATTCGTGCCTTCACGGCCACGTCTGTGTTCAATACAGCAGGGGTGCTTGGTGGTAGGTGTCGGTTGGGCTGAGTTAGGCAGACCATAATTTATAATTATCCTTTTATGATTTAGTTCATAAGACTCTTTGAATTAGGATTTGCAGCCAGTGTTGAGACCGCATTTGCCTGTTTTATGCATCTTGCAGTGACCAAACCCCTTGAGCCCTAATACATCGGTATTGCTTATTCAGAGCCTAGCATTTATCTAGTAGGCACTAGACAAGCACCTGGGTGGCTCAGTCGGTTGAGCATCTGACTTCGGCTCAGGTCATGATCTCGCGGTTCGTGAGTTCGAGCCCCGTGTCGGGCTCTGTGCTGACAGCTCAGAGCCTGGAGCCTGCTTCGGATGTCGTGTCTCCCTCTCTCTCTGCCCCTCCCCTGCTTGCGTTCTGTCTCTGTCAAAAATGAATAAACATTAAAAATTAAAAAAAAAAAGAGTTCAATGAATGTCATTTTGTGGAATACTGTATTAAGTGCTGTTTTTTTTTTAATTTTTTTTCTTAATGTTTTGTATTTCTAAGAGAGACAGTGTGAGCAGGGGAGGGTCGGACGCTTAACCGACTGAGCCACCCAGGCACCCCTGTTGTTTATTTTTGAGAGCGCTCTTTCACCTGGTGCTGGAGGGGCAGAGAGAGAGGAGGGGACAGGGGATCTGAACCAGGCTCTGCGCTGACAGCAGAGAGCCCCACGCGGGGCTCGAACTCAGGAGCTGCGAGATCATGACCTGAGCTGAAGTCAAGATACTCCACTGACAGAGTCATCCAGGTGCCCCTGTATTAAATGCTTTTGAGGAAAAGTCGGGATATGGGGCTATGTGAGAGAAAGTCAATCAGTATTTTGCAGTTAAATGTTGCTTAAGCCACTTTTGCCATCAAGCCAGTTTATCTTTTTCTTTTTTTTTTTTTAATGTTTTATTTATTTCTAGGGAGAGAGAGAGAGACAGTGTGAGCAGGGGAGGGTCAGAGAGAGAGGGAGTCACAGACCAAAAGAGGCTCCAGGCTCTGAGCTGGCAGTCAGCACAGAGCCTGACGCGGGGCTCGAAGCCACGAACTGCGAGATCATGACCTAAGCGAAAGTCGGACGCTTAACCGACTAAGCCACCCAGGCGCCCCTATCTTTTTCTTTTTTAAAAAAGATATTATTATTTTTTTAAAGTAATCTCTACTCCGAATGTGGCGCTGTAACCCTCAACCTGAGATCGAGTGCTCTACTGTCTGATGCCCCAAGCCAGTTTGATCTTTAAAGCATTTGATTCTCTCTTCCCTTTGAAGGCAGGCAGGCAGGCAGGCGTCTTCCTCCTTGATGAGTAACAATGGAAGATGAAGTTGGGAGAATTTTGGACTTGACTGACCTTGGCTAGTAAGTGATACAACTTGGATCAGAGTCTAGATTTTCCCTCTCTGAGTTCTGTCTGTTCTGAGCTGTCTTCATAAGCAGCAGGGAGGTTGGTCTGACTGTGCATGAGTAACACAGACCAGGAGAGCAAACGGCAGCGTCCTCAGGTGCGAGCTGTCACAGTAGCTCAGCTTGACCGTGACTCGTCTGCTTTTGGAGCACTCTGGAATGTGCCGCGGGCCTGCATCCCCTTGGCTCCATCACCAGTTTCTGGGACCTCGGAGGCCGTCCCGCCGGGCTGCTCACTCCGCATCCCCTCCTGTTAGGTGCTCCTGGGACCGCGGGGACTGCTTTGGTCTCGCTGGTCTTCTCAGAGCTGGCGCTGCGGGCGCTCTGCTGTCCCAGACTGCCGCCGTGGCCATCAAGGCCCGGCGGGATGTGGCCCTGCCGGCCCTGCCACGCCCCTCTCCCCTCTTCATTGCAGCCACTCGGGCGGTGCCACACCCCTGACCTTCTCTCTGCCCAAGGATGTGCCTGAAATTCTGTTGTTCTTGGTGCCAGGGCCTCACGCGGTGCCCAGTAGAGGAAAGCACACCCAGCAGCTCTTGAGGTCTCCGGGATGTTCCTCTTCTGCTGCCTGCCCATTGTCCCCAGCTGTGCCTGCGGTCAGCTGCCTTCCTTCTCGTTCCTTGCTTGAATGTCTTTGAAGTGTGGCTTCTCTGTGGTCACCTGACTCCGGCTGGCTCCATAGCACTTGCTGAGATCCGCTGCCCGATGGCCTCGTTTCTTTGTTGAGTCTTGTTTTTATGAAGTTCTGTGCTGGGGACAGACTGTGTTGGGGAGTGTCCTGCTGGGGACCTGATCTTTGGCACTAGTGGGCTCTGAGATGGTGCTGCTGGACGGTTCAAGATCCCTGAGGGCTTTTAGATGTGTTTCTCAGTGTTTTAAACCAGTGAAAACACTTGGAGGTTGTACGCTGTGTGTGTGCACATGCACTCAGGCACCTTTTCTTGTCCATCAAGGCGCTATTTAAAATTTTATTTTATTCATTTATTTTTTATTTAAGTTTTATTTTTATTTTTAATTTTTTTAACATTTTATTTCTTTATTATTTTAAAAACTTTTAAAAAATTTATTTCTGAGACAGAGAGCATGAACAGGGGAGGGTCAGAGAGAGAGGGAGACACAGAATCTGAAGCAGGCTCCAGGCTCTGAGCCGGCTGTTGGCACAGAGCCCGACGTAGGACTCGAACCCACAAATCGTGAGATCATGACCTGAGCCGAAGTCGGACGCTCAACCGACTGAGCCACCCAGGTGCCCCAACATTTTATTTATTTTTGAGAGACAGAGACAGAGTGTGAGCAGGGGAGGGGCAGAGAGAGAGGGAGACCCAGAATCCGAAGCAGGCTACGGGCTCTGAGTTGTCCGCACAGAGCCTGACCCGGGGCTTGAACTCAGGAACTGGGAGATCATGACCTGAGCCAAAGTCAGATGATGCTTAACTGACTGAGCCACCCTAGACCCCTATTTTTATGTAAATTTTACAACATCAAATCACTTTTATCAGTAAGCCAACTTACTAAAGCATTTGACCATATCTTTTTCATAATTTATCATCTCTGTATATATATGAGTTACATGAGCATAATCTCTATAAAACACAAAAATAAGAATTATAAAACTGAGAAAAATGATATGAAGAGTTAAAATGATGGCTTATTAAAAAATTTTTTGGGGGGCGCCTGGGTGGCTTAGTCGGTTAAGCGTCCGACTTTCGCTTAGGTCATGATCTTGCGGTTCGTGGGTTCGGGCCCCGCGTCTGGCTCTGTGCTGACTGCCAGCTCAGAGCCTGGAGCCTGTTTCAGTCTGTGACTCCCTCTCTCTCTGACCCTCCCCTGCTCACACTGTCTCTCTCTCTCTCTCCTAGAAATAAATAAAAACATTAAAAAAAAATTTTTTTAATGTTTTTAATATTTTTGAGAAGGAGATAGAGTGTGGGCAGGGGAGGGGCAGAGAGAGAGGGAGACACAGAATCTGAAACAGGCTCCAGGCTCTGAGCTGTCAGCACAGAGCCCAGCTCAGTGCAGGGCTCGAACCCATGAACTGCAAGGTCATGACCTGAGCCAAAGTGAAATGCATAACCAACTGAGCCACCCAGGTGCCCCAAAATGATGGTTTCTTTAAAGGTATAAAACCTTTCGATTTTACTAAAATGTTTTTTTATTTGTGACTAAAGAGTGTTTTATTAAAAAAATTTTTTTAATGTTTTTTTAAAATTTATTTCTGAGAGAGAGAGAGAGACAGCATAAGCAGGGGAGGGTCAGAGAGAGAGAGATTCAGAACCTGAAGCAGGCTCCAGGCTCTGAGCTGTCGGCACAGAGCCCGATGCAGGACTCGATCGAGCCCACGGAACCGTGAGATCATGACCCGAGCTGAAGTCAGACGCTCAACCGACTGAGCCACCCAGGCACCCCAAGAGTGTTTTATTTTTAAGAATCTTGTTTCCCACATGGTGACTCATGGACGATGATCTGGGTGATGTTAGTCTTGGTGACTGCGAGGCTGAAGGTTCTGATTCTTTTGAATTGGGATTTGAAGACTATCATATTTGAACAAGTTAATCTCCTTCAAAGATCCAAGAACACGAAAGTCCCCACTTGCAATGTTTACCAAATCACAATAGTCCCTTCCCCCAAGACCCAACTAGAAAACTTTCACCTTGGCGCATCTGCTGTTTCTGCAAACCAAGGTGCTCCATGTAGAGGTTTTTAACTAGTGAATTCAAACTCCACCGAAAAGCCTTGTCTGGAATATTTTACAAGTTCTTACAAGTTTCTGTCTACAAGTTCTGTAGGTGCCCAGGAAGTTGTTGGTTAACAGTGTTGCTTAACAGTGGAAACATTTTCAAATCTCTTTACCAGATGATTTGATCATTTAATTTTAATAAATGTATTTTTCCCCCTTCAGTCCTATATAAAACAAGTCAAAAGTTTATTTTTAAAGAGAAATTTGTAAATGAATGAGTAGCTGCAAAGATGACATGAAAATGAAAAGATGAAAGAAAAGGTATAACAACTGACAAGTGTTGACAAAAAGTAACTAATCAGTGGGGCACCTGGGTGGCTTAGTTGAGTTTGAGCCTCTGATTGGGCTGCCAGCATGGTGCCTGCTTGGGATTCATTCTCTCTCTCTCTCTCTCTCTCTCTCTCTCTCTCTCTCTCTCTCTCTCTCTCTCTCCCCCTCTCCCTCCCCCTCTCCCTCTCCTCTCTCCTCTCTCCCTCCCCCCGCCTCTGCCCCTCCCCTGCTCATTTCAGGCTCAATGGCCCGCCTCTCTCAAAAAAAAAAAAAAACAAATATATATATATATATATATATACACACATACACATACACTAATTAGTGTTCAGGCCGGGTGCATCCAAGAGTTAGGTGAACATGAAAGTTCATACAGAGAAAGCCAAAGGATTTACAATAAAAAAAATTACCATCAATAGACTATTTAATATAATAACCCGAAAAGTCTCAGGAATCCTAGAAAGCATTGAACCTTTGAGCCTCTCTGAAGCAGTGATGTGATTAGATAGGGGGGCATTGGTTCTAGAACGGACCACATATGACTTTGAGAATTTTGAATGATATTGGAAGAAAGTAAGTCTAAAAAAAAAACAACCAGTTTGCTCTGTTACCCGGCTATTAAAAATGATCTTTCCAATAGTGTAGGGGACAAGTAGTTACTTCTGCATGGTTATAGCCTATGAAACCGCAGAAGTGTCTAGAGTATTGTCTGCACCTCCCATCTGCCCCGTAGTAACCTTGAGTACTCTGTGGAGCAGGTGGCCTAGTTTTATTACTGCCCTATGTGGTCCCCCAGCTCATTTGTGGTAGGGAATTCCGTTTCACAGTAATAGTGACAGAAGGTTCTGCCACAAGCCCTTTGTGAGACCCGTAGAAACGTTATTGTAGTACTTGTAGAAGACACGGTAGAAGCGTAAGAGTTTTATGTGTGCAGGTGAAGTAGGGTTGTGCTTCTGTAGTGCTTTAGTCAGTCGCTAAGTATGCTTGCTATCTTGTCTGAAGTTTTGGCTGCCCTCCCCCACCCCCAGCTGAAGGGCTGTTCTGTCCCTGTCTCAACACACCCCCTCTGTTCCCTGTCCTCTAGGAAGCTGCAGTTCTGCAGATGTTCTAGAATGCCTCCTTCCCCGTAGTGGAGGGTGAGTGCTGACTCTGCTTTGTGCAGGTTGGTGAGTCTCAGGCTACAGAGAGAGAGCTTGAGCCTGACTTATAAATTTGCACTCTGGTCTTCGAACATGTTTGCATCCTTAACTGCTGTGAGAAGTTTTGGAGAATTCTTTATCCCGTTGCGTATTTTTTTTAAGGTTTATTTATTTCTTTTGAGAGAGAGAGAGAAAGAGAGAGAGAGTGAGAGCAAGAGAGCATGGGCAGGGGAGGGGCAGAGAGAGAGAGAATCCCAAGCAGGCTCTGTACTGTCATTGCAGAGCCCGATGTGGGGCTCAATCTCATGAACCTTGAGATTATGATCTGAGCAGCTTAACCGACTGACCCACCCAGGCGACCCTCTGAGTGCATATTTTTGGCCTCTGTTTTCTTTCATTATGAGTAAAGAGTTGCAAAGGCTATATTTCTGATATAGATATTGACATTCTAAAATTTATGATATGTTATAATTGCTGGCATTCTGAAACAATAATGGTTTCATTCTTTAAAGTGTAGCTAGTGGGCTCTAAATACTGGAATAATTTGGCCTATTGTCATCCGTTAAAAATATATGAATAAGCTCTTATTTGAATCAGAAAGCTTCATTTTTTCTTTTTTCTCCTTGAAATCATATTTCAATTCTACTTTTCCCACAAGATGTTAACTTAATTTCATCTATTTTTATGCTTGAAAATCTTTTATTGATCATTCTATCATCTTTTTTAAACTTTTTAAAAAATGTTTTTATTTATTTTTGAGAGATAGAGACAGAGCATAAGTCGGGGCAGGTCAGAGAGAGAGAGGGAGAGAGAAATAATCTGAAGCAGGCTCCAGGCTCCACACTGTCAGCATAGAGCCCGATGAGGGACTTGAACTCACGAACAGTGAGATCATGACCTAAGCCAAAGTCAGACACTCAGCCAACTGAGCCACCTAGTGACCCAATCATTCTACCATCATTATGCAACAAAAATATATGTGTACATTGGAATGTTCTTGTTTTCTTCTATTAGAAGTCTCATGTTAACTGCTTTCAGATTATATGACTGTGGTTATTGCCGCAAATTAATCAGAACAAGTAGCTATACATTTTGATACATACTTAAACATAAAAGGTAGAGTTTTGTTGGAAAGCAACTTAAAAAAAATTTTTTTTAATGTTTTATTTATTTCTGAGAGAGAAACAGCGTGAGCAGGGGAGGGTCAGAGAGAGAGGGAGACACAGAATTTCAAACAGGCTCCAAGGTCCGAGCTGGCTGTCAGCACAGAGCCTGACGCGGGCCTCAAACCCATGACCCGTGAGATCATGACCCGAGCTGAAGTCGGACGCTCAACCGACTGAGCCACCCAGGAAAGCAACTTGATGGTCATAGCATGTATCAGGTGGGTTATTAGGACTTAACGCTAAATAAGATTTTTCTCTTGTATAAGTTAGAAACATTGAGAAGCCTGGTGACCTAAGTATATGGCAGTGGAATGGCTTTTGTTCTGTCAAGGCCGCTCAGTTTTTACATTCCAAAGTATGTGTCAGAATCCAGAATATTTTTGTGAATCAACCAGCTTGCCGCTCACCTCCCTTAATTTTGTCAAAGGCAGAAAGCTGGAGGCCTTCAGGCTTGTACAGGACTTGTCACCCAGTCAACTCGACCATCCACTCTGCACCATCAATCAGCACTAGAATTTCTTTTCTTTTTTTTTTTTTTAATGTTTTATTTATTTCTTCAGGCTTGTACAGGACTTGTCACCCAGTCAACTCGACCATCCACTCTGCAGCATCAATCAGCACTAGAATTTCTTTTCTTTTCTTTTTTTTTTTTTTAATGTTTTATTTATTTCTAGGAGAGAGACAGCATGAGCAGGGGAGGGTCAGAGAGAGAGGGAGTCACAGACTGAAACAGGCTCCAGGCTCTGAGCTGGCAGTCAGCACAGAGCCCGACGCGGGGCTTGAACCCACGAACCGCGAGATCATGACCCAAGCGAAAGTCGGACGCTTAACCGACTAAGCCACCCCGGCGCCCCTCAGCACTAGTATTTCATGTTGCCCTTTGTACGGCCACTGACTTAGGGACTGAGGGCTCCCGCCTCGCTTTGCCAAGTTGCTTACAGGGTATCTGGATATTCATCTATAGTTAAGCCCCTCCCCTAACAGGTTTCAATTCTGTAGCAAACCTCCAGCGTTCTTGAATGTTCTCTCACAACAGGTCACAAGTAATGCTCCCGCCCACACCTGCATCATGCGGTGGGCGTTTGTGACCAAGGGGACTCCTGAAAGGCTGCTACTCCCTGCCCTTTGCCAGCATTCACTTCAGCTGGGAATGAACCGGGTTTCTCGTAGATCTTGTGACCCTGTATCTTATTCTCGTAGATGCTGTTGCTCTTCCTAGCGCCCCTCCCTCCACTACCCTCCTTTTCCTTACCTGGGTCACACCTGCTCACCTTTCTTTCTTTCAATGTTTATTTATTTTCAGTGTGTGAGGGAGGGTCAGAGAGAGGGAGACACAGAATCTGAAGCAGGCTCCAGGCTCTGAGCTGTCAGCACAGAGCCCGATGCGGGGCTCGAGACTATGAACCATGAGATCATGACCTGAGCTGAAGTTGGATGCTTAATTCACTGAGCCACCTAAGTGCCCCCCTTGCTTATCTTTCTATTTTTTTCTTTTTTAACATTTATTTCAGAGAGAGAGAGAGAGAGAGAGAGAGACAGTGTGAGTAAGGGAGGGTCAGAGAGAGGGGGAGATACAGAATCTGAAGCAGGCTCCAGGCTCTAAGCTGTCAGCACAGAGCCCGATGCGGGGCTCGAACCCACGAACTGTGAGATCATGACCTGAGCTGAAGTCGGACGCTTAACCGACTGAGCCACCCCGGTGCCCCCCCTGCTCATCTTTCTATCCGTTCTGTCATGGTCTCTCTTGGGAAGTCCTCTCAGGCGTGATTTGAGTGTCCCTTGCTGTGTTGTTAAAGCATCGGTCATAGCATTTCCCCCATCCTCTGTTGCTCTTGCTCGGTTAGTCGGTCATCCTCTCTCCACCGCGTCCGGGGACTGTGTTTCCTCACTGCTGCCTGAGGCTGACCCTCGGGCTAAAATCAGTCTAAGGAGGTCTCCATACATACTTGTTGAATAGCCAAATATTAAAGACCTCTTCCTCCAAATCCTTGACATTCTCTCTCTCTGGGATCTCAGCAGGAATCTCAATATGGTCGACATTAACTCCTGATCGGCCCCTCACATGTGTTCAGGCTGCAGCCGTTCTGCCTCTCAGCTGACGGCAGCCGTCATCCATCTGGGTGCTCCGACCTCAACCTTGGAGGCCTTCTTGACGACCCTCTTTCATCTGCATCCAGTCCATTAAGAGATCTCGTTGGTTCTACCATCAAAGCGTGCCCTCAGTCTCCCCTGTTCACCTCCACTGCTTCCTCTTGGTCTGAGCCACCAACATCCGGGAGTTGGGCCATTGCAGTCGTATCGTAGCGCCTCTCTCTGTCCTGCCTCTGACCTTGCATATTCTGTTTCCCTCACGGCGGCCAGTGATCATGTTCAAGTAGAAGGCTGGTTAATGGTTTCCCTGCTCTGCTTAGAGCCCTGAAGTAGCTTCCCATTTTAGTCCCAGTAGAAGCCAAAGTCCTTGCAAAGACGTGCAGGGTCCTCAAGACGGGCTCTGCACTGGCTGTTCTTTCCGCCGGGATAGCACTTCCCTCACCTATCAGCCTGGTTAGCTTTCTCCCCTCCCTGTGGCCACGTTGCATAAAATTGCACACAGTAGGCGCTCAGGTACAGTAAAACCTCGATTTGCGAGCATAATTCGTTCCAGAAACATGCTTGTCATCCAAAGCAGTTGTATATCAAAGTGGATTTCAAGTGCCGTTGGCTCAGTTGTGATCATGTGACATTCGTTGTCACGCATGGTAAGACATCACTCATTGATTAAGTTAAAATGTATTAGAGATGTTTGCTCGTCCTGTGGAACACTCGCAGAACAAGTTATATTCCAAGGTTTTATTGCATTTGTTGGATACGTGGTTGAGGAATGCATTACTTGTTTGCTAAGTTGCCTCTTCTAATATGAGTTTTCAGCATTTAAGCCAGGTTGCTTTGGCTGTTGCTGGGAGATGTGGATGGCTGTTCCTTGGCTGTTCGCATTTGTACTTCCTCGTGAGGTCCTTTTACCTGGATAGGATTCCTGGTACCTTGTCAATCATACAGCTCAGTGTAGGTGTACAAGCTAGATGGCTTAGGTGTCTTTACAAGTGCATTTTTATTTTTCGTTTTAAACTTTATTAATTTTGAGAGATGGGGTTGGGCGGTGGGGAGAGGGACAGAGGGAGGGAGAGAAAATCCCAAGCAGGTTCCACGTGATCAGTGCAGAGGGTGATGCGGGGCTCAAGCCCACAAACCGTGAGATCATGACCTGAGCTGAAACCAAGAGTCGGACGCTAAACTAGCTGAGACCCCCAGTGGCCCGATTTTGAATTTTAGTAAATGTTTATTTATTCACTTTGAGATAGAGTGTGGGAGGAGTAGAGAGAGAATCCCAAGCAGGCTCTGCACCAGCAGCGTGGGGCCGACGTGGGGCTTGAAGGGGCTCGAACTCCCAAACCGTGAGATCATGACCTGAGCTGAAACCAAAAGTCAGACGCTTAACCAGCTGAGCTCCCAGGCGGCCTTGATGGTGCATTTTTTAAAAATTTCAAATCAGCTGGAGGGTAACCTTCACATCTTGTCAAATTCTTATCAGGAATGACACCTATTTTGTTTGATTAGATGCTTGTTAATATGAACTAGACCTTTACTTTAACTCAAAAAAGTCCTAGAAGAGTAGATCTTTTAAGCCAAAATGATTATCTTCCCTGTCTTAGGGGGAGACTGATCCATCATCTTTGGAGAAAAGCTATCTTGGCTTTCGGCACCTTGCATTAGTCTGAATAACCAGCCTTTCATAGCTTGGATCAGAGCCGGGAAAGTGCTGAGCAGAGCCTCTGGCCAGGACATGCTTGCTAGTTTTTTAGCTGCTTCTGAGTTTAGTGTGGCTTGTAGGGAATAGGATATATCCTTGTTGAGATGCTGAGACTTGACATGACAAAGACACTTTCCAAAGCTCTTGTCCCGTTGGGATTATGAATGTTCTTTCATCAACACAGATACTATATAATTATGTGCATTATAAACCTTAGATTCTTCTGTAAAACAGCAGTGTTGAGACCTGAGGTGCTTATATATTTTTTTAAATTTTAATTAAAAAAAATATTTATTTATTTTTGAGAGAGACGGAGTGCGAGTAGGGGAGGGTCAGAGAGAGAGGGAGAGACACAGAATCTGAATCAGACTCCAGGCTCTGAGCTGTCAGCACAGAGCCCGATGCGGGACCTGAACTCACGAACTGTGAGATCATGACCTGAGCTGAAGCTAGACGCCTAACGGTCTGAGCCACCTAGGTGCCCCATATTTTTTTAATTTTTAAAGTTTACTTATTTATTTATTTTGAGAGAGAGAGAGAGAGAGAGAGAAACACCATTGGGGGAGGGGCAGAGAGAGAGGGTGGGACAGAGGATCCTAAGTGGGCTCTGTTCTGACAGCACAGAACCCGATGCAGGGCTCAAACTCATGAACCATGAGATCATAACCTGAGCCGAAGTCAGATGCTTACCTGACTGAGCCACCCAGGTACCCCATGAGATGCTTATATTTCAAAGTTTTCTTTTTTTGTTAAAAGAAATGCAAACACTGTAAACTGGACTAGTTACATTCTTTATTGTTCAAGCAAATTCATGATAGGATTGGTAATAAGAAGTAGTTCTGAGCAGGAATAGAACTCAGAACCCAGGGCATATATACCCAGTGGGCCAGGGGTGGCCCTGCCTCATCTGTGTGGCTCCTGGGTTGGCATTTGTGACAACAGGTGCCTGGGAATTGGTGGACATTTATCGAAGCAGCTAGGATATAACTGCCCTTTGTCTTTGTGGGGGTTCCTGAGGGTTTTTTTTTTTTTATGTTTATTTTTGAGAGAGACAGAGCATAAACAGGGGAGTGGCCGAGAGAGAGGGAGACACAGAATCTGAAGCAGGCTTCGGGCTCTGAGCTGTCAGCACAGAGCCCGGTGTGGTGCCCCGAACTCACCAGCTGTGGGTGGTCATGACCTAGCCGAAATTGGAGCTTAACCAACTGAGTCACCCAAGTGCCCCTGGGGCGTGTTTCTATTGTGTGGCCTATTGGTGGTCTAAGAGAACTTTTCTCCATGAGTTGGGTTTGGTGAGATTGGCCAGGGGGCCCTGCTGTTTCCGGTGAGGCATATCTCCTGGGAACCTGTTGATTTTTCTACCGAGGCAGAACATACTATTTTGACTCGTCCGCGGCTTTATTTTTCTCCTCTTCCTTGGTAGAGATGGTAAATATTTGAAAACAGAAACAGAGTAGTATTTGACACATCGTATTGAACACCGGGCATTTAGGCAAGAGAGGCAATGAATACTCTTCTGGAAGAAAAGGCAAGCCGCCGTCGGAGGACACAGAGCTGAGCGCACGCGGGATTGGCCCTTTGGTTTCTGGAAGCTGTGATCAGGAGAGGTCATGGTCAAGGCGGAAAAGCTTGCGTGTTGGACGTGTCCTCTCAGAAGACCTAAACCCCAGGCCTGTTACGGGGCTGCTTTTGCAGGACTCCGTGGGGATTAGGGTCTTTATGGGTGATAGAATCGAGGCTTTGTGAGATCGCGTCTTCAAGCGAGGATCGGAGCGCAGCTCCCTGGCCTCTCCTGGACAGTGCTTTGCTGCTGCAGATCCCGACTGCTTAACGGGGTGCAGCAGCCACGGCCACGCTTGTGTTCACATCCCAGCTCCGGCACTTGTAATCCGTTTCTTCGGAACCCGTTTGTACATCTGTGAAAAGCAGATAAAGCCCGCCTCGCAGAATTGCTGGTAGGGATGCGAGGAGAAAATGCATGCAGAGGGTCATCCGTGGGGGCGTTTCTGTGGCAGCCGGTTACTGTGGCCCGAGTGCCGGGGCAGGTGTGCGGACTGTCCCCGCTGTCTGTCCACTGCTAATCAGCCCAGCTTCCTGGACTCGTGAGCCCGATGCGTCCAGGGGTAGTGGCACAGATGGCGATGGGGACAGCCCGATTGCCGGTTCTTGGTGCGATGTTATGTGCGTGAGGCACTGGCCCTGCTCTGCTGATCAGCACCCCCCCCACCCCCACCCACAGCGGGGCAGATGCTGGCCTCTCCCTTCCGTGGGCCACCTTTCAGTTGTCCCGTTGTCTCCTGACCAGCTTGCCGCAGGCCTCAGTGCTCCTTTCCTGCTGTTGTCTAGTTGGACCTTTTCCTGAAAAGAGTTAAACGGACTTGCCTTCCCCTGGGTGGTTATAGGGGAAGAAAAAGCAGCTTACTAACATTCCTTTAAAAAACCCTTCTAACGGGGACGCCTGGGTGGCCCAGTCGGTTAAGCGACCGTCTATTGGTTTTTGGCTCAGGTCATGATCTCATGGTTCGTGAATTCGAGCCCCGTATCAGGCTCTGTGCTGACAGCTCAGAGCCCGCTTGGGATTCTCTGTCTCTCCCTCTCTCTCTGCCCTTCCCCTCCTCATGCTGTCTCTGTCTCTCTCAAAATAAATAATAAACTTAGAAAAAAAAACAACCCTTCTAGTTAAAAATAGAACTCATGGAGGCCTCCTGGGTGGCTCAGTCGGTTAAGCATCTGACATCGGCTCAGGTCATGATCTCGCGGTTCATGAGTTCGAGTCCCACATCGGGCTCTGTGCTGACAGCTCAGAGCCTGGAGCCTGCTTCAGATTCTGTGTCTCCCTCGCTCTCTTCCCCTCCCCCGCTTCACTCTGTCTCTCTCTTTCAAAAATAAACATTAAAAAAAAAATAAAGAACCCGTGGGAGAGTGTACAGATTTTGTATGGCTCAGTGAACACACCTGCGGAGAGACTCACCGAGGAAAGAAGCAGCGTGTGACCAGCACGTTGTCATCGCTGCCTCCCTACCTCTTCTGTCAGCGAGTTGATGACTTAGTAGAGACAGGCCTGTTTTATAGCTGGGGACTTACCAAGACTTGTGTGAGTCTAGGAACTTGGTCTAGTCTAGAAGATACGTTGTAGAAATACTCAGTCATGATATGGTTCGCAAAATCTTAACTGCTCCTCAAATCCAGGTCACAAGGGTCTCCCAAAGCTTTGACCCTTGTCTACCCCCGAGAGAACAGGTCACGTTTCCATTCATTTCGTTCCTCCAGCAAATGCTCACGGAGTTCTTACAGAGCGCCAGGCACTCAGGTCGGTGCTGGGAACGTCGGAGTGCGTTAGGGAAAGCCAGTGACCTCACAGGGCTGCGATGTCCGGGTCTGACTCATCTCTGCTAACCCGGTGCCTTGCGTAGTACTTTAAATAAATGCCTGCCAGACCAAACTAAATTTCCTTCCTTTACTTTCCTCTCGAGTTCACGCTCCTCCCATATCGAGGTCGGCCGGCAGACGTGCGATTTCTGGATTCCAGGACCCTGGACTGCAGGCTGTCCATCTGTGTATCCTTAGCCTTGTGCAGAGAAAGGACTTCACTCTGCTGAAGGGGTGACAAGTGCCATGCAGGTGGCAGAGTCAGTAAATGCTGTCCGAGGTCAAGAGGAGTCGGAACGTGTTAACGGCCGGGGTGAAGCTTTTCTTGCCAAAGTCACCTGTGCTCCCCTGGTCCCCAAGCCCTCTTAAAGCTGTTGATCCTTTATGTTGCTCTTCTGGAACATTTGACAAGGACCATTTCTTCCAGGGAACTTTATTTCACTGCCCCCTGCTGGCTTTCTACCTCTCTCGCTCTTCTTTCTCAGCCAGCTGTCCAGGTTCTTTTCTACCCGTGGACGCGTCCAGCCTCAGGACCCTCTGCTCGGACCAGTGGTTTTCTCCCTCTCCATCTGTGTATCCTCCGTTTGTGTGTCGGTGTCTCCCCAGGTTACTTCCTGTCCCGAGTCCTTTCCTGGGCCCCTTCCCCATTCATGCAGCGTAGGCGGTGCCCTCCCCCGGTGCCGCCCGCACACCCGTGCTCCTGCGTCTTCTCTGCGCACGACGGCACCAGACAGAAAGCCCGCGTCCGCTCTGCCGCCCGCCAGCCAGCACTCCTACGTCCTCCTCACCCAGCTGCACCCCCGGGGTCCGGGCAGGCCTACTTTGTCCTGAAATTACCTCTCCTCCCCGCATCCATCATCTCTTGCCTGCATAACTCTCCAGTGGCCGATTTCCCAGCTGCCAATCTGGACCTTTTCCAGAACATTCTCCACATTGCTGTTGGAGCAGAGCGATCTTTTGGGGGAAAAAAATGTGGCTGCGATCAAGCCTGTCGCTCCTCTCAAAGTCGTTGGTGGCTCTCCTCACCTTCAGGCGGGGGGTCAGCACTGCCTCTGCCCCGAGCCGGCCAGCGTAGTCTCTCCTGCATTCGTCCCTGCTGCCCTCCGTATGCCATCCTGCCGCTTCTCAAACTCACTGTCCCCTCCTTCCTGTCCCCAGGCTTCAGGAGCGCTCACTTCCATTCCCCTGGACGTGTTGCTGCTTCTGCTCTCTGGTCACTTCAGAGCCCGAGGAAGTGTCTGTCCGTCCCCCATCCTGTGTCTTCCTCTCCCCAGCATCCTGTGTTGCTGTCCATTGTCTTTCCAGCAGACTGTGGGTTTTAAGAACGGTGTCTTCCGTCTGTACCCACCGTGCTTAGAATATCTCAGATGCTGGGACACTGGGGTGGCTCAGTTGGTTGAGCATCTGGCTCAGGTCATGATCTCATGGTTCATGAGCTCAAACTCTGTTGGTGCAGAGCCTGCTTGGGATGTTCTCTCTCTCTCTCTCTCTCTCTCTCTCTCTCTATCTCTCTCTCTCTCCCCCTCTCTGCCTCCCCCTCCCTCCCTCTGTTCCTCCTTCCCTTTCTCTCTCTTCCCCTCCCCAACTCATGCTTTTTCTCTCCCAAAATAGATTTAAAAAAACTTAAAAAGAAAAGGAAGAATATCCTAGGTGCTCAGAAATACTGGAGGGAGTGTAAGGAGGTGTTTTTGGATTGTTTTTTTTTTTTTTGCCACGAGTGTGTGATTGGGGTTCATCTGGCTTATGTTTATTTATTTATTTTTGAGAGACAGAGTGTGAGCGGGGAAGGAGCAGGGAGAGAGGGAGACACAGAATCTGAAGCAGGTTCCAGGCTCCGAGCTGTCAGCATAGAGCCCGACACGGGGCTTGAACTCACAAACTGCAAGATTGTGACCTGAGCTGAAATGAGATGCTTAACCAAGTGAGCCACCAGGCACCCTGTCATCTGGCTTTTTTTTTTTTTTTTTTTTAATGCTTTATTTATTTCTAGGAGAGAGAGAGAGACAGCGTGAGCAGGGGAGGTTCAGAGAGAGAGGGAGTCACAGAGTGAAATAGGCTCCAGGCTCTGAGCTGGCAGTCAGCACAGAGCCCAACGCGGGGCTCAAACCCACGAACCGCAAGATCATGACCTAAGCGAAAGTTGGATGCTTAACCGACTAAGCCACCCAGGCGCCCCATCCGGCTTATTTTGTTTTTTTTCATCTGCATTTGAGATCTGGAAAGTTAACCTCATGTGCATTGTTCCGGGTTCCTCATCTTCTTGGTGGCTGCTCTGCACAGAGCTGAACTTGGGCTGCTGTTGGTGAGAAGTATTCCTGCGGGAGGCACCCTTGTTTCCCTTGGGAACAGTTTGCCCTGTGTCCTGCCTGCCTTGTGAGTTGGGCCCTGGGAGTGTGTAGGTGTGTGGAGGGTGAAGGGGGTAGGCATGGCCATAGGGCTGGCAGATGCACAGTCACTGTTGCTTTGGAACACAGGACTACTGCAGAAAACTTTGACCTTGTGAGATTAACAACTATTCGGTCATGTGCACAGTTCCTGTAAATTAAGTGTGGAAAAGCCAGCTTTAAATGAACCCTACATTTATATCAACAACCATTCCTATTGAGATCTCGGACAGATGTTTGAGCTTCAGGTTTGGATTGAGGTATTTTGAGGGTTTTTAATTTATTAAGAATAAATTCTATCATGCTTTGCCATGTTTCCTCCCTTAATCCAAAGGGGTACACTCTCTTGCAAAACACTGACATAATACTACTCAGCCCCTCTGCATTCCACTGCCTTATTTTATTTCCTGTTATCATTTAATGCCATCTTTACATGTGTGTTTTTTAAAATGTTCAGCTATTTTTGAGAGAGAGACAGAGACAGAGACAGAGTGTGAGCAGGGGAGGGGCAGAGAGAGAGGGAGACACAGAATCCGAAGCAGGTTCCAGGCTCCGAGCTATCAGCACAGGGCCCGAGGCGGGGCTCCCCACTCAGGAACCATGAGATCACGACCTGAGCTGACGTCGGATGCTTAACCGCTTGAGACCCCAGATACCCCCGGCCCTATATGTGTGCTTATCATCTATTTCCTTTCAAAATCTGTCCACCCCAATAGCTCATTTCCTGAGCACTGACAGTGTGCTAGGTGCCATGCTAAATAAGCTCCTTTAATTTCCCAAGAGCCCCAAGGTATAAATGACTAGGATTATTCCCCTTCCAGGTGAGGAGATTGCAGCCCAGAGAAGTGAAGTAACTGCCCCAGATGCTGACAGTGCTAAGCGGTGGCACTGAAATTTAGACTCCAGCCGTCTCGGCAGAGTCCACTCTGCTCCACTGAGTGTGTGCATAAACTTGCGTCACTGGCCCTCTGTACAGTCTGCTTGTTTTCCCCAACCAAAAGCTCTTTCTTTTCGTAACATACATACACTTACAGCTATAATCCCTTTTACATTAATGTTGCTTCTCTTGGGAAACTTTTCTCCACGAATCCCTGGGGGCCATGTCCCTTGAGGTATGACATTTTCTTTTTTTTTTTTTTTTTTTAGCTGGGGTGGGGCAGAAGGAGAGAGAATCTTTTTTTTAATTTTTTATTTATTTCTAGGAGAGAAAGAGAGAGACAGCGTGAGCAGGGGAGGGTCAGAGAGAGAGGGAGACACAGGCTCCAGGCGCTGAGCTGGCAGTCAGCACAGAGCCCAAAGCGGGGCTCGAACCCACGAACCGCGAGATCATGACCTGAGCGAAAGTCGGACGCTTAACCAACTAAGCCACCCAGGCGCCCCAAGAGAGAATCTTAAGCAAGCTTCACACTCAGCGCAGAGCGCGAGTCAGAGCCCAACACAGGTCTTGATCCCACGATCCCAGGATCCTGGGCAGAGCTGAAGTCAGGAGTCAGACACTCAACCAGCTGAGCCAGCCAGGCACCCCAGGGTGTGATCTTATCTTAACTTTGCAACTAACAGGCTTTGAGGTCGATTTATATGAGCTAAGTGTCAGTCTCCTTGAGCTCTGGGAAATATTGCATCCTCATCAGCAGGCTCCTGAGGACCGTGACGCTCTTGCGGGCAGCTGCGGGCCATGCCTTTGCTGGTGACTTTTACTGCTAGAATATCATCCCTGCAAAGAAAGTTCACGTCGCCGAATTCTAAGCATATTACCTTATTTGAAGTTCTGAGCGTCCTGGTTACTGACTGGTCTTTTCCTGGTTCCTATAATTGGGCTGATGAGAAAAAAGACTGCTTAAAAAATTTTTTTTGGCAATATTTTACAGTAATATTTTGGCAGTATTTTACAGTAATATTTGGGAGGTGGTTAAGTCTTGTCTGCCCTTCCCTTCCCCTCCAGGGGCGGGGCACAGTGTTTTCCTGCAGGGCAGGGCTCCTTACATAAGCCTGGGGTCCGCGGACGGGCTTCAGAAGGCGGATCAGTCTCTTGAATATGTGTGTAGAATTTTGTCATGTGTGCACATTTTGCTGGGACACAGCATTGCATCCTAGAGGTAAGCATGAGGGCAGCTAGGAGCTGAGCGCTCTCTTTGATATAAATATTAACATACTCTTAGTCTCAGGCTCGGAGAGTCTTAGAAGCTGGTTTGATTGAGAGATTAGAGATCTTTTTTTCTAGTCCCAGAGAATGAATAAAACTCCTGAGAGGGCAGTTTGAACTTTTCTTCATGAGGGCACAGGGCTTCTCGCTAGTGGTGGATCTGTGGGCTCAGCCTGTTAGGGGGGCACCTGTTCAAATTAAATAATCTGTAGCAACACCATTAGGCTTGCTTTTGTCCCCATCTGAGCCTTCTGTTGTGTGTGCTGGAAATTGGTCTCAGCTTCATGTGTCACTAACTGGCCCTTCTTATTTACTTTTTTGTTGTTGCTTATGTATTTGCTTTTTTTTTTTTTTTAAATATTTTTATTTATTTCTAGGAGAGAGAGAGGGAGACAGCGTGAGCAGGGGAGGGTCAGAGAGAGAGGGAGACGCAGACTCTGAAATAGGCTCCAGGCTCTGAGCTGGCAGTCAGCACAGAGCCTGATGCGGGGCTCGAACCCACGAGCCGTGAGATTATGACCCAAGCGAAAGTCGGACGCTTAACCGACTAAGCCACCCAGGCGCCCCAACTTATGTATTTGCTTCGGGAGGCAGTGGGGGTAGAGACAAGGACAGAGAGAATCTCAAACAGGCTTCACACTGTCAGCACAGAGCCCAAGGCAGGGCTCAAACTCAAAGTGAGAGCATGACCTGAGCCGAAGTAGGATGCTTAACTGACTGAGCCACCCGGGCGCCCCTGGCCATTCTTACTTCCAAATGCTGCTGCGTATGTGCGAGTACACAATTGAAAATCTAACCTGCGTATTATTACCTGGGTAGAAGTTTACAAAAATATCTAGTATAAAAAGAAAATATTGCCTCAGCTCCACCACCTCCTCATGTGGCCGTCTGAGGCAGGTCTCTTGCTCTGTGCCTCGTTTTCCTCATCTGTAAGATGGGTACAAAATAGTGCCTGCCTCTCAGAGGTTTTGTAAGGATGATATGAAATAGTACAGAGAAGGCAATTGAAATGCTGTCCGGCAAATAGGAAACAGACAATAAGTGTTTGTTCTTACCAAGATGGAGATGAGGACAGTAAGAACCATTATACCTGCTGTGAGGTCTGTAGCCAGAGCCTGCAGGCCCCCTCCTTCACAGAGACTTTCTTCCTTTCTTTCTCCTTCCTTCCTTCCTTCCTTCCTTCCTTCCTTCCTTCCTTCCTTCCTTCCCTCCTTCCTTTCTTTATTTCTTTCTTTCTTTCCCTCCCTTCCTTCCTAATTTTTTAATGTTTATTTATTATTATTATTATTTTGTTTAGAAAGAGAGAGACAGAGGGAGAGAGAAGTCTCAAGCAGGCTCCGCACTGTCAGTGCAGAGCGCAATGCAGGGCTTGAACTCATGGAACGGTGAGATTATGATCTGAGCTGAAACCAAGTGTTGGATGTTTAACCCACCGAGCCACGCAGGTGCCCCAGAGACCACCACTTTCAGCTCTGTTGGGCTTCTCTACTTGTATTTGTCTCCAGATTTCAAAAAAAAATCACATTTATTTGGTATTATTCTGATTTCCCCGTTCTCAATGTCAAGCGTTCCTTATTGACTTCTATTGTAGATGATTAGGCTTTAACTGGCACTTTCCCCTTCCCCACATGTCTCTTCTTCTATTGTAACTATCAAGTTCAGTTAGAGTGACATTTAGTGTTTTACATTGTTATGATCATCAACGCCATTCACACCTGAGTCATGGAATCCAGGGTGGGATTGCTGGGTGTTATCAAACATTTGAACTGCGGTTCTGAATGGAAGAAAAATAGAACGGCAAATTGTTGACTTGCCTTTACTTAGGAGCGAAGTTAAAGTTTGCCGTGTCACGCTTATTTTGTGACCTGCCCATTTTTCTCCTTTGATGCTTGTTTTCACCTCATTCATTTGGATTAACCATTCTAGAATCTTATAAAGAATTGGTAGGAGTTAGAGGCACCTGGGTGGCTCAGTTGGTTGGCATCCGACTTCAGCTGCAGTCATGATCTCATGGTTTATGGGTTCAGGCCCTGTTTCGGGCTCTGTGCTGACAGCTCAGCCTGGAGCTGCTTCAGATTCTGTGTCTCTTTGTCTCTCTGCCCCTCCCCTGCTCACTCTTTCTCTCTCTCTCAAAAATAAACAAACATTAAAATATTTTTTTTAATTTTTAAGAAAAAAGAATTGATAGGAGTTAACCTTCTAGAGGAAACATTGTAGTTGAGATAGACTGGGAGTTTGGAGTAGAAATGGATGATCCTTGTGGCGCCTGGTGGCTCAGTTGGTTGAGTGCCTAAGTCTTGATTTCCACTCAGGTCATGATCCCAGGGTGGTGGGGTCAAGCCCCGCATCAGGCTCCACACTGAGCATGAAGCCTGCTTAAGATTCTCTCTCCTTCTCTCTCTTTCTCTCTCTCTTTCTCTCTTCCCTCCACACCCTCCCCTGCTAGCACATGCTCTTTCTCTCTCTAAAATTTTTTAATGTTTTTTTTTTTTTTTTTAGGGAGAGAGAGAGAGACAGCATGAGCAGGGGAGGGTCAGAGAGAGAGGGAGTCACAGACTGAAACAGGCTCCAGGCTCCGAGCTGGCAGTCAGCACAGAGCCCGACGCGGGGCTCGAACCCACGAACCGCGAGATTATGACCCAAGTGAAAGTCGGACGCTTAACCGACTAAGCCACCCAGGCGCCCCCTCTCTCTAAAATTTTTAAAAAATGGAAAAGAGAAATGCATGAGCCTTAGATCTCAATACTAGCTGCCCCTCACGTTCTTATTCTTACTTAGGCTGATGTCAGCTGAAGATAGAAAACCTTAGCTACATGGTGGCCCTAGGAAGGCACAAAGATGGGGCTACCTTGGCGTTTACGAAACAAAATAAGCCCAGGGTGGGCAAAGGCAGGTGAATGTGGTTATGAAAAGTAAGTCAAAATAACAACAGGGAAGAGCGGAGTCTTAAAAGTGCCCTCAGCAGAAGGACTAGGCAGATTCTCATCATTGGAATGTCAATATTGATTTACTTTTACGTGGTGTGGTTTACTGGCGTGGGGGAGGGGCAGAGGATAAGGAAAAGGAGAAAATCGGGGTTTGGCGGTTCCTGTGTGTTTACCAGTGAACCCAGGGGAGGTCAGGTGGCCTGCCCTGGGAATGCCAACGAGAGGAAAGCCTTGTGTCTGTGCAGCGCGTGGCACAGCTGTGGGCTCTGGATCCGGGGAGAAGTGGGAGAACTCAGAACAGAGCAGAACTTCTCTCCGGAGCCACGCTGCTGGCGCTAACGTAGTAGTCCTGGAGTGGACGTGGTCTGGCACTTTCTGGCCTCTGAGATTTCGAGGAAAGGGGGCAGGGCAGGGTGGTGGAGTGAGTGGTGCAGGAGTGAGAGGAGGAAGGCCAGTGCCCGGGGACTAATAAAGCTTTAAACAAAATGGTAAGATCCAACACTGACGGGAAAATGAGATTAACCTCTGAGTAAAAACCGTTCCTGTCCCATCTTTGGGTCTAAAATTTGGTGTCGGGAGTGCGTGGCCAGTTTTATATAGGGTGATGGCAGCGGGGGAGTCCGGAATCTTTATAAAAACTGGAAAAGCTAGTTTTGGACAGGAATACATGTCCCTTGGAATGAGTAGCAGAGAGGTGTTTTCTTTTTTTTAAGTGTTAGCTCTTTTTAAAAAAAAATTATTTATTTTGAAAGTGAGAGAGAGAGGGAGGGAGGGAATCCCAAGAAGGGATCTGCACTGTCAGGGCAGAGGACGATGTGGGGCTCGAACTCTCGATACCCTGAGATCATGACCTAAGCTGAAACCCAGAGTCAGAGGCTTCACCGACCGCGCCACCTAGGCGCCGCCGCAGAGAGTTTTCTTTCTTTCTTCTTCTTTTTTTTTAAAATGTTTTATTTATTTCTAGGAGAGAGAGAGACAGCGTGAGCAGGGGAGGGTCAGAGAGAGAAGGAGACACAGAATCTGAAACAGGCTCCAGGCTCTGAGCCATCAGCACAGAGCCCAACGTGGGGCTTGAACCTGTGAACCATGAGATCATGACCTGAGCTGAAGTCGGACACTTACCCGACTGAGCCGCCCAGGCGCCCCTCTTTCTTTTTAAATTTTTATTTAATTTATTTTTTTAAATTTACATCCAAGTTAGTTAACAGGTGGTGCAACAGGGATTTCGGGGGTAGATTCCTTAATGCCCCTCACCCATTTTCCCCAGCCCCCCACTCACAGCCCCTCCAGTAACCCTCTGTTTGTTCTCCGTATTTAAGAGTCTCTCACGTTCTTGCAGAGAGTTCTCTTGTTCAAGGTATTTCTTCGTCTCCTTGTGCTTTTGGCGCGGTGCCCAAACGCACACTCAGCCGGCCTCTCCCAGGGCTGCAGAGCTACCAGCAAGTCATGAGCTTCCCCAGCTGGGCCAGCTTCTGTCTGAGGTCAGGGTGTTAACGCCCATGACTCAGGGAGGGCGACTGGATTAGCAGGTGAGCGGTGTGCGCAGGGCGACCCCCCGAAATGGCAGGACCGGCAGGGAGCCTGAGCTCCGTCCATCCCCAGAGCAGTTGCCTGGCGTTTCCCAGGCTTACGTCCCAGGGATGTCATGGCCCTTCTTCCTTCTTCCTCCACGGCCCGTGTCTCTCTTCTGGAGGATTTCACAACTGGGGATAAGTGCGGGTCTTCCCGGATGCGCACACGAGCTCAGGGCTTTGGGTAAACAGGGCTTCGGGCACGTCTGTTTATGGGAGCGGTTGTATTTGGTTCACCTAAACATAGAGGTTTCATCTTGAAGTTTCTCCCTCTAGTTAAGACCCCTTTCCCTTCTGCCTTCATTCTGGCCCCGGGGCAGGGGGGAGGGGGGAGGGCGGGACACAGCTGGGAGGTGGTATGGCCGTGGATTCTGGAATGGTTTTGCCCCGGCGCCTTGGAAGGCAGTGGCAGGCTCGAGCACCTGTGCCCTCCTCGCCCACAGAAAAGTCTGGGCTCAGCCTCCGAACCAGCTCAGGGGTGGGGACCAAGTGCCGTCTAGGCTGAGGATATTCATTAACCTTAATCAGGTGATTCCGTGCAGCCCTGGGGAAGGTAAATGCTGCTGTCTCTGGTTTCCCTCTAGCACCTGATCACTTGAAGGATAAGAGAACGAACAGGTAGTGTGAGCCCCCAGGACTAAGCTCGCTGGAGCAGCGGGGTACTTGCGTGTGTGGGGAGGGTCCCTCTGTGGCAGTGCGCCTGTGGCCTTTCCAGTGAATCCCTGCCCCCAGGCAGGCACCCCATCTCAGAGGTAGACTGTCCATTGCTAACTCAGCCTCTTTTTTTTTTAAAGTTTATTCATTTGCAAGAGGGAGGGGCAGAGAACGATGGAGGGAGAGAGAGAGAGAATCAGAAGCAGCCTTTGCACTGTCAGCACAGAGCTCGATGTGGGGCTCGAACCCACAGAGCCGTGAGATCATGACTGGAGCCGAAACCAGGAGTTGGATGCTCAACTGATTGAGCCGCCCAGGCATCTCAAAGTTTATTAATTTATTTTGAGCGAGAGCAGGAGCGAGAGTGCGTGTGCACACATACACAGTGGGGGAGGGACACAGAGAAGGAGAAACAGAATCCCAAGCAGGCTCCGCACCAGCAGCACAGAACCCAGTGTGGAGCTCGAACTCCCGAACTGTGAGATCATGACCTGAGCCGAGATTAAGAGACGAATGCTCAACTGACTAAGCCACCCCGGCGCCCCTTAAAGATTTTATTTTTAAGTAATCTCTACACCCAACGGGGGCCTCGAACCCACAACTCCAAGGTCAAGAGCCGCACGTTCCACTGACTCAGTCAGCCCGGAGCCCCAGTCTTCTTTTTTTGTTTAATGTACTTTTTGAATCTCTTTAGATTAAAAAGAAACCTGTCTTTGCCTGTTGATTTTATGTTGATTCTGGTTCTGCTTTTCACTCTGAAGCAGCTCCCCACCTGGCGATCACTACACCACATCTTTCCTAGTCCGTAAATGATACCTTAGTTTCTTTATCCCAATTCCCAAACTCTTTCCTCTGCTTCGTTTTTCCTACAGACCCCCAACATGTACTAAACCCTACTTTAAGAGGACATAATTAAAGGGGCATCTGGGTGGCTCAGTCGATTAAGTGTCATCTTCTGCTCGGGTCATGATCTCAAGGTTTGTGAGTTAGAGCCCCCTCGTCGGGTTCTGTAGTAACAGCTCAGAGCCTGGAGCCTGCTTTGGATTGTGGGTCTCCCTCTCTCTCTGCCCCTCCCCTACTCGCTCACTGTCTCTTTCTTTCTCTCTCAAAATAAACAAACCTAAACAAAAAAAAGAACATAATTAAGACGATTTTAACTGAGTGTGAAAAGTTAGATAAGTCCTCTTCTGAAGGTGTGTTAAAGAAAAGAATTCAACCGAGTGAATGTGAAGATCTCATTGGCTTTATTACATGATTCACGAGTCAGGCTGCCTCCCTCCAGCAAGTCGAGGGAATTCCAAGAAGTAGTACAAAATGGAATTTTTAAAAATGTTTATTTATTTTTTAAATATTCATTTTTAAGACAGAGAGAGACAGAGTGTGAGTGGGAGAGGGTCAGAGAGAGAGGGAGACACAGAATCTGAAACAGGCTCCTGGCTCCCAGCTGTCAGCACAGAGCCCGACACGGGGCTCGAACCCATGAACCGTGAGATCATGACCTGAGCCGAAGTCGGACGCCTAACCGACTGAGCCACCCAGGCGCCCCTAAATTTATTTTATTTTATTTTTAAAGTTTATTTATTTATTTTTAGAGAGAACCAGTGGGGGAAAGACAGAGAGGGGGACAGAGGATCTGACCAGGCTCTGTGCTGACAGGCTGACAGCAGCAAACCTGATATGGGGCTTGAACTCACAAACCCTGAGATGACCCGTGACCTGAGCCACAGTCAGATACTTAACAGACTGAGCTCCCCGGGCACCCGGGTATAAAAATGTTTTGCACTGGTGAATAACGATCCATGGTAAAGTGGTGTGTATCTTCCAGTACAGAGGATACTGTGTATTATATGTTCTAAACGATACGTTACAAATTCTATCACACGTATAACTGTCTCAGCTGATAGCAGGTGATAAATCCAGGCTTTCAGAATTAAGTGTCTTACCCATGGTCCCACAGCTAGTACGTGACAAAGCCACTACTTAAAGTCCTGTTTGAAAGCGGGTTTCTACTAAGCTGATTGGGGTCCAAAGTAGTAGGCAGTTTATGTTTAATGCGTTAAGTTATTTAGCAAATGTTAAGTGCCTGTTGTATCCCTAATACTGGACAGTTTAGGCATCAGGTGAGTTTTGTTGGTGGTTTTTGTGTATTTTTCCCCCTTAAATAACTTGTAATGAGCTAATGTAAAGACTTAAAAAAAAAAATCTTCCTCGTTTCAGCCACTCCACCCACACTTCATAGTCTTCACTTCTTAGGTGACATTCTTGTGTGTATTTATCTTCCAGCTGGCCAGAGGGATGTCTTACAGGGAAGGAGACTAGGAATGACTTCAGTGAGCAAACGAGGAGTGGTGACACGTGTCAGCTTGCTTGCATTTAGTCGGCCAGGTGGTGACTCAACTGTTCACCTTCCCAACTCTAGTTTTGGACGCCTCTAGCGGGGGCTGGACGGCTTTAATAGATTAATCCATTGGAAACCACTTCCGGAGTCAAATGTCACTTCTTGAGCAGCTGCAGATATCGGCGGGGACCCGTATGTCGAGCCTGAGAATTAAGGACGTATATATACTGAGTACAGCCCGTCAGAAGCTCCGGGGCTTTCTTCTTAACGTTTGGTTCTGTGTTGACGCGGACGAGACTCAGAAACCAGTCGTAACCATGTCGTGGCTTCATTCTCCGCAGACAGAACATTTTCGGGGCTTGGGAAAGCGTTTGGATTCAGAGAGAGAGAGAGCGAGCGAGCGAGCGAGCAAGAGCTAGCGGTTACCAGACCCCTCTCACACCTGCTTTCTCAGGGATCCTGAGGTCAACCACAGCCATGGGAAGTAGGCGGGCGTGTTCACCTCCCTTCCTGGAATACATGATAAAAGTCAGGTGGGGAATGACAGTGTCTTTCTGAAGGACACTTGGCACTTGACCTCTGAGTCCCCTGGCTCCAGAGCTGCTGAGGCTCCTTCAAGCAAGCCCTGGTACTCGGTACTGCCCGAGTACTGATTGATCTGGCCAACCCAGTGCCTGCTGCATCCCTCCAACCTGGCGCCCAGAGACAGGAAGGCAGTCGGGGAGGACAGATAAGGGAGAGGAGGTTTGGCCGTTGAGTAGTGCAGTGCACTGCGGGAACGCCCGGCCGGGGACAGAATTGCAGGGGTGAGAAGCTGGAGAAGGCAGGTGACTGCAGTGATGCCCAACCTGGGGTAGGCGGGATGAGCAGGAGTTAGCCAGGTTGGGAAGGCGGTGGGGACACTCACAGGGGACGTTCCGGACAGAACCGGAGAGCTGGGAAGACCACTATGTGATCTTCGCCCTCCACCCCCACTCCCCGGTCGGTAGCAGGGGTGAGAGGCAGGCACAGAATGACAGACCCGTGTGCAGGGCCAAGGGGTTTGAGTGATGTTCTGTCGCTGCACAACATGTCCGTCACCTGCTGCTCTGGCTGTCGTCTCACTGTCATTCTGTGTCCCCCCACCCCCCACCCCCGGCTTACTTTCTCCAGTCCGCCTCTGAGCTTCTGCCTTGCGTAGTCGGTGCCGGCCTCGGGTATTAAAGAGTTCGGTGCCGTCACCCAGCCAGCCCTGTGGTCCAGGGGCACTTTCCCTGTCACGGCGGGAGGGACTGAGAAGGTGGGGCCCGAGGAACTCTGAGTGTCTTGGCATCTAGAATCAGCACTCCGAGGAAGCGAGGGAGGCGGGCGTGGTGGGAGGACCGGAGAAAAGCTGATGGTTCTTCCAGATCGTTACAGAAACTCTCGAGTTACGATAGATACCTCTGGGTTTGTGCGTGGGGCAGGCCCACGAGGCACCCCCAGCATTTATGGGGTGTCGAGCCACTTTGCAAGACACACATACAGATGAAAAGGTGCCCGTCTGCTTCTGTCCTGAGGCGTAAGGCATTGGTCTTCTGTTTCAGGGGAGAGAATGGAGGCTCAGAGAGGTTAAGTAACCTGCTCAAGGTGGCTCAGCCAGTGAGGGCTGGAGGCAAGGATTTGCAAGCGGGCCTGTCCAGTTCTTCCTGCAGCCTGTTACTGCGTTGGGTGTCACGTAGTGAGTGACTGCGGTTCCCTGTGTGCCCCCTGGCAGCCGTGCCTACCTTAGCTCGATTTTGCAGACAGATGAGTAGACAAGCAGCCAGCCGCTCTGATAGGCCTGGGAACTTGTCCCTGTGGAAACTGGCCAAGTCCAAGAAGGAGACGTGAGGCTTTGCAGCAGACGTGTCTGGACACGGCACGGGGCCTGCTGAGTCAGCAATACCTAGCATCCGTCCCACTCTGCAACTTTGCGGGCGGTTCCGTGCTGACTCCCTGATGGTGCTCCTCGCTCAGCCCAAGAGAGGACCACCTGCAGAAAGAAGAGTTTTGGGAGACTTTGAACTTGTGCTGTAGGAACATTCCTCCCCTCTCCTCCTCTCCGCTCCCCCCCTCCCCTCCCCGCCCCTTCCCTTTCCTCCGCATCCTGAAATAGTTGTTCACAGAGGCCAAGCCAGGGATCCTTCTTGTAAGAACAGATGAGTGACGGATGAGGCGAGGGTGACCTAGGCATGCCAGCTGTGTTCAAAGCAGCAGGGATTACTGTGTCCAGCTGCTGTTTTATTTTAATTACTTAGAAGTCCTGCTTTATTGAAAAACATTTTTTTAAATGTTTGTTTAGTTTTGAGAAGGAGAGAGAGAGACAGAGTGTGAGTGAGGTAGGGATGAAGAGAGAGGGAGACACAGAATCTGAAGCAGGCTTCAGGCTCCGAGCTGTCAGCACAGAGCCCGATGTGGGGCTCGAACTCGAAAACTGTGAGACCATGATTTGAGCTGAAGTCGGTCGGACACTTCACCGACCGAATTGCCCAGGTGCCCCTGCTTATTTTTTTAATGTTTATTCATTTTTAAGCAAGAGAGAGAAAGAGAACTTTAATGTGTGAACAGGGGAGGGCCAGAAAAGGAGGGAGAATCCGAAGCAGGCTCTGTGCTGTTAGCGCAAAGCCTGATGCGGGGCTCGAACCCACGAACCTCAAGATCATGACCTGAGCTGAAGTCGGACGCTTAACCGACTGAGCCACACAGGCACCCGGTGCTCTTTTCTGTACCCATCTGTCTGAGGCCTTCAGGGAATGTTTGGTTAGCGCATCGAGTGTTGAAAGGGCCAGGTAAACCATGAATCAAATTCTCCAGGTCGGCCTCTGCAGAATAAGGTCTGCTGGGGTTATTTCTGTTGCTATGACATGCTTAATAACCATATGGTTTTGTTTTTTTTTTTATTTTAACTTTATTTTTGAGAGACAGAGAATGAATGGGGGAGGAGCAGAGAGAGAAGGGGAGACACAGAATCGAAAGCAGGCTCCAGGATCTGAGCTGTCAGCACAGAGCCCGACGCGGGGCTCGAACCCATGAGCTGTGAGATCATGACTTGAGCCGAAGCCGGATGCTCAACCGACTGAGCCACCCAGGCACCCCAATAACTGTGTGTTTTGAAGGATGAACCAGCTAGAGCAGCTCACCGAGTTCTGACTCGGGGAAGGGGGACCATAATGAGGTCTATATAAAAAGGCCTTCGTACTTGGTACTTTGAGCACCCTGGGACAGGTGGTCAAGTGGGGGCCGTCCTCCCCTGCTGAGGGGGCTGCTGGCTACCTGAGAGTGGAGGCTGACACCAGGGGCCACCCCGGAATTTGTGGGATGTCTAGGGAGAGGCCCATCGCTGTCCCCTTCCTCCTGTGTTGAAGACTCGCTGCCTCCATCCATGGCTGCCTCCACCCTTGAGCTGGTTATGCTCACTGCCCTCTGCCACCGTCTCCTAGTTGCTCTCCTTGCTCCATGGATCCCAGCTCCCAGTCACAGAGTCACCTCTCCTCTGGGTCCCATCTCCGAGCCTTCCCCTGCACTTCAGACCCAAACAGCACCCCGTTAACGGGGTCAACGGGATTAAAGTGGAAGTGAAATTCCCGAATAGGATTTGTCTCCACAGCAGGCAGGAAAAGCGGGTTAGCTATGGTTTATTGACCACTTCCATGCACCTGTGAGCTAGGTGTCCCCTACCGGGCCATCTTGTGAAGAAACTTGGGCCAGAGGAGGTTAACCCCTTGGCTCAAGGCCACCCAGCCAGCTCTGGATGCGAACACACGTGTGTAACCCGGGCCTGATTTCTCTTCACTGTGCTGTCCTGCTTCCAGGGACAGGAAGTTGTCTTCCATTTTCAGTAAACCGATATTTACCAGGTGGCCCTTGGGGAAGAGAAGGAGTCGGGTTGGAGGCCCCTCATCATGTTTTATTCTCTAATGACTGCCACTTGAAGGTTGCTGCTGATGGGAAGGAAAGTCCTACATGGCCCCGTCAGCGATGACGGACGTCCTTGTAGTAGGTAATACCTGAATGAAACCCGGAGTCCCCTGCTCTGTGCTCTCGCTGTCTCCTTCTCCCCATCTTCGCTTCCGCCCGAGTGGTCTCAGAGCCCAGCCCTTCGCCCGCCCTGGAGAGTGTCCTGAAGTCGCCCTGGCTACGGTAGTCCAGGCGGGACAGGGCTGCGTCCTTATCAGGAAATGTCCCTGGGTCTGTCTTCTGGCCACGAGGTACCCCCCGCCCCCCACCCCGGAGGTGAAACACCCCCATCACCCTGGACTTCAAGCCAGCATGTTTCAGATAAGCCTCCTTTCCGTCCTGACGCCCTGGAAGCCTTAGTTTTATTTATTTATTTATTTTAAATGTTTTATTTATTTCTAGGAGAGAGAGAGACAGCATGAGCAGGGGAGGGTCAGAGAGAGAGGGAGTCACAGACTGAAACAGGCTCCAGGCTCCGAGCTGGCAGTCAGCACAGAGCCCGACGCGGGGCTCGAACCCACGAACCGCGAGATCATGACCCGAGCGAAAGTCGGACGCTTAACCGACTAAGCCACCCAGGCACCCCTGGAAGCCTTAGTTTTAGAGACAAATGGTTGAAAAGGATTCCAGGTACCTCTTGTTTCCATGCGGAGCAGTTTGTGAAGGAACAGTTGGTGTCTGAGACTTTCTTTTTCTTTCTTTCTTCGTTCTTTCTTTCTTTCTTTTGTTCTTTCTTTCTCTTTCTTTCTTTTTCTTTCTTTCTCTCTTTCTTTCTTTCTTTCTCTCTCTCTTTCCTTCCTTCCTTCCTTCCTTCCTTCCTTCCTTCCCTCCTTCCCTCCTTCCCTCCTTCCCTCCCTCCCTCCCTCCCTTCCTGTCTTCTTAATAGTCATGCGATTGTTGGCTTGTTGGCTACTGGCTGGGGCTTTGCCTCCACTGACTTCAGCGCCACCCAGGTGGAGTCTCGTTTCAGCTCACAGGTCTTAACATTGTGGCTGGGTGGTCTGGACAAGACACTGAAACCTCACCTGGGAATAAACCAGCATCCCACAGAGGCTCCCCACAACTGTTACCTTCCCTTTCATTTGAAATCTGGAAGCAAAGCTTGTTCCAGATGTGTGTGTAAAAATAAAGCATAACTGTAACTGAGGATCTCCATGGGTAGCAAAAACCAAAGCTTTATTTAAATTAGGGACCTTGGAGAGGGGGTGGTGCCTGGGTGGCTCAGGCAGTAAGCATCGTGATCAGGTCCTCATCTTATAGTTCACGGGTTCGAGCCCCGCGTCGGGCTCTGCGCTGACAGCTCAGCCTGGAGCCTGCTTTTCTGTGTCTCCCTCTCTCTCTGCCCCTCCCCTGCTCACACTGTCTCTGTGTCTCTCAAATAAAATAAAATAAAATTAAAATAAAAAAAAAAAAAAAAAGAACTATGCCGGGAGCCTAGTCATCACTCATTTGCAAGGAGAAACGTGCTCCTGCTTTTGCATCGCCCGTGAACTTGGGGGGGGTGGGGGGCAATGTGTGTCTGTAAGGCGGGGACTGCTTGTAGGGTGTTTTGTAAAGAAAGAAACCTTCTGTTCAATCCAGGGCCTTATTTGGGTTCAAGGGGAGTCCTCCCTGCAACCGGATGCTAAGAAAACATGCTTGAAATTAGTTTTGGAATTGACCTTGATACGGCTGAGCCTGAATAACCTTGAACAGGGTGTTCTAGAAATGCAGGCTATTAGTCGTGGAGGCGTGAGGTCATCGAGTCTTCCTGGCTGCTGGGTTGCAGACTGGTTTGGGTTGTGATAAAGGTTTGGGTCTCCAAAATGGCTATGGAAAGTATACGTGAAATATGCCAGTTATATTACACATTTGTTAAATATGACCGTCACCTTGCCTGGGTTCTAAAAAGTCATTTACTGGGGCACTTGGGTGGGTCAGTCGGTTAGGTATCTGACTTAGGCTCAGGTCATGATCTCATGGTTCACAACTTCGAGCCCCATGTTGGGCTCTGTCCTGACAGCTCAAAGCCTGGAGCCTCCTTTAGATTCTGTGTCTCCCTCTCTCTGCCCCTCCCTCACTCATCCTCTGTCTCTCTCTAAAAGATAAATGAATTTTTTCAATTTTTTAATGCTTATTTATCTTTTATTTTTATTTATTTCTTTATCTTTTATTATTTTTAAAAATTGTTTCAGTTTTATTTTGTTTATTTTGAGAGAGAGAGAGAGAGCGCATGAGCTAGCATGGGAGGGGGGAGAGAGAGAGCGGGAGAGAGAGAATCCCAGGCACGCTTTACACTATCCATGTAGAGCCCAATGTTGTGCTTAAACTAACAACCGTGGGATCATGACCAGAACTGAAACCGACTGAGCCACCCAGGTGCCCCAAAGTCATGTGTTTTAACAGTTCCTGCCTTGATTTTCCCAGTAACCAGGTAAGCCTGCTCCTGGAGCCACCTGTTTTTGTACATTCTTTGGCTTCCGTAGGGGTCAGACTCGGGTGCCAAAGGAGAGGAGGAAACCACAGAATCTTTCCCATCTCCGCCCAAGCACGGTGTAGCCTAATGATAATAGAGGGGAACCTCACCAGAGAGCACAGCTTTTCCTCTTAGCAGTCAGTTGGAAGGATTGTAAACAGAATGATTTTTTTTTTTTTAAATAACATTTCAGACACAAATGTCATTTTATTATTTGTTTGAGTATCAGCATCTCATGTATGGGGTTTTGGGTGGACCGCTTTTGGCTTGAGCCATGCCGTTTGGTGTGTAAAAAATAGCCATCCAGGGGCGCCTGGATGGCTCAGTCAGTTAAGTGTCTGACTCTTGGTTTTGGCTCAGGTCGTGATCTCACGGTTTGTGGGATCGAGCCCCGTGCTGAGTTCTGCGCTGACAGAATGGAGCCTCCTTGGGAGTCTCTCTTTTCCTTTCTCTCGCTGCTCCTCCCCTGTTTGTGCTGTCTCTGTCTCTCTCAACATAAATACACTTAAAAAGTATTTAGAATAGTATAAAGAATAAAAAAGTGATTACTGTTTTCTTCACCCAGACCTAACCTTTGTTGAAACTGTTACATTTCTTTTTGAACTTTAATATGTATACAGCCATGAAACTTACTTTTTTTTTTTTTTGGACAAGACTGAGAAAAAAAAGTTTTGTAGCATAATTTCTGAAACTTAATGGGTCCTGAGCATTTCCCCTAATAATATATTAATGATTATTCTTTGTAAATGTGACTTGATAGTATTTTATGTGTGCCAAGATTTATTTTATTTTTTAGATGTTTATTTATTTATTTTTGAGAGAGAGACAGACAGCAGAGGAGGGGCAGAGAGAGGGGGAGACAGAATCTGTCAGTGCAGAGTCCAATGTGGGGCTCAAACCCACAAACCGCGAGATCATGACTTGAGCCGAAACCAAGAGTCGAATGCTTAACCCTCTGAGCCACCCAAGTGCCCCAGTATGCCAAGATTTACTTCATAAATCCCACCCTTCATTGTTGACATCAAGAGTTTTGTGATGATGGACCTTTAATTTATTTAATTTATTCCACTTTATTTCCTTAGGATAGATGCCTTAAAGTTGAATTATTGGGCAGAAGGATGCACATTTTTTTGTATTCTTGCCTGGTGGACAGATTTCTCAGTGCTCGCTGTTGGTAGCACGCTGAGTGGCGTCTTGGGACAGCTGGGTCACAAATGCAGTGGGCTGTCAGGGTGGCCAGGGCAGGAAGGACCCCCCTCCCCCCCATCAAGAGGCATAAACACTAGAGCAGCTGTTCCTTACATTTTCTCCTCTTTTCTGCAGGGTTGGGGGCTTGGTGTTTCTCACACAGCCTCACTGATATATTCTTTATGTTTCTCATATAAAAAGATAGGCTTGTAGTATATTGCCTTTTTAAACCTCTCCCATATAAAAAAAGTGAGCCACTGCCTATCCGTTCCATTTCCGTAGGACTCTCTTCAGTGTCTACCATGAGAACATAGTGAAAGTGAAATGATGAGCACACTTCTGATCATAGCCAAGGACCCCATGCTACCCCGTGAGAACTGGGAGAAGGAAGGGGCGTGTTAACTAGGATAATTACGGCTGTGATAACTGATTACCGAATACCCATAATCAGACTTTGTTCCCATCAGCAGTGACAGAAGTCATGGTTCTATAAAGGGGGACCAAGCTTAGTGCTTCCACCTACTTAGCTGGAAGATTTAACCCTCCTTCACCAACCTGTTTCTTCAACAGTTATTGGTGTGTGGCTGGAAAATTGAATGGTTGGCCACTGTGGGGACTTACTGTTGGAAACTTTTTAAAATGTTTATTGTTGTGAGAGAGTGAAAGAGAGACAGAGAGAGAGAGCACAAGTGGGGGAGGGGCAGAGGGAGAGGGAGACACAGAATCGGAAGCAGGCTCCAGGATCTGAGCTGTCAGCACAGAGCCCGACGCGGGGCTCCAACTCACAAATGGGAAAATCGTGACCTGAGCTAAAGTCAGATGCTTAACCAGCTGAGCCACCCAGACACCCCAAACTTTTGAAGGGTGAATAGATATTCCTTTGTATGTATAGACCACAGTTTGTTTATCTTTCAGTAGACACATGGTTGCTTCCGTCTTTTGGCTCTTGTGACAAATGCCGCTGTGAACACAAGTGTACAAATATCTACTCCTGCCTCGGTACTTTTGGGTGTATACCTGCAGGTGGAATTGGTGGCTCAGTGTAATTGCCCGTCTCCTGTTTTGCGGAGCCGCCATACCGTTTTCCACAGTGGCCGCACCTTTGCACCTTTCCACCAGCGGTGCCCCGGCTTCCAGTTTCTCCACACCCTCGCTGCCCCTTATTATTGTCTGTGGTTTTTTTTCTGATAATATCCATCCTAAGTGGGCGTGAGGAGGGATCTCATGGTGGTTTTGATTTGCATCGCCCTAATGATTAGTGATGTTGAACATCTTTTCACGTACTCATTGGCTGTTTGTGCATCTTCTTGGGTGAAAAACCTGTTCGAGTCTTTTGTCAATTCTTAAATGGGTTTGTTGTTGTTGAGTTGCAGGACATCTTTTCTGTATTCTGGACCCTCATCCCTTATCAGAGAGGAGATCTGCAAATATTTTTTCCTGTTCCTTAGGTTACCTTTTTACTGGGTGGATAGTGTCCTTCGATGAGTAAAACATTTTCAATTTTGATGACATCCATCTTATTTGTTTATTCTTTTGTTGCCTGTGTTTTTGGCATCATGTCCAAAAAAATCATTGCCTCCTTTGTTTTTATTCTAGGAGTTTTATAGTTTCAGCTTTTACATTTATTATTTTTTATTAATATTTTTTTAACATTTATTTTTGAGAGACAGAGTGCTAGTGGGGAGGGGCAGAGTGAGGGAGACACAGAATCCATAGCAGCCTCCTGGCTCTGAGCGGTCAGCACAGAGCCTGATGCGGGGCTCGAACCCACAAACTATGAGATCATGACCAGAGCTGAAGTCGGGATGCTTAACCGAGTGTCAGCTCTTACATTTAGACCTTTGATCCATTTTGAGTTAATTTTTATTTACTGTGAAAGGTAAATTTCCAGCCTCTTTTTTTTTTTTTTTGCACATGGGTATCCAGTTTCCCTAGTACAATTTTATTTTTAAGTTTATTTATTTATTTTGAGAGAGAGAGAGAGTACAGGAAGGGGCAGAGAGAGAGAATCCGGAGCTCGACCCCATGACCCTGAGATCTCCACCTGAGCCGCTTAACCGACTGAGCCACTCAGGCGGCCCTCTAATACAATTCTAAAGATAATTTTAATAGATGAAAGCAGATGCTGAGCTGCTACTCACAGCGGTTACTGAGCCCCAGTCCCTGGGAGGAGGGTTTTGTGTTAGAGTGATGTAGGAAGGAGAGACAGCACACCACAGGACACGCCCCCACAGGACACGCCCCCACAGGACACGCCCCCAGGCAGCTGTGCGAACAGTTTCCTAGAAGTGTGCTGGCTCCCTTCCCAGTGAGCTGGGAGGGGGGAGAAGGAACTTATCAAGGGAAGACTGGAAACAATTGGGATGTGACGGACTTCTTTCTTTCCTGTCTGCAGTTACGCATGGATCATTTATGGAAGGCTTAGTTGGGACAGAAATTCCCCATTCATCTTTAGTTTGTAAAGACTTGTTTGGTGGGGCTGTGTGCTCATGGTAGGGAGAAACAGGATTTCACCCTTTTTTTTTTTTTTTGAAGGTTTATTTTTCAGAGAGGGCACACAAGCCGGGGGAGGAGCAGAGAGCGAGGAAGACAAAGAAGCAGGCTCCGGGCTCTGAGCTGTCAGCACAGAGCCCCACGTGAGGTTCGAACCCATAGACGGTGAGATCATGACCTGAGCCGAAGTTGGATGCTCAACAGACTGAACCCCTCAGGGTGCCCCAGGATTTGATACTCTTAAAAAAATTTTTTTTTAAACATTTATTTATTTTTGAGAGACAGAGCCAGACAGAACACGAGCAGGGGAGGCGCAGTCAGAGAAGGAGACACAGAATCCAAAGCAGGCTCCAGGCTCCCACCTGTCAGCACAGAGCCCGACCCAGGGCTCAAACCCACAGACAGTGAGATCATGACCTGAGTTGGAGTTAGATGCGCAACCGACCGAGCCGCCCAGGTGCCCCAGGATCTGATACTCTTAACAGAACATCCTGCCTGGGGTGGGAAACACACTCCTTGGGTGTTAAAGAAAGGTAGCTTCACAAGTGGCCTTCGTCTGTGACAAACTCTAAACTTGCTTCCGATTCCCTCTCTAAAAGGGGCTCCAGGGGCCAGGGTGCCCCCCTCGTGTGCGGCTGTGGGCCTGCAGCCACCGTCTCTTTCCGGAGGAATCCCAGAGGACGCACCGCCAACTTTTCTGTAGCTGTTTGTATGTGTGCAGGAAGTTCCTTCCAACCCACAGCCCTCATTTCCTTTTCAGTTGCTTGTCATCCGCGTCCCTGGGTGTCTGGCTGGGAGAGAGCTGCTGGCCCGGTGCCCCCGTGACTCCCCGGGGGCCCTATTTTGATCCAGGGACCATTGGAGGCCAAGAGAGGGCATGAGGGTCACCGAGGAGGACTTAATTATAAATTTCTGTGTGAGGAAGTCCTTTCTAAGTATAACATGAGAGGCAGCAGATATTATCAGTTTACACAAATAAAATTTTTTTGTCTTCCGGAAACATCCCTTTAGGGGTGCCTGTGTGGCTCCGGTCATGATCTCTTCGGTTCCCGGGTTCGAGCCCCACATTGGGCTCCACACTGGCAGTGCGGAGCCTGCTTGGGATTCTGTCTCTCTCCGGCTCTCTCTCTGTCCCTCCCCTGCTCCCGCTTTCTCTTTCTCTCATAATAAACATATAAATTAAAAAACTTAAAAAAAAAAGAAAAGGAAACATCCTTTTGGAGTAAAAGACAGTAAACTGGAAACATATTTGTGATAACAATGAGAAATGGCCAGTTTTCATAGTCTACGAAGAGCTTTCGTAAATCAGAGAAGACCGATAACTGAGCAGAGAAGTGAGGAGGTGGTGTCAACAGAGTGGTGTCAGAAAAAGAACAACAGACAGCTTTTAGGCATCTAAGAGATGTTTTTTGTCACTTAAAACAGAGTGATAAATTAGATAGATAGCATTCGGTTAGCTATTATTAAGAGTATGCAGAAATAGGGGCGCCTGGTGGCTCAGTTGAGCATCCGACTATGGCTCAGGGCATGATCTCATGGTTCATGGGTTCGAGCCCCGTGTTGGGATGTGTGGTGACAGCTCAGGGCCAGGAGCCTGCTTCATATTCTGTCTTCCCCTCTCTCTGCCCCTCCCCCACTAGGCTCTGTCTCTCTGTCTCTGTCACTGTCTCTCTCTCTCTCTCTCTCAAAAATAAATAAACGTTAAAAACAAAGTGTGAGGAAATAGATACACGTGAATTATTGATGGAGGGAGGGGGGGCTGTCTAGGCTTATATGTGGAAATTTAGAAAATGCAGATTCTTTGCCCTAACAAATGCACTCCTGATACATTCCAATGCCCACGCATGAAGCTTGTAGACAAAGCCAAGCACCATGTAAATGTCCATCAGCCGGAGATGAGCTGCAGTTTCCTCACGCAATACCGTATGGATAGTGTGAGGCTCTTAAAAAGCAGGTGTTCTTACATGCACGAGTGAATGAAGGTATAGATGGCAGTATTTGAAAAGTTCATACATGTGCAGGATTTTATTTTATTAAAACAATTTTTACAGTGTATTTATTTTGAGAGAGAGCAAGCAAACAGAGGAGGGCCAGAGGGAGAGGGAGAATCCCAAGCAGGCTCCCCGCTGTCAGCGCAAAGCCCAGTGGAAGGAAGAAAAAAAGAAAAAAGGGAGGGCACCAAGGTGGTTCAGACGGTTAAGCGTCCAGCTTCAGCTCAGGTCACGATTTTGGGGTTCCTGAGTTTGAGCCCCCTGTCGGGCTCTGTGCTGACAGCTCAGAGCCTGGAGCCTGCTTCCGATTCTGTGACTGCCTCTCTCTCTGGCCCTCCGTCACTCACACTCTGTGTCTCAAAAATGAATACATGTTTAAAACAAAAAAGCCAGAATTTCAGTTCAGGTTTTAGATCACCGAGCTTGAACAGTAAAGCCGGGACACATTACAGAATTGTGAGCTAGTCAAGGTCGTTTTGTGGTTTTGATAGATAGGAAGAAAATCAGACATACGGGGGTGAATCACAAAGTCTTCCACTGAATTACAATATAGAAACTTCTTGATAGGCCATTTCTAAGAAATATTTATAGCAATGAAACCTTGCGGGGCCTCAGGCAAGAGAGTAAATTTTATTGCACACGTACTCTGTGTTCACCTCTGTCTGGTGTGGATCAGGCCGCTAACGCCTAGCACCCTTTGTGGAGGGGTCATCAGTCTTCACCGTTGCTAAGACTTAGCAGCTGGAGAGGTTGAGTTGCGTGGGGGTGGCTGGTACGACTGTGGTAGCACCAGGAATGAAGCCAGGCGCTATGGGCCCAACCTGTTTCCAGATGGCCCATTTTTCGCCTTTTAGAACTTCGTGGTAAGTAGGTAGATTTCGTTTATCCTTTTTTTTAATAATCTGTCTTGCTCAGAAGCCTGTTGGGCACTTCTTTTTTTTTTTCTTTTTTTAATATTTTTTTATTTATTTCTGGGAGAGAGAGAGAGAGACAGCGTGAGCAGGGGAGGGTCAGAGAGAGAGGGAGTCACAGGCTGAAACAGGCTCCAGGCTCTGAGCTGGCAGTCAGCACAGAGCCCGATGCGGGGCCCAAACCCACGAACCGCGAGATCATGACCTAAGAGAAAGTCGGACGCTTAACCGACTAAGCCACCCAGGCGCCCCGACTGTTGGGCACTTCTGTCAAAATGTCAAAGTCCTCTTGAACGGCACTGCTATACATGCACAGCCAAATAGTTGCTTTCATTTCATTTTTTATTTTTAAAACATTTTTTTGAATGTTTATTTTTGAAGAGGAGAGAGAGCATGAGCAGGGGAGAAGCAGAGAGAAAGTGAGACATAGAATCCAAAGCAGACTCCAGGCTCTGAGCTGTCAGCACAGAGCCTGACGTGGGGCTGGAACTCGCAAACTGTGAGATCATGGCCTGAGCTGAAGTTGGATGCTTACTGACTGAGCCCCCCAGGCACCCCTCATTTTAAAGACCTGAAAGCACATTGTTGGACCCAGAAGCAGCTTCTTAGCCACTAGTAAACTGCAGAGTAAGTCCAGTGTTGTGCAGTTTTTCTTTCTTTCTTGTTTAAAAAAAATTTTTGTTTTTTTGAGAGAGAGAGCATGTGGTGGAGGGACAGAAGGAGAGAGAGAGAGAGAGAGAGAGAGAGAATCTTAGTGACACAGGGCTCGATCTCAGATTCCACGACTGTGAGATCATAACCTGAGCTGAGATACCGAGTTGGGTGCTCAACCGACTGAAACGGCCCAGTGCCCCGGCGTGCGTGGTGACCATTAACCAGGCTGTGTGTTGAAGTGGACACTCACATGCCGGCTGGCAGTGGTTTTCTGTTAGAGCAAACAGAAACACCAGGGAAAATAATGTAGGAAAAGATGATAACGTGGAATGGTACGTCCTCATGGCATATATCCTCGAGAAGAAGAGAAACAATTGTATCCAGGAATATATAAACATAGAAGTTCAAGGGGGCCCCTGGGTGGCCCAGGAGGTTTCAGCTGGGGGCATGATCTCATGGTTTTGTGAGTTGGAGACGTGCTTCCGGCTCTGTGCTGACAGTGCAGAGCCTGCTTGGGACTCTCTCTCTCTCTCTCTCTCTCTCTCTCTCTCTCTCTCTCTCTCTCTCTCTCTGCCCTTCCCCTACTCACGCTGTCTCTATCTCTCTCAAAATACACACGCTGAAAATAAAAAAATAAAGGAAGTTGAAGAAGGTGCTCAGATCCTTTGTGATTAAAAAAGAGAGGGACACTTGGGTGCCTTAGCTGGTTAAGTGTCCTACTTCGGTTCAGGTCATGATCTCGCAGTCTGTGTGTGGGTGTGCGCCCCACGTCAGGCTCTGTGCTGACAACTCAGAGCCTGGAGCCCGCTTTGGGTTCTGTGTCTCCCTCTCTCTCTGCACCTCCCCTGCTTGTGTTCTCTCTCTCTCGAAAATGAATAAACATTAAAAGAATTTTTTTTTTTTAAAAAAGAGGAGTGCCTGGCTGGCTCAGTTGGTAAGAGCATGTGACTCTTGATCTTCAGGTTGTGAGTTCGAGCCCCATGCTGGGTCTAGAGATTACTTAAAATATATTGAAACAAAATTTAAAAAAAAAATGATATAAACTATCGATAGGTACATATTTTAAAAAAAAACAGAGACAGAGAGAGAAGTTGAGCCCACCAAAAATTGACGGGTGCATTAATTTCCTAGGGCCGCAGTAACAAAGAACCACAGATTTGGTGGCGTAACTTCCTCTTGTACAGTCCTGGGGGCCAGAAGCCCCAGAGCTGGGGGTTGGGCAGTATGGCTTTTTTCTGGAGGGTCTGAAGGCAGATCTGTTCTCTGCTTCCCTCCTGGCTGCTGCTGGAGCTGCTTGGCTTAAAGATGCCTCCCTCCAGTTTCTACCCGTCTTCACATGGCACTTCTCCTTTTCTTGCTTTCTCTCTCTCTTTCTTTCTCTGTCTCTCTTTCTCTCTCTCTTTCTTTCTCTGTCTCTCTCTCTTTCTTTCTTTCACATTTATTTTGTGAGAGAGAGAGAAAGCATGAGGGGGGTGGGCAGAAAGAGAGGGAGACAGAGGATCAGCACAGAGCCCAATGTGGGGCTCGAACTCACGAGCCGTGAGATCATGACCTGAGCTGCAGTCGGATGCTTAGCCGACTGAGCCACCCAGGCGCCCCTCTTTTTCTGTTTCTTGTAAAGACACTTGTCCTTGGCTTTCATGCCCATCCTGGTCCAGGATGATCTTTCCTTGAGCTCCTTAACCTTAGTTACATCTGCAAAGACCTTTATTCATAATAAAGTCACATTCTGAGGTTCTGAAGTTGGGGACATAGTCGTATCTTTTTGGGGGCCACAATTCAACCCACAATGGTCTGGTCTCTCTCCATCTCCCTCAATGTCTGTCCCACATATAGAATACATTTGCTCCATACTGGTTGATAATTTGGGGTTTGTGAGGAAAAAAGAATTTTAGAAGATGAGAGTTTGAATTTCTGGTGTTAAAAAAAGACAAATTGCAGAAGATAGATGGTCATCTTTTTGGTTTTGGGATCATTGCTAATTCACATACAGTTGTAATAAGTAATAGAGGGACCCTACATGCCATTTACTCAGTTTCCCCAAAGCACAGCCGGGGTACTGGTACTGAAGCAGAGAAGGTACAGAATATTATTGTCACGTGGGGTCGCCCCTCATGCCATGCGTTCTTTGATACCCCTGCCCTCTCTGCGCTACCATTCCCCCCAATCCCTTCCAACCACTGACCTTTTCTTCCTTTCCATAATTGTCATTGCTAGAATGTTCTATAAATGGAAGCATACAGTATGTAACGTTTTGGGATTGCCTTCTTTTTCCTTAGCAAAGTTATCTGAAAATTCATACAGGTAGTAGTTTCCTCCTTTTCCTTGCGAAGTAGTGGTCCACCGCGTGGATGTACCACAATTTGCCTGACCGTTTACCCCTTGAAGAACATCTGAGTGGTTTCCAGTTTTGGCTATTATGAGTAAAGCTTCTATGAACATTTGTGTCCATGGTCCTGGGTGAGCACGTTTTCATTTCTTTGGGATAAATGACCATGAGTGCAATCTGCAGGATCATATGGTAGTTGCATGTTCAGTTTTTTAAGAAGGTACCAGATTGTTGGGGGTGGATGGCTGCCTCATTCAGTAGAAAGGATGACTCTTGATCTTGGGATCATCAGTTGGATGTAGAGATTACTTAAAAAATTAATAAAATTTAAAAGAGAGAAAGTGATAGGGGCACCTGGGTGGCTCAGTCGGTTAAGCGTCTGACTTCAGCTCAGGTCATGATCTCATGGTTCGTGGGTTCGAGCCCCACATCGGGCTCTGTGCTGACTGCCAGCTCAGAGCCTGGAGCCTGTTTCGGATTCTGTGTCTCCCTCTCTCTCTGGCCCTCCCCTGCTCATGCTGTCTCTCTCTCTGTCTCTCTCTCTCAGAAATAAATAAATAAATAATTTAAAAATTTTAAAAAAAGAAAAAATAAACATTTAACATTTTTTAAAGTTAAATTAAAAAATTTTAAAAAAAGAGAGTAAGTGCTAAATAGTTTTCTTGCATAGATCAACTATTTACATTTCTACCAGCAATGTGTGACTTTTGGTGTTGTCAGTATTTTTTTTTTTCTTTTAGCTATTCTGATAGGTGTGTAGGGACATTGTAGTCCAGATTTTTAGTTACATTTCCCCAATGGCTAATAATGTCGGACATCTTTTCTTGTGTTTATTTGCCATCTGCATGCCCTCTTCACGTGTTTTGCCCATGTTCTGATTGTATTGTTTTTTGACTGTTGAGTTTGAGAATTCTTTATGTATTCTAGATACTAATCCTTTCTTGGACATGTGTGTTATGAGTGTTTTTCCCCCTGTCTGTAGCTTGTTGGTTCATTCTAAGACAGAATGTTTCTACAGAGCACATTTTAGTGTTGGCGAGATTCAGTTTATCAACTTCCCCTTTTACGGGGCCTGCTTTTGGTGTCGAGCCTAGGAACGCTTTGCCAAGCGCTCGATCCCGAAGACTTTTTCCTATGTTTTTTTCTTAATAAATGTTACAGATTTTTGCTTTATATAAGCCCATGGTCCATTTTGAGTTACTTTCCATACAAGGTGTGAAGTTCAGGTCAGGGTTCATACTTTTGTCCGTGGATGTCCAGTTGGTCTGGTGCCGTTTCTCTAAAGGCTCCCCTTCCTCCGTGGAATTGCATTTCATGCCTTTGTCAGATCTGGTGGACATACATGTGTGGTTGTAAAATAGAAGTTTGGCCATTATTGATGGATAGAGCTTCAGTTCCACAAATTAATAAAAGAAAATCATTCTCTTCAAAGGATATTTGCTTTAACCCGCCCCCTTTTTTTTAATGTTTTATTTATTTCTGAGAGAGAGAGAGAGAGAGAGAGAGGTAGCATGAGCAGGGGAGGGTCAGAGAGAGAGGGAGACACAGACTCTGAAGCAGGCTCCAGGTTCTGAGCTAGCTGTCAGCACACAGAGCCCAAGGCGGGGTTTGAACCCATGAACTATGAAATCATGACCTGAGCCAAAGTCAGATGCTTAACTGAGCCACCCAGGCGCCCCGCTTTAACCCCTCTTATTTGGCAGTAGTAGATTAGCCCTAACAATTTATGATGACTTTCACTGTGGTAAACTTGCCTTCCTTTATAGAGATCTGTGCAGTTTTCTGGTTTTTGAGTCCAGAGGAGTTTTGGGGTGGCCTTGGGGGGCGGTGGAGAATCCATCAAAATCTAGAAGGGACGCCTTCAAGGAATTGAGTCTGCTAACAGATTTGAACCCCATTCTTCAACGGTATGAAGAACAAATACTGCATTTTCAAAGACACAAAAAGAGACTTTCAAAAAGGAAGGGAAGTGGGTGCTTGGCACATGTTTTCGGTTTCCTTTCTGAAAGGGTGCCCGAGGAGACCTAAAGAGGAAACCCAAAACTTCTGATAACCAGATACTTTGGCTTCCAGTTTTCCGCAGCGTGGATAAGGAAAGCTGGGAAGGAAGAGTTAACCCGGATATAATTTGTACAACAGAGCACCGTTGTGCTGTAAAGACCTCATTGAATGTTTACCCATGTGTGGCCTTCCATTTGGAAAGATTCAGTAGCGGATCCAACTGGCACACTGTGCCCTTCTTTATCCTATTCATTTTTTTTTTATTATTTTATTTTTTTTTAATATTTTTATTTATTTCTAGGAGAGTGAGAGAGACAGCATGAGCAGAGGAGGGTCATAGAGAGAGGGAGACACAGATTCTGAAATAGGCTCCAGGCTCTGAGCTGGCAGTCAGCACAAAGCCCGACGCGGGGCTCGAACCCACGAACCGCGAGATCATGACCTAAGTGAAAGTCGGACGCTTAACCGACTAAGCCACCCAGGCGCCCCATCATTTTTTTTTTTTAAACGGGGAAAGTCAACTTTCTTTTTGTGTCTGTCCCTCAGAAGGACTTCGAGTCCTGGGCCATAGTTTCCGGGATAGGCAATGTTATTCTCGCTCAGCAAGCCACACTGCAGCAGTTGGGTGGGGTCAGGGATGCCTCATCCAAAGATGTCGTCGTCTTTTCCTAAGACAAGGGACTTGGTTTACTGGGTCTTGCCCTCCAAGTAAGAGGGGAAGGAAAGATTCAATCTCACTTGTACCCACGGGGCAGGAAGTATTGACTCTCCTCACAGCCTTCCTCTTTGCTTTCACCTTTCCAAGAGGGCTTCATAAGTAACCAAGTCATCAAAACTAGATGCTCTCAAGAGTGTGTGTGTGTGTGTGTGTGTGTGTGTGTGTGTGGTGCCTTTTGTGCTTACGGGACACAAAGACACATCCACAAATTCCGTAATCAGGCTCAGAATCAGCCAAAGGAGGCTGAAGTCAGTCATTGTTTTGTACTGAATCATTTTAATCCAGTTGTGACGCCCGGTTGCCGCTTGAGTTACAAGCACAGCCCTGTCTTGCCTGATGTTTGGCCTTTGTTTGGTGGCAGCTGTCAGCCAGGCTGTGGAGAAAACGAGCACTTGGGCCTTATGTGAGGGGTATGGGTGCCCCCTCTCCTTGCCTTTTTTCCTTTAAAACGGTGTCAAAGAAGGGATTTTCAGCTTTGATCAATTTGCCTTCCAGATTTCCCCATCGTGTTTACCCGTATTCTCTACATGGTTGTAGCCCTGGCTTGCACACCAGTCTGTATGCTCTTTCCCACGTACACACTTACTCTCCTATTCCAGCAACCTTCACTGATCTCACTGTAAGTTTGATACCCGGTAAGAGGGTAGGAATGTCATGATCCTTTCTCTGTGCTGCTTTCTGAAGGGGGCTCGCCAGTTCATAACGTGCCAGTGTGGGTGCACCTGTTTTCACGTGGCGAGATTTTCAAGAGTTTGATCACTTCTGCTCGAAAATACCCGTATGGGCTCAGCTTTTCCCCACAGCATCAGTCTGGCCTCCTTTGGCTTGTACTTAAATACCATTTTCTCCCAAAGAATGAATCATAAGGGATCAGAAGTGATTTGTCTTGCCCTCTTGCTGGTAAAATATTTATCAGAAAAATTAACTTTTTTTTAATGTTTTATTTGTTGAGAGCACGTGCAAGCGGGGGAGGGGCACAGGGAGGGGGCAGGGGATTCAAAGCAGGCTCTGAACCTACAGCAGAGAGCCTGACACAGGGCTCAAACTCATGAACCGTGAAATCATGACCTGAGCCAAAGTCCGATGCTTAACCGACTGAGCCACCCAGATGCCCCAGAAATATTAACTTCTAAGGAAGCCTGTGCTTTGCGGAGCTTGCAGGGAGTAAATTGCAGAGCCTTGCTGAGAGCATTGTGCTTCTGGCAGCTCCTGTTGTGATTTTTGTTGGCACTATACCTGTGTGTAGGGTCATCGTGGCGCTTGGGAAGAGAAGAGGTTTCCACCTCTCGCTTGGCGTGGCAAGGCAGTGTGTGTGTAGTTAAGAGCGCGCATCCTGAGGGCAGCCTCCCTGAGATTGGAGCCTGAAGACTGGCCCAGCTGGTTTCCTAGCTGTATGATCTTAAGCTAGTTGTGTAATCTGCCTACCCTGAGCCCCTTGGCTGCTATGTAATGATAATAATGAGACCACTTGCTCTCTGAGGCTGGTTTGAGGATTAGATAAGGGAGCATCTGTAACGTCCTTGAAACAGTTGCTGGCATTTGGTGCGTTTTGTGTAACTCTTAACAGTTAGTTTAAGAGCTTATCTCTCCCAGTTGATTCTAAAGCATTTAAGTGGATAGTAAGTGCTTGTTGACAGGACTTTTTCAATAAGAGCTCATGACTTAGGGAGAGCAGGGCCAGCCGTGTCATTTTATGAACCCAGAAGTGAGTCCTTAAAACGAGTCTTTCCTAAGAATGGAGCTTAAGGAGGTGGACAATGTACCGGAATGTCTTGGGAACATGTTTATTTTGGTGACTGTTGATCAACCAGAATTTTTCTCATGCAGTCCAACAGCTGGGTTTCTTCTAGGCTAAGCTACCTTTGCAGCACCAGCCTAGGGATCGGGAATGAAAACTGAGAGCTTCTATTGTGGAGAATTCCTTACCCGGTACTGTTTATAATTTGGGTTTCCCCCTCCTGGGTCTGGCTTCCTGTGTGGATAGCTCGGCCTGCAACACAAGCAAGTTCTGAAAAGCGGGGAGATGTTGAATTCCTCCCTGGACATTAGGGCAAATACATAGAGGCTGGCAGGTGGCAGAGAGGTGCCCAGTGGCCTGGGGACATTGGTCAGGCAAGTGGTCCTCACCCCACCTTCTAAAACTGACTTGCACTTGGCTGATGAGATATTTGGGGCTGCTGTGATGAATACGGCAGCCTCATGGCCCAGGATGTGAGGATTATCTCAGCTTTCTGGAGAACATTGACGCTGAGATTTACTGGGTATCTGGGGGTGGACATCAGTATTAGGGTCATTTCACTTGAAGATGACAACCATAAATGACAGTGTTTAAACGAGATAATTGGTCTCCTCCTCCATTCTCTCTCAGTTCTATGATCATTTGAGTCTGAGACTCCTTTATTTAGCTCCCCTATTACTGCAGTCGACATGATATCAGTGCTACAAAGTGGCTGCTTATGCTCCAGCTGTCCAGTCTTCATTCCAGCCAATGGGAAGGAGAGTCCAGAGGGACCAGAGGAATTTAAAGGAGATTCCAGGAAGCTGCCGCTTCACACTTCTGCTCATCGAATTGGTTAGAACTTAGCACAGTCACCCAAGAGCTGCAAGGGAGACTGGGAAGCAGGGCCATGTGCCCAGCTTAAACTCAGGGACTGAGATTTGGGTGCTCAGCTTACCTGGTCTCTGCCAGGGTGCGTTATGTCCTTTGGGATGGAATGGAGGCTGGTGTGAAGAATGAGCAGGACATATTAGGCTTTTAGAAACTCCAGCTCTGAAGGAAAAAGGGGTCTGCTTGACGAATTCAGACATTTTCTTTGGTATCCGTGACGCACATTCGAGCGAGCCCCCCACCACCAAGTCCTGCCAGGCTCTGGGAGTAAAAGCTGCGTCACAGATGGTCTCTTTCTCCAAGGGTGTATGTTACTGGATTGACCTGTGGCTGCTTTTTGGTATCTTAGACTCTGTTATTACACAGCAATTCAGTGAGTTTCTGATTTAGGGGTGTGTGTTGGGGGGAGAGGGGTAGAGGGGTTGTAGTAATTGTATTGCTGGCAGAACCCACTTGGAGCACATGGGTGCTATGACCATCCAAGACTCCAAGACTAGACGGCCTTACGGATGTTACCAGGGAATGTTGAGGACTGTTGCTACTATGCAGTCTTTGATTGGGAATCAAATCAGCATGTTTGAGCTGTGTTTTCTCTTATCCAGGCCAAATCCCTGGGGTTTTTGGTTTTCTCGTGCCTGTAAATTAGAGCTTCAGCACTGTGTGCGGAGAAACCCCGGCCCCCAAAGGAGTGAGGTCATGTCTGAGGGCCCAGCTGGGCACCATATGAATTAGCAGTGTGTTTCTGACTTCATGACAGTGACAGAATGCTGCCGTCTAGAGTAATTGGGGTGACTTGCAAACAGTCCCCGAGTGAAGGAGCTGGAGGGGGTCCCGTTGCTTGTAGAGGCTCGCAAGCATCTGGCCTTCTTGCCCTATTAGCCCATAACAGCGGCAAGTTCAAGGCAGGTGTTAACTGCTGTCCACAACCCATTTGTAAGGCTGGGATGGAAGGGGTCAACCCCCTTCACCCGGAGCTGGCTGGCCCTTTTAAGTCCTGCGCTGGGTGGTTACTAGGCTTTTCTCCATCTCAGCAGCCCTCTGTCTGATTCTGAAGCAGCTTACCGAGAGTGAGACAGGCACCTTGATGGGACTCCTAAATGCAGGGCAGCCTGTCCCTTTGGCTGTGTTCCCTCAGGTTGCCCATGTGAAGTCCTAGCCCATTCCTCTAAGGGAAGTCTCCAGCCTGAAGACGCATCCAATCTTGGCATCCTGGGTGGTCCCTGTACCCATGCACGACAGATGGGTTCTGCCAGCCATAATACAGTTACAACCACCCCTCCGTCACCATCTCTCTCTCTCTCACACACACACACACACACACACACACACACACAAATATCTAAATCAGAAACTCACTAACTCCTTGGGGCTGGGTTAACGTCACCCTGAGCTTTCTGGCCGGGCTCCCTCCACCTTCTCAGCAGCTAAGTGTCGAGATGGAGAGTTCTTGCCAAAGAAGCTACAGTTGTCCCCTGTTTGGTCGGTTTGTTTTACTTATTCGGCAGTATCAGAACTGGACAGGAGACCTGAGGGACTAGATGTGTGTGTGTATGTGTGTTGAACGCACACACACTAGAAATAGCAGAGTTAGATGGTGCCTGGGCTGTCAGAGCCACCTTCTCCGCAGGAATCCTTTTTAGAGAAATAAGACCTCCTGTAGCAGCGCAGGAAGCTGTGACCACCCAGCTGGGCCGGACCAGCTGGAAGGGAGTGTTGCCGGCTTGACCCCGGGGCTTCCCGAGTGGGAAGTCTGCCTCTCTGAGGAAAGAGTCTAGCACTCCGTTCGCATCTGGTGGACTGGCCTGCTCAAGCAAGTCCAGTGTTGGCACGCTCTCAGAATTACACAGCCTTCGGGCTCTCCTAGTTCCTGGCTTCGAAACAGCTACGTTGTTTTGCACAACCTCCACGTTTAGGGTCCAGATATCTGGAACAGTTGTGCGTGAATGTGCTTTTGGCTTCTTTTCGATACACGTATCCGTTGCCCGCCTTCAGTTATCCGAAATTCTATGAGATTCACCATTATGTGGACTTGAGTGAGGCAGTGGGACAGCACCGTCTTCTGTTTCTGACCAGTTCCCTGCCCCCATCACTGTTCTCTGAAGGCAGAACACGTACATTTATGGAGAGTATCAGTATTGGGGCTTGTGTTCTGGAGTAGTGAGAAGAATTGGGCATTTGGGGTTAGGAGACCTGAAGTTTGAGATTCAGCTCTGTGACCGTGAGCAAGCCATTTAGCTTGATTGGTTTCCCTAAGCTTCAGGCTCCTCATTAGATTGCAAGAAAAGAGAGAGATAGATGGGGATGAGGTCTTCAAAAGGCCATTCCCAAGTGAAGAAATTGTAAATCTCCTTCACTGATTATTATATAAATAAATATATATACCTCCCCCAACCCCTTCTCTAAAGAAAACCTCATGTTGGCCTTTCCTTTGTATTCAGACAGCAACCCACAGCACTAGCTGCCTTCTTCCCCTTTAAAATAATATGCTAGAAATGGCAGGAACGGAATATATTCTGGACCCATTGCACTGAATCTGAGAGACCATGGAAAATTAAGGTCAGCTCTGGCTCCAGTGGCCAGATCTGTTTGCCTGAGAGGTGCCAGCCAGGAAGAGGGTGAGATCTGGTGGATTAGACCAGTTGGGTAGATTGAGTCCTGACTCCACTCCCCATGCCCTGAGCAAGTCATGTAACCTGCTGATGTAGAGAATGTTGGAGTTCGGAGCCAATGTCCAGGAAAGAATTCTTGAAGACGCCTTTGGTGCAAAAAGGTGGTTTTATTAAACCATGGGACAGGACCCATGGGTAGGAAGAGCTTCCTCAGGATTGTGAGGAGTGGCTCATTGTATACTTGGGATCAGGGGGAGGTAAAGGCAAGGGGAAGTTTCCAGAAGGACTTTCATACACTAAAGAAGACTCACTGGATCCTGGAGGACTAGCAGTTGTCAGGCTAAGATGGTTTCTTCCTCTAGCAAAGCGTTACCATTAAGACACTTGGTTGCTCCTTGAGGAATGTTACACTCTGCCTGTCTCAAGTATTTGTCAGTGGCCTGCAGGTTATAAGAAAATTTAATTTAATTTTTAAAAAAAATTTTTTTAAACATATTTATTTTTTTTAATGTTTTATTTATTTCTAGGAGAGAGAGACAGCGTGAGCAGGGGAGGGTCAGAGAGAGAGGGAGTCACAGACTGAAACAGGCTCCAGGCTCTGAGCTGGCAGTCAGCACAGGGCCTGATGCGGGGCTCGAACCCACGAACCGCGAGATCATGACCTAAGCGAAAGTCAGACGCTTAACCGACTAAGCCACCCAGGCGCCCTAAGAAAATTTAATTTTAGCTGCCATTTCCTTCTGCCTTTGTTTCCCACGTATCTTCTGGTTGGTGGAGGGCATGTGATGATAATTTCTATCACATAGGGTTGTAATAAGTAAGAGACTGTATCCAAATACTGAGCCGAGTACCAGTTAAGAAGAAACTGCCCATTTTGCTCTTGTTCTAATAATAATAATAATGATTGTGATAACATACACATTTCATACAATTTACCACCTTAGCCGTATTAGTATTAGTATAGTCACATCTATGGGCAACGCAGCTCCCGAAATTTTCCTCCTGTAAAAGTGAAACTGTATCCATTGAACACCTAACTTCCCAATTCCCCCTCCCCCCAGCCCCTGGCATCTTCTCTTCTACTTAGTTTCTGTGAATTTGACTATTCTAGATTAGATACCTCCTGGAAGTGGAATCCTGCAGTATTTTGTCTTTCTGTGACTATAATGAAATAAATGTTAGCCTGTCGCAGGGATCGTGTCCTCGTCCACCTTTAGCTTTTGTAAGCTCATGACGCCTGCCTTCGCCAATGCTCGTCTTTAATGAATTACTCCTTTCTTGAGGGGGTGTGACACCTCGCGGTTCATTTCATCCTGCCGGAGAAGGCAGGGTTAGGGGAAAGGGATATTAAAGCCAAAGAGATATAAAGAGGACATTAAATAAGGCAAAGACCACTCACTCCTGGCAAAGTGGAGCCTCCTCTGTAGGGCTCCCACCTCCTGATTGTGTGAAAATCCAAACCTGTCCCTGAGTAGAGGAAAATGAACTCGTGTCCCCGTTGTCCCTGATTCCACAGCTGTCTAGATTTTTTAGGGGCCATTTAAAAATTTCTTTATTTATTTTTGAGAGAGAGAGAGACAGCATGAGCGGGGGAGGGAGAGGACAGAGAGAGAAGGAGACACAGAACCCAAAGCAGGTTCCAGACTCTGAGCTGTCAGCACACAGCCTGACACGGGACTCAAAGTCATGAACTGCAAAATCGTGACCTAAGCCCAAGTCAGACCTTAACTGACTGAGCTACCCAGGTGCCGCCCTAAGGGCCATTTTTAACAAATTCCAGAAGGAAGAAAATACAGTAAAACCTTGGATTGCGAGTAACTTGTTCTGTGAGTGTTTTCTGCAAGTCCAGCAAACATTTCTAATAATCTGTAAATTTTTTTATTCATTTTGAGAGAGAGAGAGTGCAAGCAGGGGAGGGGCAGAGAGAACATCCGAAACAGTCTCCACATTGTCAGCACAGAGCCCAATGTGGGGCTCGAACTCCCAAACTGTGAGATTATGACCTGAGCTGAAATCAATGAGTCGGACGCTTAACCAACTGAGCCACACAGATGGGTGCCCCAACATTTCTCATAAACTTTAACTTGATAAACAAGAGGTGTCTTGCAATATGAGTCATACGTGATGCCAAATGTCACATGATCCCAGCTGAGCCAATGGTTCTCGAAATTTGCTTTGATATTCAAGTGCTTTGGATGACATGCATGTTTCCAGAACGAATTATGCTCGCCAACCAAGGTTTTACTGTACTAGGAGAATCTAGATTAACCTTGAAGCAAGTGTTTCTTTGCTGGTTCGTGCAGTGATGTTTAGGATTTTTGCCTTGGGACTTCTGACTACCTTTTAGGCTGAGGGAAACAAGGAATTAGGATTGTAGACACACCTTCTCACCAGCTTCCCATATTCGTGAAGGATAGCACTTGTGACTATATTGTGGTTGTGATGGAGCACTTGGCCTAGGGTCTGACTTCAATAGACAGTTCTAGGCGGTGGTGGTGGTTGATAAGAAATTGTTATAAACACTAGCCTTTGAGATGTGCTCATTAACCTGATTTTATTGGGGTCATATCCATTTGTTGTAGGTTGTACCTGGGTTAAGGGAAATGATTGTTTACCTGTAAAATTAGGCAATGTAACTTTATGTATAGTCTTTTTTTGGTAGTAGAGAGACAACTTCATATTTTAAAAAACACAGTAGGTTTTAACTATAAATAAAAAATACCATGATTTGAATAACTGGATATGTTAAATATATCTGTCCCATGAGGCCCACTTTTCATTTTTGTTCTTTGGACTTCCAGAAGTAATTCTATCTACTGATAAAAACTACAGGTATAGGGGCAACTACAGGTATATGGGTTTCTCAGTTGGTTAAGCGTCTGGCTTCAGCTTAGGTCATGATCTCGTGGTTCTTGAGTTTGAGCCCCGCATTGGACTCTGTGCTGACAGCTCAGCCTGGAGCCTGCTTCGGATTCTGTGTTTCCCTCTCTCTCTGCTCCTTCCCTACTCATGCTCTGTCTCTCTCTGTTTCTCAAAAATAAATAAACGTTAAAAAAAATTGGAGAAAAAAAAAGCTACAGGTGTAGACCTCATCCCCGGTAGCCTTAGGATATAAGAACCAGACGGAACTTAGGGAAAGGAAATTACGGGCTTATTCCTGTCTAAAAACATATAGCTTATAATTGTATAGAGCCTTTGATTCTCCTGGGGTATTTTCATTTTTGAATCTTGCTTAAGTCACGTGTAAGTTTTACCTCTGTATGATTTGTTCTTTTTGCTGACATAGCTCCCTGTCCACAGATCTTGTTTTAAATGCTTTTCCATTAACATGTAAAAATGTCAGAAAAGTAAAGTAGTTCTCAGATAATTAAGAGTTGTCAAAGTATTGTTCCTCCAAAGATCCTTTTGTGTTTGAAAAAAAATTTTTTTAAGTATTTACTTATTTTTGAGAGGTGGGGGGAGGGACAGAGAGAGGGAGACACAGAAACCAAGGCAGGCTCCAAGCTCTGAGCTGTCAGCACAGAAGCTGATGCAGGGCTCAAACCCACGAACGGTGAGCCAAAGTCGGACGCTTAACCAACTGAGCTGCCCAGGCACCCCTAAAGATCTTTATTTGGTTGTGTGTCACGATTTGTCCAACAGGAAATATTGTGCAAAGCAGTTTCAGGTGGATTGACTAGTGCAACAGGAATGGCCAGTTTTCCTTAGGCTTGTACAAATCAAATGCACAGCTTATGAGAAATGTAACTTTTTATAGTTTCCCTCTTTTTCCTGTTAGAGCCAGTTGGTAAAATAAGTTCAGTAGTGAAGCTCCCGAGACCAAGCCCAAGAAATTTCTAACAACGCTACTTTTCTCATCTCTTGTAATTAGGTCAGCCAGCTGCAGAAGGAAGCTTGGCTGTGGCTTGTAGGGGTTCTTTTTGTAATGTATACATTCTTATTTTTATTTTTTTTAATGTTTAAAAATTTTTTTTTTATTTTTGAAAGAGAGAGAGAGACACAGAGAGACAGGGCGTGAGTGGGGAAGGGCCAGAGAGAGAGAGGGAGGGAGACACAGAGTCCAAAGCAGGCTCCAGACTCTGAGCTGTCAGCAGAGGGACTGACATAGGGCTTGATCTCACAGGCAGCCAGATCATGACCTGAGCCGAAGTCTGACACTTAACCGACTAAGCCACCCAAGTGCCCCAACATTCTTATTTTATTTTATTAATTTTTTTATTATTATTTTTTTTAATGTTTTATTTATTTCTGGGAGAGAGAGAGAGAGAGCGTGAGCAGGGGAGGGTCAGAGAGAGGGAGTCACAGACTCTGAAACAGGCTCCAGGCTCTGAGCTGGCAGTCAGCACAGAGCCCGACATGGGGCTCGAACCCACGAACTGCAAGATCATGACCTAAGCGAAAGTCGGATGCTTAGCCGACTAAGCCACCCAGGCGCCCCCAACATTATTTTTAAATTAATCTTTGTATAAAATGAAAAAAAATGAGTTATTTGGTAAATACTGTCCTTCACTGTCTCATTCTTTTGAAATCACTTGTTTTTATGCTTTCCTTTTTATGAACTGTATATATTATTGGAGAGAACAAGGTAGATATCAGGTTCTATCCAATTCCATTGCGTGTGGGGAAGGGCTTCCCCCATCAATAAGCAATTCCGGGACACCAACAGGGTATCTGAGGAGTCACCTCAGTAAGTCTTTTTTAAATGTTTTAAAATGTTTGTTTGCTTGTTTGTTTAGAGAGGGAGTGTGTGAGCAGGGGAGGGGCAGAGAGTGGGAGAGAGAGAGAATCCCAAGCAGGCTCAGCACTGTCAGTGCAGAGCCTGATGCAGGGCTCAGACTCACGAACCGTGAGATCATGACTTGACCTGACTTGAAATCAAGAGTCGGATGCTTAACCCACTAAGCCACCCAGGCACCCCCTCACCTCAATAGTTCCTACACTACCTGGAGACTGTCACGTCCCACAGGGTAAGGGCTCAGTCCTGCAAGGCCGCCCTCCACCCCCTCTGCCTTGACCTTAGCCGTCACCAGGTCGCTCCTGTGCTCCTGGCTGACTGGCTACGGATGGGAGGTTCCAGCTGCCCCCTCCTTAGGTGTCATTAATTTGCTAGAGCCGCTCACAGAACCCAGGCATTGTACCTACAGGCTTACCAGTCTGTTATAAAAGGATGTAGCGGCCAGGGGGAGGAGATGCTCACCTAGGGCAAGGTGTGGAGGAAGAGGAGTGCAGCTTTGGTGCTCTCGAGTGCCCTCCTCCCGCACCCCCGTGTGTGGCATGACGGATTCTGTTGTTGGTGTTGCACTGATTCAGCCTCTCCTCCCTGGAGGTCGGGGTGGTGGGACCGAAAGGTTTAACCTGCTAATCGTGGGCTTGTTGTCCATCTGTCCTCCTCCCCACCCCCAGCCCTCATCCTTTGGTGCTTTCCAAAGGCTACCTCATTAACATAATTTAGACACTTGAGAGCTGCTGCTTAGGAAATTCAGGGGCTTTAGGAACTCTCTGCCAGAAATAGGACTAAACACATCGTTCTTATTTCTTATTACCAGTCACAGTATCACAGGTAGATAGATACGAGTATTGCAAACCACACGGCAGGAAGCACGTAGGTTTGTGTTCCTTCTGGCTCCCGCATTCTTTTTTTTTTTTAATTTTTTTTTTAATGTTTTTTTGTTTATTTCTAGGAGAGAGAGAGAGACAGCGTGAGCAGGGGAGGGTCAGAGAGAGAGGGAGTCACAGAGTGAAACAGGCTTCAGGCTCTGAGCTGGCAGTCAGCACAGAGCCCGACGCGGGGCTCGAACCCACGAACCGCGAGATCATGACCTAAGTGAAAGTCGGACGCTTAACCGACTAAGCCACCCAGGCGCCCCATGGCTCTCGCATTCTGAACTGGTATACCGCAGTGTTGTTTTAGGGGTTGGTGCTGTTTTGTGTCCCATGTCACTCCAGTCCGTAAGCAGTGACACACATCTGCGAAGGGACCCCCAGGCTTACTGTGACTGTGAACAAGTCCGCGGCTACGCACTAGAGCAAAAGTAACCCACTGAAGCGGGATGAAAGCCACGACCTTGGCCCTACTGCTAACTGGCCCCATTCTCTGGCTGCGGTTTCTGACTCTGCATGGACGCACTGTCACTTGATGGTCTGTTGAGTCATCAGCACATCCTCAGTGTGCTCTCTTTCCACTTACTGCTGTCTCTTTTGTGTATCTATACCAGGGCACAAGCGGGGATAAATAAATCCGTGTTCGTTTTTATTAGTGGCTTTAGAAAAGACTTTATGGAAGAGGAGGTAGACTTGACTGCCCCCCAACTCTGCTACTGTCCCTGAAGGCACCCGAGAGTAGTAAGCTGTGTTTAGTGTGAGAAATAAGCCCACCGACCCAGTCAAAGGAGGGACGTGGAGCACAGTGAAACGAGGCTTCAGTCATCGTTCTTGCAAGAGCAGGTGTCTGAGGGATAGGCAGTTCCAGCAGACCATTTATCTCCTAGCACGCAAGCCCCTCCCCTCGTTCCTCATTGGCTGAGCACTACAGAGGTTTAAGCCTGACTCGGAAGTCCCCTGTGCCCATCCACACAAGGCAAAAAGCAGTCTGATTAGAACAAATGTACATTCCCTGAGGTGACCCAGAGACTTTCAGTCCCTGCTCCCTTTGTTCTTTGGGGCACGCTCATTGCAAAGCCTGTGAAAATAAGCTCACAAAAAGGAGAGGGGAAGAAGAAGCGGGAAGTGAAGGGTCTAAGGGTTGGATGCCCATTGTTGGCGGGGTTAGTATGTACAATTTTTTGGAATATTTCCAATAGGTTGTCAACCTACTATTAACCAGACAGCACAGCTTTTTTTTTTTTTTTTTTTTGGTGTTTCTGAAAATGAATCACCTTCCTTACTCACATTGAGGAAAGGGAGGAAGAGACTTTGGGACCTCCAGACTTCCCTCTCAGCAGGCTATCTTTCTCCTTTAGCCTTCTATTTTTTTTAATGTTTTTATTTGTCCCTGAGAGAGAGACAGTGTGAGCAGGAGAGGGACAGAGAGGGAAGGAGACACAGAATCCGAAGCAGTCTCCAGGCTCTGAGCTAACTGCCATTACGGAGCCTGATGCGGGGCTCAAACCCACGAACTACAAGATCATGACCTGAGCCGAAGCTGGACACCCAACTGACTGAGCCACCCAGGCGCCCCTCTCCTTTAGCCTTCTAATCCATTGTACAAGATGGTAGCCTTTGGCGTCTTCCTTCCAGAAGCCCTTGCTTAGGGCATGTGTGTGAGGTCGTGACTCTGCATTCCTCTTTAATCCGTGGTGTTCTCTTCTCTCCTCCAGTCTTCCGTTTGTGCTAAGATCGTGCAGCTCCTGGGACAGAATGAGGTGGACTGTCGCCAGAAGCAGGTGGTCATCCTGAGCCAGGATAGCTTCTACCGCGTCCTCACTTCAGAGCAGAAGGCCAAAGCCCTGAAGGGCCAGTTCAACTTTGATCACCCGGGTGAGTCAGGAGTTGAAGGTATACGTGTGCTGGGTCACCGAGGGAGTTGTTTAACTCTTGGAATCTGCTCTCCATCTATAAAATGGAGAATTAATAAATACCTTGCGGGGTTATGGTGGGGCTCATATTAATGAAGGAATTTTGAAACACATCACGCAGTGCATGACTTTTTAAATAGTGACTGAATCTGCATCTGAACGAGGGTGACTCGTAGGAGGCTGTTGTTTGAGGTTGGCCAGACACAAGCTAGCACGAGCTAGTTCTTCTAGCTGGTTCTTCTGCGTCCTCTGATCTGATGCCCGTGTCACACCCTGCCTCCCACCTCGCCCCCTGCACCCGCACACATGTGCACGTGGTGTGCTGTGAAACTCACTGGCAGAAAGGACTGTGGAGGGTCCAGGGTGTCTGCCAGAGTGATTTTTGCCCTGATGGTCCGAGATCAGCCCACTGCCCTTTAGCTGGTTTGGGTTCTTGTAACTATTGGACTGAAAACCTGTTGCCTCCCTGAGTCGCAAGTATGCTTTCCAGGTTCATGTATGCCAGTTCCCAAAGCAGCAGGTGAACTCAGAGGAGAGATGGGTCTGAGGTCAAGGGTGGGAGACAAAGGTAGAAAAAAGCAGTGTCTCAGAACTCATTCACGTGTTCTCATTCATGTGCTGAGTTACAGGGAGTTTGCCTTCTGCTTTGGGTAGAGATCTGGCTCTTTTGGGTGGGGTGTATGTCTCCTCTAGGGTGCGAGATACATACATGAAATATATGTGTGGGATGATAGGAGAAATCATTTTAAAATCGAGCAACGTTTTGACAGTTTGATCTCCTTCAGATGCCTTTGACAATGAACTCATCTTCAAAACACTCAAAGAAATCACCGAAGGGAAAACAGTGCAGATTCCCGTGTATGACTTTGTCTCCCATTCCCGGTAAGTGATCTGTCCCGGGCTGGGCGTGGTTCCTCGCAGGTCCCAGAGCGTCCCCGTTTGTCAGGCTGTGGCCAGTGTTGTTCCCTGTCCGGTGCCCCTGCAGCCTGTCTGTTAGCATGTGCTGCACGCCTTGGGGAGTTCACCCAGCGCTCCCTGGGACAGTCTGCTCATCACGATTTGCTAAGAACTCTGAAAGGACAAGTTCATGAGCTCGGGCTCAGGTGAGGGACTACGTATTTGTCCTGAATCACATCCCCGAGCCGTTGTTCCTGGAAGCAGATGTGAGGGGACCAGCCAGAGGAAATAGGAAGAAGAACAAACAACAGTGTTCTTTCTTCTTTCCTGGCTACCTGGAAGTTCACCATGCAGAGAGGTGTGAGGGCGCTGAGGTCACCAGAGATGAGACACTAAACTCTCAGGAGAGCTTCTCAGTCATGTCCCTTCCGCTGATCTGTGCTCGTCTTCCTGATTAGGAATGCAGGAGTGGCTTGACTTCCATCTCGTCTTCCTTCCCTCTCCATGCTTGCAGGGGGCTCCTGGACAGACCCCCCAAATTCCTTCAAGCCTCCAGAGACTGTCTGCTCACTCTGGACTTCCCAGGCAGACACTAAACTTCTGAATGTGTATATCAGCCATAAGTAGTTGCTCCATATTCTGGGGTACTAATTGCTCAGTAAGTGTTGTTTTCAGCCCTTTGCTGTTTTTTGTTTTTTGTTTTTTAATGTTTTATTTATTTCTAGGAGAGAGAGAGACAGCGTGAGCAGGGGAGGGTCAGAGAGAGAGGGAGTCACAGACTGAAAGAGGCTCCAGGCTCTGAGCTGGCAGTCAGCACAGAGCCTGACACGGGGCTCGAACCCACGAACCGCGAGATCATGACCTAAGCGAAAGTCGGACGCTTAACCGTCTGAGCCACCCAGGAGCCCCTTGAGTGGAGGTTTTTTTTTCTTTTAATGGGAAATTAGATTTCATGCATCTTTGACTACCACATGTTTCTATACTTTTGTTTTTAAATTAAATTTATTTTATTTTTTAACTTGAAGTCCAAGTCAGTTAACATATACTATATAATGTTTCAGGAATGGAATTTAGTGATTCATCCCCTACATATAACGCCCAGTGCTCATCCCAGCAAGTGTCCTCCTTAATTGCTCTGTCCCATGTAGCTCACGTCTCTAGCCAGCACCCTCCAGCAACCCTCCATTCTCTGTATTTAACAGTCTCTTATGGTTTGTCTCCCTCTCTGTTTTTATATTACTTTTGCTTCCCTTTCCATTATGTTCCCCATCCCCTGCTTGTGTGCTCACATTGTCTCTCTCTCTCTCTCTATCAAAATGCGTTTGGTGGGTCGCCTGGGTGGCTCAGTCGGTTAAGCGTTCGACTTCGGCTCAGGTCATGATCTCGCGGTTCGTGGGTTCGAACCCCGCATCGGGCTCTGTGCTGACAGCTCAGAGCCTGGAGCCTGCTTCAGATTCTGTGTCTCCCTCTCTCTCTGCCCCTCCCCCACTCACACTCTGTCTCTCTCTGCCTCTCTCTGTCTCAGTAATAAATAAAAACATTAAGACAACGCATCTGGAGTTCTATCACTGTTCTAAGACAGTCCCCTAAGCTTACTCCCCTGGTCCTTTACTGGTGTTGCTTACGCCCCACATTCTGCCACTTTGGCATTGTTCTAACAGTGCCTGCCGTGGAATTTAGACAGGAACCCAAGGGTCTGAGCTAATAAGGAATCGAGGAGTGTTTATGGGAGGGAAGTTCAGTACATCCTCAGGGGTTGGCAGCTGCTGACTTCCCTGTGTTTGCACAGATAAACCTCTTTTTTTTTTTTTTTAATGTTTTATTTATTTTTAGGAGAGAGAGAGGACAGCGTGAGCAGGGAGGTCAGAGAGAGGGAGTCACAGACTGAAACAGGCTCCAGGCTCTGAGCTGGCAGTCAGCACAGAGCCCGACGCGGGACTCGAACCCAGGAACCGCGAGATCATGACCTAAGCGAAAGTCGGACGCTTAACCGACTAAGCCACCCAGGCGCCCCATGCACAGATAAACCTCTTGTCTTTTTTCTTTTATGTAAGGTTTACTTGGCGGGGGGGAGGGCAGAAGGAGCCGGAGGGTCCCAAGCAGGCTTCACACTGCCAGCGCAGCGCTCCATGAGGGGCCCGAACCCTCAAAACCATGAGATCATGACCTGAGCTGAAACCAAGAGCCAGATGCTTAACCGACTGAGCCACCCAGTACCCCCAAGGAACTTAAAAAATAATGCTTTATTTGGTTTCCTTCACCAATGTCCACATGAGGAGTAAACCTTGCAGTGGTAATGATGACTTCCAGTGTCTGGAGCAGGAGGCAGTAGGTGACAGTGAAGTGCAGGGTGGTTAGGATGGAGTCAGATGGTAAGAATGCTCTGGAAAACGGAGGTGAGGCGGAGCTCCACCCACAGGCTCCCTTTATATCCCGTTTAGCAACAGAACCTGCCCCGCCCCCGTTTCTTAAAAGTCCTGTTTTGGGTAATATCTGCCTTGGGCTTCCCAGCCCAGTGGGTAGATGGCGATGCAGGACCCCTGCCCCCGTGACAGGGGGAGGGGGTGGTGCCCGCAGCCTCGACCCAAGGCCACCCCGACCCGGTGCCGCTACTTGCTCGTGGTAGAGCCAGATCCCAGGGAGCTCAGGAGTCTTTCCTTCCCTGGAGATGCTTCCTCTTCTCTCTCCTCTTTTCCGCAACTTCCTTTTTTGCCCCCCTACCCCCCACCAGTTGTCCAAGGAGAGCGGGGGAGGGGCGGGGTTGTTGGGAGAAAACGGAGTTTCTGTCTGCGGAGGCTCTGTGTGAGGTGCATTCCCCCAGACTCCTCCGGAGGAAGGAACAAACCACATCTGCTCCTGCCCGTCTCTGTTGTGCCTTCAGCAGCAGGTTGTTTATTCCGGGGAGAGGGACGCCGGGCTTCTACTTCTGCTTTGTGGCCGGAGCCCAGAAGAACTGGTCAAAGGGGACCCTGGGGCCCTCGTGGTGGCCCTTTGGTGGGTCTTCAGTGGTCCGTGGGCTCTGCTGGGCTGTGTCGGCTATGGCTTCAGTCCTGCTGCAGGGAAGGACCCCAGACTCCCGGACAGACGCCGTCTGTCCCTCCTCCGTTGCCCACCCTGCCCGCTCGGCCCATCGTGCGCTCTGTGCTTTGCAGGAAGGAGGAGACGGTTACTGTCTACCCCGCAGACGTGGTGCTCTTTGAAGGGATCCTGGCCTTCTACTCCCAGGAAGTACGAGACCTGTTCCAGATGAAGCTTTTCGTGGACACGGACGCCGACACCCGGCTCTCCCGCAGAGGTGCGTTCGGAGCCCCCGGCGGCCCCGTGGGTGGCCCAGCCCAGCCGCGTCCAATCAGCTCCGGGACCGCCCGCTGCCCAAACGTTTGGTGACCTCTGCGAAGGGGTTAGTCGCTGTTTTGGATGATGAAAGGCGTGTGAGGTCACCGAGGTGAAACAGGAAGTTTACGTTTTGGTTTCTCTGGAAAAAGCGTTTGGTTAAATGCCCAGTTTGCTATGGTTTTTCCCACAGGCATCGGCATCCGTGCGGGAACTTAACTCTAGGGTGCCGAGGGGAGGGGGGTGCCGAGGACGCGGGGGTGCCCGTTGGTGGAAAGGAGACGCCTTTCTATCACCAGCGGGATTGGGAAGCTTCGTGGAGGGTGTGGTAGAGCGATGAAGTAGATAGACAACACAAGATGTCACACACTGCGAGTGTAGACACATGGGGCTCATTCATTCATTTCTAGACACACTAGAAATCGCTTGATGCAGATGATATGCAGACTGTGGGGACCGTGGCTTCTGATTTGGTTCCTGGCAGAGGAAGGAGAGGTACCCAGGGGCTTTGAGCAGGGGCGGGGAGAGGAGGGTGGGGAGCGTTGGGAGGGGTGAGAAGGTACCAGCAGGGTTAGGAAAGGACAACCCCCGTGGGGGCAGTGGGCAGGGGAGAGGAAGCCTTCGAGTCCCCATCGTGTGGAAGCGGAACAGGACCCAGGAAGTGACGGGGGTGGCTCCCAGTCACAGAGCAAATCCTGGGCACTTTGGAATCTTGCGAGCTCCAACCCAGGGCCTTCTGACCTCAGAGCCTGCGACGTTTTCTCTTCTCGGTTCACAAAAACCACTTTCGAGTTTGTCTCCATCAGTCGTCTCCTGGCAGGAACTGTAAGTGGAACCAGCAGAATCTAGAGAAATGAGTTTGCCCTCCCAAGTAGTAGTGTCTACACTCTACTAAGTGAGTTGTTATACTTCCACTCCCAGGTGGGGTCGGGGAGGGGTGGAACTCCATGATGGATAAAAGGAGACTAGGAGGCCCCTATGCCAGCCCCACAGCCGTCAGCTACCTTTGTGACTTTGGTGGCTCTCGTGACTCCTGTAACCTCCCAGGCTTGGGTTTCTTCATGAGGGAGGCAAGCCCATTTTTCGGGTCACGCCTCTGACCAGGTAGATAATTTTTAGTAGAGGCCTGAGCCTGACAGTTCATCACGCCATCTGCCCCAGGGCCTGGTTTGTCATTTCAGTCCCCAAAGCCAGGCCTGGCCTTGGTTGATCTACTCGATGTCCCCTGATCAGTCTGCCAGATCAGGGAGGCAGTTAGATGCTCCAGGGGAAGAAACTGGAGCCAGAAAGCCGGACTTCACTCCTAATCTCACCATTTCAGAGACGCGTGACCTCGGGCAGGTTATGTGCTTGCCTCTGTGTCCCTCTTCAATAGGAATCATCCCACTGGTTGATTATGTAAAGCTCAGGCCCCCTGAGTTGCGATGATGAGAGGTAACGTGAGTAAGATGCCACGTGCTGCATTCGTTGAGAACAGTTGGTGAGTTAGGTCAGAAGTCTGCTTGGAGATGGTAGATGTTCTGTTTCCCCGACTTTTCCTTGTCAGGACTAGTCAGAAGCCCTGAGTGGCCACGTTCTCGGGAGCTGGGATGAGGGGCTGATACCATCATTTGGTCAGCACGTGGTAATGAAGTCCCAGGGGCTGAAATTACGTGAGAGGGAGCAGAGCCTGCGAGGCGTGGCGCAGGAGAGGAAGACTAAGTTCTAGGTGTACGGATTCCGTGTCCTTGGGCGCCAGATGATCTCGGCCTTTAATGCAAACAGATCATCGTGGCGCCAGTGAAAGAAAGTTCCCCCTCGCTCTCTTGTACTGGGATCCTTATGGGAAAATGAGGATGGTGGCCTCCTGTGGGGTTTCTCTGATCCCCCTCAGGGAGGCTGTCATTTTACCCCCTCCACCTTCTGTCTTCTCGTGTCACCCACTGGCGAGTCACTTTCCTGGTGGACTTGCAGGGCCTTTCCGCATGCTGTCACTACAGACTCTTTCTCTGTCCACGTAGGACAAAAACCATGCCTGGCATGTGCTTTGGGGGATGGGAGGGTGCGGGGTAAGGGAGAGGGTGGGTTAGTCAGGAGCAGCTGCTGGGCATAAGAACATTCCTGGAGACTTGAGTTGGTGCCGCGGTTTCACCCTTCTGTGTGTCACACTTCCTGGGCCTGTGACCCTGACGACCAAAGTTGACCTTCCTGTGGGAGGGGAGATCTGCCTTTGGTCCACACAGCCTTGGAAGGACCTCCCTCCGCCCCACGGGAACCCCTCGTACTTTGGGGAATTGGCTTCTTCCAGTTTTCATCTTCCCTCCGTGTGTGTTATTGACTCCAACCCATCCTTGAATCCGGGGACAGGGAAGAACTGAGACGGGACCAAGGTCCGCTGACGCCTACCCTCTCCTGCCGTAATTCTCTGTGTCTGGTTCCCACAGCTTTGGGGCTGTGGTGGACCTTGAGACGTGGTCACTCTTGTTCTGTTGCTAGAGTAACATATCTCCTCGACTAATTTTTCAAGTGAATTGACTTAACCGCCAAGGAATTGTATTTATTCTGGGTCCTTCTGAATTTTGTCCTTGGCTTTGGCTGACCAGAAGGAGCACTTTGGAAAGGCTGCCGTGGGAGCCAAGCAGGAAAGGTGGGTGGACCTGTAGTTCGTTTCCTGCTCCTTAGCCCCCTCTTCCGAAAGGGTCTTTCCTGGCCAAGCAAATGTGCTGGGGCCAGAGTGATCATCAGGGAGCTGGTTTGGATTCCCCGCAGTTTCCGATTTGTGCCAAAACCTTGTTCTGACTCCGTCCTTGGCTTGACCCCGAGGAGCAGGGCAGTTCCGAGCAGCGCTGTCCTTGGCTGGGGGCGGGGTCGTGGACTGTCTAAGGTGATACCTCAGGGGAAGGTTCTCTGAGAACAGAAGTGGGGGATGCCTTCTGATTTTGCACATTCCCAGTGTCTGGGCAACATCCTGACCCACTTCCTGTTTCCTTTTCCAGGGTAGAAGCTGTAGGCGGCCCCTCTCTGTCTTCCCTGTCGCTCGCTCTCCACTGTGTCTTCCCGCGGGCTAGTGCCCTGCTCTGTCTCCCGCACTGCACCCCCATCGCCGCCTTTCCAGCTGCTGTCAGAGGGGCCTGACCTGCTCACCTGAGCGCACAGGTGCCCCCCTCCCACTGCGCTCCCCGTTGTCTGCTGTGTCAGGGAGCCATCCCTCTCCCAAAGCTCCCCAGATTCTGTTGGCGTCACAGTCCATGGTAGAAACTCGGGTTTACTGACCACGTGCAGCGTGCCAGCCACACAGTACCGCTCCCTGTGGTCTTCAGTAATGACTGTGTGAGCAGGTCTCCCGTGTACCACCGTCCCTGTTAAGGAAAATGAGATGCAGAAAGGTTGAGTAACTTGTCTAGGGGTCACAGAGGTTAAGAGTCGGGTCAGGATTTAAGTGCAGGTCAGTTTAGCCTGCGTTGCTCTAGATGGTGGACCAGGAGGCAGGGGCCGCAGGGGCCATTCAGTGTAACTCTCCTGCTCTGTCTGGTTCCTCCCTGGCCCCTTCCTCACTCCGTGCTGCAGCGGCTGAAGCTCTCAGATCTGCAGGTTATGGACTGAGGGCCGTGGGAGCGCTATGGGAGAGCCCGTGTGCCCTGTGTGTGTGTGTGTGTGTGTGTGTGTGTGTGTGCGCGTGCACGCGTGCGCGTGCAGGGAGGGGGCAGGACATTGGTTCCCATGCTGCCGAGCCATCAGCACTTGTGTGAACAGCATGTGAAACAAACCCACATCGGGCTCCTGCAGGACTTTTAAGTAGAAGCTGCCCCAGTGCAAGTGTGTGTTTGTTTCTTCCCAGGCCTGATAGCATTTGCTCCGGCTTCCATTTTCCTTTGTACTTTACCTACCTGGGGATGCAAAGAACTGGAGGCCAGGCCACCTGTGTGTTTTGGCCGGGGGGAGCCCATAGGCCAGCGGGCCTGTGGGGGAGCCCCGGGACAGCTCCCGGGCCTCCTTCTTGGCCAGGTCTCCCTGGCTGAGCTGCTGGGCCCCATGTCAGAATGCCCAAGAACCCCATTTCCTGGCTGGGGAATCCTGGCAGCCAGGAGGGGCTCTGAGACCGCTCATGATGCATTAGTGGCCAGCCAACTATCTTGTGACCAGGGTTCATGGGGGCAAATGTCCCTGTAAGTTGTGGAGCTGGTAGAAAAGTCAAGTGGTGGTAGAGGTGTCATCTGACTCTGGAGTGTGGTCTTTGCGGCCGTTTTCTAGCTATCTGAAACCCCAGACTTCATGCCAGCCTGAATCCTAACCACGACAGCCTCCTTCTTTCCTGCCCTTGGCCTGTGTGCGTGTGTGCCTGTGTGTGTGGGTGCACGGAAGCACAGAATTCTCTAGAGGCGTGGCTTTCCAGAAGTTCACCCACAAGTATTCCCTGGTTTGGTTGCAGTGAGTTTCATCCCTTCCTGAGTCTGTAACTTTGAGAAATGGTTGAGAGGCATCAAGGGGCCTCTGCAAGTGATTATTGATGGTAGGATACCCCTTGGGGGGGGGGAGGGAAGATGGAGGCGCTGTGGGGCTGAGATTTAAGACAGCATCTGTAGGGTGGGGCCGTTTTCACTGAGAGAATCTCCTTCCCAGCTCTCACTGCTGAGTTTGGGGGAAGCTGAGGATCAGGGTGGTTAGTGATAGAGCAGAGAACTAAGATTCCGGTCTCTTAGACGGTCAGACCTTTTTCTGTTGTGTTTTTTTTTTATATATATAACTTTTTAATGTTTATTTTTGAGACACAGAAAGAGCACAAGTGAGGGAGAGGCAGGGAGTAAGGGAGACACAGAATCCAAAGCAGGCTCCAGGCTCTGTGCTGACAGCTCAGACGCGGGGCTCGAACTCACAAACCGCGAGATCATGACCTGAGCCAAAGTCGGACACTTAACCGACTGAGCCACCCAGACGCCCCATACCTTTTCTGTTTTTTGACAACAGACTCTATTTGTTTGATGAAAGCCCCTGGATAACACTGCCCAAGAGGGAGAAGGTAGGCGATGATGAGTGTGGGTCCATCCGGGCGGCCACACCATCTCCAAAACCATGGTTTTCTCATTTTTTCACTATTATTTTCTCTTGTCAAACCTCTGTGCTTGGGGTTAGCAGGCATGGCTGACACAGCAGGACCCTCTGTCTGCCCTCCATCCCAGTGGGGGCTGAAAGGTCGGGGGGGGGCAGGCGTGTGAGGTGGTACATCATAGGTCAGTGGCTTGTGCACAGGTAAGTAAGCGCAAGGGGACTTGCATCAAGGTGTGCGTGGGCCTTCTTTGCCTGGGAGCCCCACCACCTCTTGGGGCCCTGTTTACTTCCTGTTACGAGCACTGGAGGACTGTCCTGCTTTTTATGTTGTTCACACTGCAATTTTATTTGGGTCCAATGCTGCCTGAAACACGAAGACTGTTGGCTTAGGCTGGACGGCCTTTGGTCATTGCCACATTTGACTAGAGCAATAAAAATGTAACTTGTTTTTCTCGAAGCTGCTGCTGATCTGCTCTTGGTCAAGTGTCAAGTGTCTCAGGAATCCGGCTTATGAATCATCCAGATCAATTGTGGAGTCCATGTCAGCCGGGGCTGCCTCCTGAAGGGCGGACACGTGTTGGCTCATGCACCATTTTCTTGATTCTTGTTTTTCCTTTTCTTATAGTATTAAGGGACATCAGCGAAAGAGGGAGGGACCTTGAGCAGATTTTATCTCAGTACATTACGTTCGTCAAGCCTGCCTTTGAGGAATTCTGCTTGCCAGTGAGTTGTGTTCTTGGTTTGTTTTTTTGTTGAATGTAGAATGTAAAACCTAATCGTACCGGTAAAGCTATGTAAGGTGACGGAGCCCCCAGCCTGAATTCCATTTCTCTCTCCTTTATCCTGAAGTCCCAAGCAAGGGCAACCTTTGGGGTTCTGGGTGCTACCACTGTGTCCCAGGAGCTGTAGGCCGCCATCTTTGTCAGAGTGGTCCTTCAGGGTCCTGCTGTTTGACTCTAGCAAGCTCTGCTCTCCTTGCTTGGTGGGCTCAAGGTGTGAGGGTGCATCATGTCTCTGCACAGACTGGGCCATTTGAATCTTCAAAAGGCCTATGATGGTTGCAGTATTGGTGCAGGGAGGGCTCAGCTGCAAGATACTTCCTTCTGAATCTTTTCTGCCATGGCGTTGAGCCCCTGCTTTGACCTTTTCTTTGGCCCCTGTGTAAATTTCCACATGGGACGTGTCCCACCATGCTGAAATAAGCTTCCATACTTGTGCGCTAGTACAGATTCCTCTTTCCTCCTGTGGGAACTCTCTGGTAAGATGGCTTTCAGAGAAGGAAGGTTGAAGATATGGGGGGATTTTCAGCTTTTGGTGAATCAGCCCTCAGCCCAGGAAATGACTTCAGCTTCCTGAGGACATTCAGGTGAATGTTGAGAGACAACCAGGGACAAGAGGTGTGGAGTGGTGAGGGGGAGGTAGTGGTATAGGAAAATGCAGGAGATGACATCATTTGAGAAGGTGAAATGTTTAGTTTAACTCCCGAGGCTCCTGCACCTGTATCCTGTGTCTTCTCCAGGTCGGCCTGCCTAGGGTCTAACTCCCTAATGATTTATCATTAAGCTGTAGGACAGAAGAGGGAGATGTTGGGACTTAGCCTTAGAAGAGATCTTGGGGGTGATCTCTTTTGAGAGAATGGAATCTGAGGGCATTGAGAAGAGGTGTAGAGTGAGGCCGAGTATGGGAATTTCTCTGTTTCTCCTAGTAATTAACATCTTTCATTCTCCTGGAAAAATAGGACCTCCAACTATCTGTTCCTTTAAGTCTGTTAGTGGGGTTTTGCATCAAAGCAGACAAGACTTTTTGTTTTGGGGACAGGTGGACTTTCTGAGTCAGCTTGAGTAACGCTGACGCCCTATTCATTTCCCTGGAGAGGACTGGGTCCCAGGATTAGGTTTCTGGGTGGAGGGCAGAGGGGCCTGAGAAGCCAGGAAATTCTATCCATCCGTCTATCTGTCTGAGGACCTCTGCTCCTTTTAACTTAATGATAATAACAACACATGGTAAACTTGCAATTGGACATAAATTAGAGTTAACTGCCAATTTTCTGCTGTTTAACTTAGTTGTAATGGAGCTTAAAATCCTGCACATTTTCTGGGTGGTTTCTACTAAAAAGTTTCTACTAAAAACCAGCCACTCTGTGCTCAGGGAAGATCAAGTCATTCCCACGTAAGCCAGGAGCTTGGATCTGATAAATTGCCTCCTTCAGGTTGGGTTTGGGCTGGACACACTTTCATTTGAACAGTTTCTTTGTAGAAGTTGCCTAGAGTAGATGCCCACCATCTGATGCCCACCATAAGGTCCTGTGGTCTTACCCTAAACTTGGGTCATACACTAGTTCACAGTTATTTGTAAATTTGGTCCACAGAATCTCAGGAAATTAAAAAACAAAAAGGGAATGCATCTAATTGTGGCTTTACTGCCCCCCACCCCCACCCCGCCCCTAAGTGTGATAACAGAGCCAATGAAAGTGGTCATCAATGGGGGTTGTTTTTCCTGGGTTTGCCCTTGTGTTAGGGTTCACCTCTCACACTGTGTCGCCACGTCCAAGGTGAACTCCTTCTGTTTGCAGTTTGGGTTTTTCTAATTCATTTTTTTCTTAGTAGGGAGAAGACAGTTATTGAGTTTGGTCTCAAAAGACCATGTTCTCTGTGTAGGTCATGAGCTTAAATCGTATTAAATAATAATGAGAAATGAAGAAAAAGCTGATATATTGACGTTTAGAGAAAGGGGATAGAAAACATGCCACCCTGTGGGGTCAGTAGCAGGAAGGCTAAGCCTCTCCCCGTGGCCTTATACCGATGGGGCCTTGGGCTGGTCTCTGGGTCTCCTTTTTAATGCACTGTGACAATCCTTCTTCACAGACAAAGAAATACGCCGATGTGATCATTCCTAGGGGTGCAGATAATCTAGGTGAGTCCTGCTCGAGGGTCGTAGGGCATAACTTCTATCCTACGTCGGTCAGACTTTGGGACGGGATGTGGGGACCGCATAAGGCTCTATGGACAGGGCTGAGCCACTGGGCTGCTATGGGAGCCAGAAAGGAATTTCTGTCTACATGCCTGGCCTTGGAATCAGGCCCCTGTGCTTGTATGCATGTGTGTGTGCGCACACACGCGGCGACAAATGGGAACTCGTGCTTCTCTGGTAGAAGCCAGAGGGCTGGAGACTGTCCCCTGCTGTCACTCCCAGCGATGACAGCCTTCAGCACAAACACAGTCCCTTAATTTAATTTAGAATGATCTGCCATCCAGGTAGTGTTTGTTGGTTTTGGCTGGTCTAAGAAGTAGGCGCACCTCTAGACTGAGGCAGGCTGGGGCAGTCGGTCTGTGAGAAGACTCTGCCTTCTCATTCTCTTTTTAATTAATTTCAATCCCTCCCTCCTCTCCCTCCCCCCCCCCCCACTTAAAAAGTTTTTTTTTCCCCTGGAATCATTTGGGAGTCCATCACAGTGATGACTTTTTCACAGTGTATTTCTTTCTTTTTCTTTTTTATATTTTATTTATTTGTTTTTGAGAGAGAGAGAGAGAGAGCGTGAACAGGGGAGGGTCAGAGAGAGAGGGAGATACAGAATCCGAAACAGGCTCCTGGCTCTCAGCTGTCAGCACAGAGCCCGACACGGGGCTTGAGCCCACGAACCGTGAGATCATGACCAGAGCGAAGTTGGACGCTTAATTGACTGAACCACCCAGGCGCCCCACTTTCTTTTTATTTTTTAAAAATTTTTAAATAAAATTTATTGTCAAGTTAGGTAACCTACAGTGTATATAGTGTGTATACACACTCTTGGCGTCAGGGGTAGATTCCTGTGTTTCATTGCTTACATATAACACCCAGTGCTCATCCCAACAAGTGCTCTCCTCAGCGCCCATCACCCATTTTCCTTACCACCTGCCCTCCCCTCCTTCCCCAGTCAACCCTCAGTTTGTTCTCTGTAATTTAAGAGTCTCTTATGATTTGTCTCTCTCCCTCTGTTTGAAACTGTTTTACCCCTTCCCTTCCCCCATGGTCTTCTATTAATTTTTCAAGTTTCACATTTAAATTAAAAAAAATCTTTTTAAATGTTTATTTATTTTTGAGAGAGACTGACAGAATGCAAGTGGGGGAGGGACAGAGAGAGAGAGGGAGACACAGAGTCCGAAGCAGGCTTCAGGCCCTGAGCTGTCAGCACAGAGCCCGACGCGGGGCTTGAACTCACAAACCGCCAGCTCATGACCTGAGCTGAAGTTGGACACTTAACCAACAGAGCCACCCAGGTGCCCCATCACCGTGTATTTCTTAAAGAGGGGGGCATTTTCATTCATAACCACAGAACAGCCATTCTGGAAAGTGAACGTGGGCACAATCTCTTTTGACAGTTCTGAGGAGAAAGGCCCTGTGGTTTTGTAGAACGGCCCTCAGTTTGGGTTTGTTTCCTCATGATTACGTTCATGTTACACCACCTGGAGAAAACCCCAGGAGAGATGTCCTGTCCATTGCGCATCGTCTCGGAAAGCGCTGGATGCTTATTCCGTTTTGGGTGACACTCACACATCAATCACTTGCTTGAGAAGTATAATCTATTTCTAAAGCTAAGAGAAGAGAGTCCCATGTGGCATTTCCTCTGGAGGAGAGGGCCTTCCGCGGGGTCAGCCTCCTCGGGAGGGGGAGCTGGTGGGTCCGCTGGTAGAAGGCATGTCCCCTCTCTGCCCTGCATCCCTAACACTGCCACCCTCTGCCCCACAGTGGCCATCAACCTCATCGTGCAGCACATTCAGGACATCCTGAACGGAGGGCTCTCCAAACGACAGACCAACGGCTATCTCAACGGCTACATCCCGTCACGCAAGAGGCAGCCCTCGGAGTCCAGCAGCCGGCCGCACTGACCCCTGCCTCCCCCTGGCCCGGCCCCTATCTTGAAGAGACAGGAGGAGGGATCAGGAGGCACTGTTCATCTGTACACGTGGCTTCCTATGACATTGCTGTATTTAAGAAAACACCATGGAGATGACATGCCTTTGGTTTTTCTTTTCCCGTTTTCGTTTCTTTTTGTGCTTCAGAGCGGCGCAATGAAACCGAATTTGACCCTGAGCTTAAATGATAAACTGTGCCAACTACTACTGGTGATGCCTAATTATGAATCCAACGTGTAACCAGTTATAAATACATATATATATATATATATAAAAGGATCTATTTTTGTGTAAATGTACAAACACTGTAAAGCTGTTAGCTGTAAGTATTCTGCACGAGGACCTGTACTTGAGTGGCCAGGGCTCGAGCTGGGGGCTCGCCCAGGGGAGATGGCCGCCCTACCCCGCTGTGATGGGTCCAGGCAGGGGGTGTGGGAGGCGGGGCATGGAGAAGCCAGGCTCTGTCTCATGTCTGGTCGCTCTGAGTGCCTGTGCAACTCGCTGGCAGTGGAGTTTGGAGCCTTGGGACGGCCTCCCCTGCCCAGGGCTACCTTCTTGGAGCTGGAGCTCCATGATGTGTCAACACAAGATACCCTTTTCTTCTTTCTTTTTTCTTTCTTTTTCTTTTTCTTTTTTTTTTTTGAGTCGAAATTAGGCAAGACCTCAGCTCAAAAATCAAACTCAGGGAAGAGGCCCACCGAAGAGAAACAAGTCTTCTGTGTTTTCTTCTTGCCCGATGCCCCACCTCTGGCCTCCTGGGGAGCTCAGTGACTCCCTCCTTACCCCCTCAGGCCCTCTGAAAGCCAGTGCTGCCTGTCTCTCCTTCCCTGGCAGGGATCTGAGGGGATCAGGTCCTGGTAAACTGGCGGGTGGGGGGTGGGGGGAGGAGAGAGTAGCCAGGTTCCTGTTGTAGCATCTGAGGAAATACTGGTTCCTCCCGCCTCCCGGGGAAGTTTCTAGTCAGATTCCCTGGGCCTTTCCCCAGATTGTAGAGCACAGGTGGTCTCTTGAGTCTGGGCTTCGGGCAAGGGCTTCTGGCGCCCTCACGGGGTGGTGAGAGCCCTGCAGGGATTGTTCACAGAGATGCAGGGCTTGGCCGCGGGTACCTGAGGACAGCAGGTACCTTCCAGCAGGAATTGTCGCTAGCGGCACCACAGCCGAGCTGATTGCCATCTTTACGGGGTAGACAGTTCCGCCTTTCCTGAGGGCTCCTCTCTGGGAGGAGTACAGATCCCTGATGATTCTTGCTGGAGGGGGCGCGGACAGGAAGTGGGGGGACCGAGTGAGACCGAGACCGAGGAGCGCAGAGTCCTAAAGCCTCAGCTGGACGAGCCAGAGGCCTTCATTTCTTCCTCAAGCATCTCAGTGCTTGGCAGGCCATGGCCGCAGCTACTCTACTGTGGCTGTGATGGCCCAGAACGTTCTGGGGAACCTTCACCCTCCATTTGCTCTCCTAGCCCATTGGAGCCGTTCAGGTAAACATGACGCAACTACTCTCCAGTCACACCAAATTGCTCCTTAGATACAAACCGCCATCCGGGTTGATTCCCCCTTTCTGGACTCCATTTGACTCTGTGTTTTGCTGTTTCAAAAAAAAGTCAAAGCTCACCCCCAGCAGAGCTTCGCCACCCCTGCATCACCCAGGAGACTGCGGCAGGCTCCGCAGGGAGCAAGGGAAGTCTCCCCGAGGCGCCTGCGTGTAAGGCCCACTCTGGAGTGTCTCGGAATCCGTATTCTCTTTCTCATCATGCCTTGGACAGTTCTGAGATGAAGCATGGGTGGCAGGCCTGGGTTAGGATCCTGAGGACCCAAGGCCCCGTGCCTTGATGGGGCCTCTCTGTGCTCAGGGGCAGCCCACCCCTGTATGGGGAGCCTTGGTCTTCCGGTGGGTAGCACATTCAACTTTACTTGAAGCTCCCAGGTGCCAAACCATTTAGTGCCTTGGCTGTCTGTCCCACTGCCTTGGAAGATGGATTCTTCTCATCTCTGAGCCTTGACTTTCTTAGCTGCTTCCTCATCCACCTGTGGTGTTGGGACCAAGCTCCAGGGTCTCTGCTGGTTAACAGCGCTAGGGCTGCCTTGCCTCCTGGTAAAACAGTCACCAGTTCTTGGTGGCTTGGCTGGGGGCACCGGGCCGTGCTCACCGGGCATCTCTGATGCCTCCCTTGGTTCTGAGATGCACTGTGTCTGGGGCGAGGAAGGCAGGACTCTGTGTGGTCACCCCCAGCATTCAGTCAACTGAGTATCTGAGCTTGACCTTCTATCTGACCGATCCTGGACTTGGTGTTTTCAGAGCCCTTAGATTTCCCGATTCCACTGGCGAGTCAGGGGAAGGATCGTTAGGCCAGAGACCGGGACCCCGAGTCCTGGGGGTCTTGTGTGCAGCCCAGGAGGAGGGACCGACGAGTGGAGTGAGAATGATGCTGGTCGTGTGTGCACGGGAGTCCTGTGGCTTCAGAGCTGCCCAATGGTGCTTGCTTCGTACCCTCACCCCCGCCCAGGGATTATCCATAGACCAAGTGTTTAGGGAGCCACCATCCACGTTTCATGTCATGGGAAGGCCAGACCCCATTCTCTTTCATGCTAATAGAACTTATGCCCACCTGGGTTTCTTTTTCTTGGGCAGCCGGAGGCCAGTGGGGACAGAGGTTGGAGTCTAAGGACCATGCAAATGTTTGGACCTCAGGTGTCCTTTGGAGTGTCTAGGGTAGGTCGTCGACGAGGCAGACCCCAGAACGGGCCAGGGGGAGGCGGCAGGGAAAGGTCTCCCGTTCACCCTTCAGAACCAATCATTCCCGCAACAGCTCGCTCCTGTCTGGGCCGCGGATGCTGCCGTCCCACCCCTCCTGGGCTCAGCACTGGCTCAGTGTCCCAGGGCGGGTTTCCAGTCTCTCGTTAGGCCACTATGTCAGGCTGAAGTCTTGCGTGCTTCCCTGAGCAGGTGGGAAGCCGCAGGGACCGGAGCCCAGTTGGTGTGTGTATATCCCCTCCTTTGGGGACCAGGTGCGGCTTCCTTGATCTAGCGCCCCTGACCTGTGTGCTGTCACTGAAGGCCCCCGGAGGGAAGTAGTTGCCTCTTGCAGGGAAATATTTCTGCTCCGAGTCTCCCGCCTGCCTGCCAGCAGCCCAGCACCAAGGCACTAGCCTAGGGCAGGTTCCGGATTGCAGGGCAGCCCGTCCCCGTCTCAGGCTGGGCGGTCGGGGAAACAAGGCAGTAAAACAAGGGAGAGAACATGGGGTGGGGGTGGGGGGCCTGGAGTCGGTCTGGAGCTCAGAGTCCTCTCTAATCCTTTGTCTCTGGGCCCCGTGCTGCCCTCCTGGGCCAGGTGAGTGGCCGTCAGATCAGCTTCATTGCTGTAGTTGGAGGTTGTGAGTGCCTAGCTGGTCCCGCCTCAGGAACAGGGTGAGTAGTTACATAAGGACGTAGGCGTTTTGTGTTTGTTGTTTTTTTTTTTCCTTTGTTTTCTTTCAGATGCTTGCTCTTCCTCCTTTTCCTTCTGCCACCCTGCCTTTATTGTTAGTAGTTAACAAAAATGACCGCATACTATGTACTTTGCTATAAATAAAGACTGAACAGAAAAAGAGCCCATTCTTGTCTCCTTTGTGAGGTTGGGGCAGGAGGAGCGGTGGCTGAGTATGTGCACACAGCCCGCTGTCACTATGTCACTAAGCCGCTCAGGCTCAGGCAGTCCTGGGCCGGACCCTAGGCCGCGGCTGGCCCGGAATCCTTCGAGAGAGCAGGCACGTGCGCATCTCTCCTCATCCCTGTCTCTGTCCCCAAGAGCTAGGCCTAAGCTTTCCGGGAGGCTTCTGATGTTCTGGTTCTGCGCATCCCAGTTAATGCAGCCTCTCCCTCGCTGTCTGCCCTGGGCCATTCACCACCCTGTCCTCCACACCCACTTTGAAACACCCAAACAACCTTCCAAAAGGACAACGCTTGATGGGTGTGGTGGTGGAGGAAGTTTGCATCGTAACAATGTGAATAACTTGCCAGGTGTACGTGTGTGTGAGTTCTCTGTGTGATACAGCTACTGATACATATTAATCAATGCAGATACAGTAAAACCTTGTTCTGGGAGTGTTGCGCGAGGGAGCAGCAAATATTTCTTTTATTTTTTTATTTTTTTTTAATGTTTTATTTATTTCTAGGAGAGAGAGAGAGACAGCGTGAGCAGGTGAGGGTCAAAGAGAGAGGGAGTCACAGACTGAAACAGGCTCCAGCCTCCGAGCTGGCAGTCAGCACAGAGCCCGACGCGGGGCTCGAACCCACGAACCGTGAGATCATGACCTAAGCGAAAGTCGGACGCTCAACCGACTAAGCCACCCAGGCGCCCCGCAAATATTTCTTTTAAATGTTTTTTTTTTTTTTTTTTTAATTTATTTCTAGGAGAGAGAGAGACAGCGTGAGCAGGGGAGGGTCAGAGAGAGAGGAGTCACAGACTCTGAAACAGGCTCCAGGCTCTGAGCTGGCAGTCAGCACAGAGCCCGACGCGGGGCTCGAACCCACGAACCGCGAGATCATGACCTAAGCGAAAGTCGGACGCTCAACCGACTGAGCCACCCAGGCGCCCCTATTTCTAATAAATTTTAACTTCATAAACAAGGGACATCTTGCGATACAAGTAGTACGAATGTCACATGATCACAGCTGAGCCAACGGTTCTTGAAATCCGCTTGGATATAAGAGTGCTTTGGATGACAAGCATGTTTCCGGGACAAGTCACGCTCACAAGTCAAGGTCTCCCTGGTTTTAAAAGACTAGGTCACCCACCACCAAAGACTGTAAAATAATTGGCCTTTGCTCTCTTCTTTGCTCCCTGCCCCCCACCACCTCTGTGCCCTCTAGGGTTCCATCCCTTCACCCCTGCCTCCCAGGCACTGAATCACCCTCATTAACGTGCTGTGAAATTAATAAAGTACACATGGGCTACAATGGAGTCAGGAGGTCTGGCCAGGGGTGGCATCCTACCGCCTTACCACTTGTCAATTGCAAACCCAACTGGAAGAGAGGAGATCAATTGCAAATCCAGCCTTGCACGGAAATCCTATTTGACTCTCCCCAGTAGAGGCGAAAAGGCTTATCCTCGCCCACCAGCAACAGCCCAGCCAATGGGAGGCCACGATCCTTCCCACCCCAGTTTGCTCCAATGGACTTGCTTGTAACAGTCTTCCCAACTTCCCCTTTCTTCTATAAAAACCTACCTCTCTGTTCTGAGAACTTGCCTGTGGTCTTGCTCTAGGTAGCTTATCCTGCCTTGACGGTCTCTGCTATTCCGAAACAAATCCATCTTTTGCTGGTAAAATAACTGGCACTTTTATTTTTTATTAAAAAACCATTTTTTTCAGTTTACATTTGAGAGAGACAGTGTGAATGGGGGAAGAGCAGAGAGGAACGGAGACAGAATCTGAAGCTGACTCCAGGCTCTGAGCTGTCAGTACAGGGCCTGACTCAGGACTCGAACCCACCAATCGTGACCTGAGCCGAAGCAGGACACTCAACTGATTGAGCCACCCAGACGCCCCAAGACCACTGTGCTTTTAAATAACACCTAGGTGCATTTACAAGAGCTGGTATTATTATCAAGCATGACTGTCATCTTCAGGCAAGTGAAGACATGATGGGTCGTGGAGCTAGTGCCTTGCCTGGTGTCACACAGGTAATGTTGTACAAGCCGGTTTAGCTGTGTTTCCCTCTGGGGCTGGCCAGTGAAGCCCTTAGCAAATTTGCGTTGTCTCACCATCTTCTGTCACAACACCCTCTGAGCCAAGAGCCAATGCTTTGACTAGTGCTGCTTTAGTTAAACCCTTCATGGGCTCAGATGAAAATAAACCTGTTAGGACCTGCTTAAAGGATCCTAGGAGTGGGGAGGGGCAAAGAAGGGGACCTGGGGGTGAGAAGATTCTCTTTTGAGATGGATTTCAATCAACTTCTGATGGTAGAAGATGTTAAGATTTCTTTTTTTTTATAGTTCATTTTCAGAGGGAATGCAAGTGGGGAGGGCCAGAGAGAAGGAGAGAGAGAATCCCAAGCAGGCTCCACACTGTCAGCACAGCACAGAGCTCTACACCGAGGGGGGGGTGGGGTGGGGCTTGAACCCAGGAACCTGGAGATCATGACCTGAGGTGAAACCCAAGAGCCTGAGGTGAAACCCAAGAGTCAGATGCTTAACTAACTGAGCCACCCAGGAGCCCCTTTAATAAGATTTCTATTTTTGAAGCTGAGTTTAAACAGAACAATTTCTGAAACCTAGAATGAACTTAACCCACTTGTTGAATCTTGGGCTATTCCTGTATATATACTTAACATTTTCTTTCAATAAACTACGAACCTAAATAACAGAGCCAGATGAATCAGCTTAAGTTAAGAGTAACCCTAGACATATATTCTTAGTTAAATGAGTGGAGGTGAGGGGAGGAGAACATGAAGCCGCCTCACACAAACTTACCCTGCAGTCTAACAGCCTCTTACATCAAGGATTGTTTGGGCTAGATCAGGGGTTCCTCTGACGTGTTACAGAATGACATGGCTTGGGGTTCAATGACTATGTTGACTCCTGGCTGCCTCCGGGGGGCCAGGGAAAGCCAGTGAGGTCTCTGCCTACAAAGCCCCCGTGTCTTGGTGGGTTTGATGCTGAGAAGTCCAGGATTCTCTCATGTAAGGTAGTAACACCTGTGGATGTTTCAAGATTCCTCATCAGCGCCCTGTACTTTCTTTCCAGCACCTGAAATTTCCGACTTCCATGGCCATACTCACTTCGGACTTGCCCAGCCTTCAGGACACATTCACTTTGCTTTAGCAGCCCTGCAAGGTATGTAAGGAATGTGGTCCTGGAGGGAATGGATGTAACCCAAAGCGGCTGGGCTGGAGGAACCCGGCTGTCAGGCTGTCTGGTGCGTGTCTGCCATCTAGTGGTGGGATGCAGATCGCAGCGGGAGGGAGAGCCTGGAGTGGCTGAGCTAAAGGCCTTACCTTGGTGTCCCTGGTTCTAAGAGGTGTGTCAGAGGGTCCCCGGAAGTCTGACTGCTGAAGTCAGTTCTCTTTTGTTTCTCCCTGGAATGTCTTCACGAGAGCCTTCCTTTGGGCCGATCGGAGTTGCCCCCTTTGCTCTGTTGCTGAAGTCTGGTGCATGTCACAGTCAATGGGGGCTTGTTGACAAGATCACTGCGGTCCATTGCTGAGAATTCTGATTCTGTGGATCTAGGTTGGAAATCCTCTAAAACACACCGCGCAGGTGAATCAGGCGCACAGGCAGGGATGGCGACCAAGAGGCTCGTGTATTTAATCACACAGACCGTTCAGATTCGTGGTGTTCATCCTACTGGGGTGCCTGCTCGTTTCTTCCAGAAATGTCGTCTGTGCCGTTTAAGGCTCTTCTCTGCCCGAGTGGGGACTGGAGACAAGGCTTGAGTCTGCTCTTAAACCCATTCAAGTCCAGCACCGCTCTCTTAGGTTGCCAAGGCCCCACCTCTGCCCCAGGAGATGCTAAGCTATGGCCGCCCTGGGGACCTTCTTTAGCGCACATTTTTAGGAGTCATCATCAAGCAGGTTTTAGTCACAGCGCCCTTCATGACACCTTACCTGAAGTCTCAGCAGAGAAAAAAAATGTGGTTAAAGTTGGCAAAGGGTCACCTCGAGAATCATGCAGCCTCTCCCTTGAGGATTCTGAGTTTTCTTAGAGAGCAGGAATCCAAGCCCCTCACTTTACAGATGGGGAGACAGGGCCCAGAGGCAGAGTGACTGAGTCCAGACCCTACCAACACAGGCTCTAGGTCCGCAGGGGACTTGATTAGGGCTTTAAAAAAGAGAATTCCCTCTTCCTGGGTGTCATCTTGGAAGCGTCTCCAGGGGCAGGCATTGTTGGCAAAAGTTGGGGTGGATCTCTGCCCTTGGATTGATTCTTTTTGGCAGGAAGAATGATCTAAGTAATGCTCAGTTGGTTTGCTGAAGGGAGAAGAAAACAGAGAATAGAATGCCTTTAATTTATTAGTATTATTTTTTAATTCATAAAATTTTTTTAATGTTTATTCAGTTTTGAGAGAGAGAGAGAGAAAGAGAGAGGACAATCAGGGGAAGGGCAAAGAGAGAGAGGGAGATGCAGAATCTGAAGCAGGCTCCAGGCTCTGAGTTGTCAGCACAGAGCCTGATGTGGGGCTTGAACTCACAAACCACGAGATCATGATCTGAGCCTAAGTCAGATGCTTAACCAACTGAGTCGCCTGGGCATCCCTTGAATACTTTTTAAAAATGAGGTGTAGTTAGTTGGTGTCAACGGAGATTTGTGATAGGGGTTCCACCTCTGCTTAATGATTTCCGTATTGTCTACCTTCTGCTGAAGAGACGGCCTCTTAGAGTAAACAACTCTGGAGTCCGCAGACCTAGTTTAAAATGTTGGCTTCTTCACGTAATAGCTAAGTGGGCTCAGGCAGGCTGTATCCTAGGGGCAAAGCCCCCTGCGTGGCCCAGAGTATGAATGAGAGCTTGTGGGCTAAGAGGCGGGACTGTGCGTGGTGGTATAAGGGGCCCAGGGACTGGAGGCTGTTCTGTTCTTGGGAATTGGGCTGCACAGGTGAGACAGAGCTCCGAGCTCTGGGATGGCCATTTCTTCTCTGGAGCTCAGGGCATCTGGGAGAGGCTGGCTGGCCTCAGGGCGCATTCCTAAACTAGAATTCTCTACACTGCTAGAGCCTTGCCCCCAGGCTAACCTCATCTGTTGACAGAGGAGGGGTTAGCAAAACCCAAATAGGCTCTTTTTTTTCATAGTTTATTGTCAAGTTGATTTCCATGTAAGCTGAGCCAAATAGGCAATTTTGATGTGGCGCTATACCCCAGGGGTTCACACCTTTAGCGGGTCCAGGACTGTGAGCCTCCCAGGCCGAGACTCACCCCTTTCTGGGCCTCTTCTCACCCCTGAGGCCTCCTCTGGTGTAAGGCTCTGTGATGAGAGTTGGGTTCTGGGACAGAGTAAGGAAAAACACCTGCATAGGTATTATCTAGTCATTTAACACAGATCTGACAGGTCCCTGGGTGGCTCAGTCGGTTAAGCGTCAGACTCTTGGTTGGGGCTCAGGTCATGTTCTCGTGGTTCGTGGGTTTGAGCCCTGCACTGGGCTCTCTGCTCTCAGTTTGAAGCCTGTGTGGGATTCTCTCTCTGCTCCTCCCTGCTACACACTCTCTCTCTCTCTCAAAATAAATGAATAAACCTAAAAAAATAATAAAAAATAAAATGGATTGAAAACTTAACGGTGTGCTTCTCATGACCTTAAAAAAAGGAGTATCGGACGGTCCTGGCATCAAAATGAAGGTGTCAGATATGGTGTCCTCTGGTTCTGCAGCTGAAGAGTCTGTTTTGTGCGACAAACTGGGGGAAGGGGGAAGGGAGGGGGCACAGGGCGTATTAGGTGGGACCACCTATGTTGTGCCTGGCACTCCCTTCAGGATGATGGCCCCTCATTCAGGATGTATCGGACCGATGAAACACCTCTCTTTTCTCTATTAGGTTTTTATTTTAGTTAATTAATTAATTTATCTATCTATCTATTTTAAAATTTTAAAAAAGTTTATTCATTTTTGAAAGAGAGAGAAAGACAGTGCGAGCGGGGGAGGGTCAGAGAGAGAGGGAGACACAGAATCTGAAGCAGGCTCCAGGCTCTGAGCTGTCAGCACAGAGCCTGACACAGGGCTCGAACCTCGAACCATGAGATCATGACCTGAGCCGAAGTGGGGTGCTTATCCGAATGAGCCACTCAGGCACCCCCCCCTCAACTAGGGTTTTTAATCGCTTGTTTTCCCCAGCCCCCTCTTGCAAGTGTGCCTTCTAAGGGCCTCCTTCTCAGGATAATGTCTTTATATACCTGAAATAACACCCCAAAACATCAAAAGGAACTAAATTGTAGTGAAACACGGTTACCAAAATACAAAAGCAAATACGCGATGAGGCAGTATGCATGCTTCTTTAGTAACCTGTCAAATGACAAGATCCAGTGTCAGGTGTAAGAACCTCCGCAGTTACGCAGTCCTGACCAACCCAAGCGAGCCGGGGACATTCTCTAACAGCACGTGTTCTGAGGATGACTGCGACTTCTGCTGGCAAACAAGTGTTCGGTCAGCAAATATGAGCCTTGTCACCCGCATTCCTAATGTAAGGAAATGCTGCAATTTCAAGGGCCGGTGAACATAGACATGTAGATTGTAAAGCTCGCCGATCACCTGAAGTCTGCCTTTCTGTCCTTCTGCCCCGAATCCTCGACTAAGAACCCCTGGCTGAGATCCAAATCCTCCAAGCCACCTGGTGACTAAGGCAGACACAAGTGTTCCCTTTTAGGATGTGTCCTGGGAAGCCAGGCCATAAGGGGTTTTAAAAACGATCAACTTTGGGTGGCTCAGGCGGTTAAGCGTCCAACTTCGGGTCAGGTCACGATCTCACGGTTCATGAGTTTGAGCCCCATATAGGGCTCTGTGCTGACAGCTCAGAGCCTGGAACCTGCTTCAGATTCTGTGTCTCCCTCTCTCTCTATCTGCCCCTTCCCTGCTCGTGCTCTGTCTCTCTCAAAAATTAACAAACATTAAAAAAAATGATCAACTTTGACGCAGGCCAGGTGTTGGTGAGGAAAAAACAGGTCTGTACCCAGCCAGAAAGGAGATTAGAGCAAATGAAAATGGGAGTCCAAGCCTGTCTCACCCATTTGGAGACCGTGGCTTCGGGCAGCATCCATGAACCAGCAGGAGGCATGAAAACGGTGTTCATTTCTCTACCTCTGGTCGAAGGGGTCTATGATGCACTTTGAGTTAATTGTTCATGGTGTGAGCTGTGGATGGAAGTTCATTATTTTGCATGTGATACCATCTTGTTCCAGCACCAGTGTTGAAAAGTTGAAAAAAAATCAAGGGATGCCTGGGTGGCTCAGTCGGTTGAGCACCTTACTCCTGACTTCAGCTGAGGTCATGATCTCACGCTTCCTGAGTTCGACCCCCATGTTGGGCTCTGCGCTGACAGTGCAGAGACTTCTTGGGATTCTTTCCTTCTCTTTTTATGCCTCCCCTGCTTGTACCCTCTCTCTCTCTCTCTCAAAATAAATAAATAAAAACTTAAATCAGCTTTTCATATTTGTGGGTCTGTTTCTGGACTCTGTTCCACTGGTCTTCTTGTCTATTTTGGGGTCAATAGCACACTGTCTTGATTACTGAAGCTCTATAATAGGTCTTGAAATCCGGTAGTGTTAGCCGTCTAACTTTGTTCTTTTCCAAAATAGTTTTGACTACTATAGGTCATTTGCATTTTTATATAAATTTTAGAATCACTTTGTCAATTTCTACAAAAAGTCCTGCTGAGGCTGTAATTGGGATGGTGTTGTACCCATAGATCAATCTGGGGGCAACTGACATCTTTTTATATATATATATATATATATATATATAGTTTATTGTCAAGTTGTCAACACCCAGTGCTCCAGTGCTCATCCCAACAAGTGCCCTCCTCTATTCCCATCACCCCCTCCCCCTCTTCCCCACCCCCATCAGCCCTCAGTTTGTTCTCAGCATTCAAGAGTCTCTCATGGTTTGCCTCTCTCCCTCTCCTCCACTATTTCCTCCCTTCTCCTCCCCCATGGTCCTCCGTTAAGTTCCTCCTAATCCTCCTATACGTGCGAACATATGATATTTGTCCTTCTCTGCCTGACTTATTTCACTCAGCATAACACCCTCAAGGTCCATCCATGTTTCTACACATGGCCAGATGTCATTCTTTCTCATTGCCATGTAGTATTCCATCGTATAGATGAACCACATCTTTTATATATATATATATTTTTAAATGTTTTTATTTATTTCTAGGAGAGAGAGAGAGAGAGAGACAGCGTGAGCAGGGGAGGGTCAGAGAGAGAGGGAGTCACAGACTGAAACAGGCTCCAGGCTCTGAGCTGGCAGTCAGCACAGAGCCCGACGCGGGGCTCGAACCCACGAACCGCGAGATCATGACCCAAGCGAAAGTCGGACGCTTAACCGACTAAGCCACCCAGGCACCCCAAACCACATCTTCTTGATCCATTCGTCAGGTGATGGACACTTAGGCTCCTTCTGTGTTTTGGCTACTGTTGAGAGTGCTGCTATGAACATTGGGGTACATGTGCCCCTATGCACCAGCACTCCTGTGTCCCTTGGGTAAATTCCTAGCAGTGCTATTGCTGGGTCCTAGGGGAGTTCTACTGTTAACTTTTTGAGGAACCTCCACACTGTTTTCCAGAGGGGCTGCACCAGTTTACATTCCCACCAACAGTGTAGGAGGGTGCCCGTTTCTCCACATCCTCGCCAGCATCTTGAGTCCCTGATTTGTTCATTTTAGACAACTGACATCTTAACAATGTTGTGTCTTTTGACCTATGAACAAAGTTCATCTCTCCATTTTTTGTTTTTTTGGTCTTCTTTCACTTCTCTCAGCAACATTTCGTGGTTTTCAGTTTACAGATCTTGTATGTCTTTTATCAGATTTGTCTTTATGTATTTCGTATTTTTTAATGCTATTGTAAATAGTATTAAAAATTTTTTAGTGTTTATTTTTGAGAGAGAGAGAACACAAGCAGAGGAGGGGCAGGGAGAGAGGGAGACACAGAATCTAAAGCAGGCTTCAGGCTCTGAGCTATCAGCACAGAGCCTGATGTGGGGCCCGAACTCACAATCTGTGAGATCGTGACCTGAGCCGAAGTCAGACTCTCAACTAACGGAGCCACCCAGGTGCCCCAGTAAATAGTATTTTTTTTTTAAAAAAATTCCAAGTTCCAGGGGCGCCTGGGTGGCTTAGTCGGGTTAAGCGTCTGACTTTCGCTTAGGTCATGATCTTGCGGTTCGTGGGTTCGAGCCCCGCGTCGGGCTCTGTGCTGACTGCCAGCTGGAGCCTGTTTCAGTCTGTGACTCCCTCTCTCTCTGACCCTCCCCTGCTCACGCTGTCTCTCTCTCTCTCTCCTAGAAATAAAAAAATAAAAAAATAATTTAAAAAAAAGAAATACAAATTGTCTTTAAAAAAAAAAAATTCCAAGTTCCAATGTTGTTGCCAGCAAATAGAAATACACATGAGTTTTGTACACTGGACTCTTGCAAGCTTGCTGAACTCACTTAGGCCTGTCAATGGTATTTTTAGAGTGGTTCCAGGAGGAGGCAGAGGTCAAACAGTCTATGGTGTTTACCGAGATTTCATAGCCCCTAATTGTTATGTTTTAAAATTAGCATGCGAGCACTAACATACATGACAGAATCTTTAAGCTTCTCCTAACAGTGTAGAGTTTAGAAAGCTGTAACTCTGATCGCACTGTCAGTCTTAGATGGTTGTGTGGCTAAGTATCTTACTTCCATCTTGCTCTTTTTTATCCCTTAGTTATCAGTATTGTTCGTCAAAAATCATTATTTTTGTATGCTGTCGGTGTTTGTTTAGATTCACTCAGCATTCAGGGCACCTGGGTGGCTCAGTCGGTTAAGCGTCCGACTTCCGGCTCAGGTCATGATCACAGGGTTGGTGGGTTGGAGCCCCGCATCGGGCTCTTTGCTGACTGCCAGCTCAGAGCCTGGAGCCTGTTTCCGATTCTGTATGTCCCTCTCTCTCTGACCCTCCTCTGCTCATGCTGTTTCTCTCTCTCTCTCTCTCTCTCAGAAATAAATAAAACATCAAAAAAAAGCATAATTAGATTCACTCAGAACTTCGCTAATGCCTTTGCTTCCTATGTCTTTTTCCATTGTTCTTCTTTGTTCTGGATTCGATCTTCTTCCTAGAGTACATCCTTTAAATGGTCTTCTCACAGACAGTGTTAGTGGTACACATGTTGTTGGAAAATGTCTTTATTTTACCTTCCCTTTTCTGTTTAATTTTTTAAAGATATTATTGTTAAGTAATCTCTATACCTAACGTGGGAGCCACACTTTAATCCCAGGATCAAGAATTGCACACTCCTGACTGAGCCAACCAGACATCCTTTACCCTCACTTTTGAGTGATAACGGTGTATTTTCTCTCAAATTTTGGTCATATTTTTCTACCTTTTCCTTTTTTTAAAACTTCTCTTTGTCTTTGATGTTTTGCAATTTGCCGTAAGGTGTTGAGGTGTGGATTTATTTTTACTATTATTTTTTAATTTGAGAGAGAGAGAGAGATTAAGAATTTTAAGCAGACACCATGCTCAGCATGGACTCTGACACGGGGCTCGATTCCACAACGCTGGGATCATGACTTGAGCTAAAATCAGGAGTCAGACAATGAACAGACTGAGCCACCCAGGTGCTCCTGGATTTATTATTATTATTATTTAAAGTTTATTTATTGTGTGTGGGGAGGCATGCGTGGGGGAGGGTCAAAGGGAGACAACATGGGGCTTGAACTCATGAACCGTGAGACGGTGACCTGGGCTGAAACCAAGAGTCAGATGTTTAACCAAATGAGCCCCTCAGGTTCCCCTGCATTTATGTTTAATTACCCTACTTGTGCTTCCTAGTTAGCAAGATCTATGTGTGCCCTCGATTCTAGAAAATCATAGCTGTTTCCTTTTCTCCTCTTGGCCACTCGTCTTTACCTCTGTTTTCTCCCTTTAGATACATAGTTACATGTATGTAGGACCCCTTATTCTCTCCTCTGAGTCTCTTACTCTTTTGATTTTTCACATCTTTAGCTTCTCAAGGCTACATTTTTGCCGTTTCTCAGATCTATTTGCAGTTCCCTTGTATCTCTTCAGCCATGTTCAGCCTGCCGTCTAAAACCTATCCATGGAGTTTTTATTTCATTGACTTTATTTTTAGCTTTCAGAACAACTACTACATCGTGTTACAAATCTGCTTGTCAGCTTTCTACAGTGTCTCATCCTTATGTTTCAATTCCTATTCTTGGCTCCTGTGAAATGTCATTTTCTTATGTGCACCCTTATACATTAAGCAGGACCTTTAGGGTTTTTTTGAAAAAGATTTTATTTTTAAGTAAACTTTACACCCAATGTGGGTCTCAAACCCATGACCCCAAGACCAAGAGTCGTAATCTTTACTGACTGAGCCAGCGAGGTGCCCCTAAGCAGCATTTTAAACTATTTTATCAGGAAGTTCTAGGTATTTTGTAGCAAAAAGGCTTTCTGGTGAGCTAAATCATCATGGTGAAAAATAAATATAAATGTATGCCACTGGTTGTGTCAAATTTTTTGTTTCATAAAATTTTTGCTTTGTCCACTGGGTCAAATGTTACCTGGAATTTGCAAGCTTCCGCTGCTCCAAGTATGTGAAGTATGCTGGGATGTCTGCACTGTGGAGGGTTGTTACCCCAAATTAAACTGTATACTCTTGGAGTGCTTGGGTGGCTCAGTCAGTTAAGCGTCCGACTTCAGCTCTGGTCATGATCTCATGGTTGGTGGGTTCAGGCTCCGTGTTGGGCTCTGTGCTGACAGCTCAGAGACTGGAGCCTGCTTCAGATTCTGTGTCTCCCTCTCTCTCTGACCCTCCCGTGCTCATGCTCTCTATCTCCCTCTCAAAAATAAATAAAACATTTTTTAAAAGTTTAAACTGTAGGCTCTTTGGCTCTTTAACATCAGGAATTGTGAAATCTGCTTTTTCTGTAGTTTAATGCGCTCTAGCATATACTTGTCTATATAATCCATGCCTAACAGTTGGCTGATTTCCTTATTTGACTTTTTTTTTTTTTTTGAGCCAGGTGCTGTGCTAGCATGAGATACATATATGTTTTTTTTTTTTAACGTTTATTTGTTTTTGAGACAGAGAGACACAGAGCTGGGAAGGGGCAGAGAGAGAGGGAGACAGAGTCTGAAACAGGCTCCAGGTTCTGAGCTGTCAGCACACAGCCCGATGTGGGGCTCGAACCCACGGACGGGGAGATCATGACTTGAGCCAAAGTCGGATGCCTAACCGACTGAGCCACCCAGGTGCCCCTACATATATGCTTTTAGAGTGTCATGGAAATCTTGCGTGTGAGTCCTTCCGGATGAGAAGGGCGGATTGCTGTCTAGGGAGTGGCCCTGCCCTGGGGCCTGATTGGCTGGGGAAACAGCTCCTAACGCGGTCCGTTTCTTAACACTGGTCACTAGATGGCAGCAGTGAGCCACCGCGGAGTCAGTCCCGCTCTAACCTTCAGAACAGCCGGAGGACAGTCAGTTCAAATATATTGACCATTCACTCTGTGCCAGGTACTGCGCCAAGCCCTGTCCCCTCCGGGACCTCATAAATGCCCAGTGGCCACTCATGTATAGACCCAGCACTCAGGTGAAGTAGAATGGAGCAGCCCCAAAGAAGGATGATTCCAGTTCCCAGAGGGAGGGGGTCTCAGGAAGGAACCATTGACCCCTTCCCAGCCGAAGTCAGATCGGTCAGTAAGAAGGAAACCTACACCACCTGTCGCACGTGTTAGCGTTCCCATTCGCTTTTCCTCCTAGAGGTCCCCTAGCCTGGCTTTGCAAGTGACTCCCGAGGAACTACTTCCTCAGCCCCAGTTTCTTTCTTACAGCTTCCCAGAGTTGTGTCATATTTAATGAAGAAATAAAGGTTAATGCTTTGAAAATTCATCCAACCTCAGAGCTGAGAGAAGAGCTGGGTCATTGAGTGCAGGGATGAGCCTCAGGCACTGATGCTCCCAGGTGGGCGGGGTCTAGCCTGGCACTAGCCAGGGGGCGTGGCTCCCACAGCAGGAGCTCCTGGGGGGCGGGGCAGCCTCAGGCACTGATGCTCCCAGGTGGGCGGGGTCTAGCCTGGCACTAGCCAGGGGGCGTGGCTCCCACAGCAGGAGCTCCTGGGGGCGGGGCAGCCTCAGGCACTGATGCTCCCAGGTGGGCGGGGTCTAGCCTGGCACTAGCCAGGGGCGTGGCTCCCACAACACGAGCTCCTGGGGGAGGGGCAGCCTCAGGCACGATGTTCCCAGGTGGGCGGGATCGAGCCTGGCACTAGCCAGGGGGCGTGGCTCCCACAACACGAGCTCCTGGGGGGCGGGGCAGCCTCAGGCACTGATGCTCCCAGGTGGGCGGGGTCTAGCCTGGCACTAGCCAGGGGGCGTGGCTCCCACAGCACTAGCTCCTGGGGGGCGGGGCAGCCTCAGGCACTGATGCTCCCAGGTGGGCGGGATCGAGCCTGGCACTAGCCAGGGGGCGTGGCTCCCACAGCACGAGCTCCTGGGGGGAGGGGCAGCCTCAGGCACTGATGCTCCCAGGTGGGCGGGGTCTAGCCTGGCACTAGCCAGGGGGCGTGGCTCCCACAGCACGAGCTCCTGGGGGGAGGGGCAGCCTCAGGCACTGATGCTCCCAGGTGGGCGGGATCTAGCCTGGCACTAGCCAGGGGGCGTGGCTCACACAGCACGAGCTCCTGGGGGGCGGGGCAGCCTCAGGCACTGATGCTCCCAGGTGGGCGGGATCGAGCCTGGCACTAGCCAGGGGGCGTGGCTCCCACAGCACGAGCTCCTGGGGGGAGGGGCAGCCTCAGGCACTGATGCTCCCAGGTGGGCGGGATCTAGCCTGGCACTAGCCAGGGGGCGTGGCTCCCACAGCACTAGCTCCTGGGGGGCGGGGCAGCCTCAGGCACTGATGCTCCCAGGTGGGCGGGGTCTAGCCTGGCACCAACCAGGGGGCGTGGCTCACACAGCACGAGCTCCTGGGGGGAGGGGCAGCCTCAGGCACGATGTTCCCAGGTGGGCGGGATCGAGCCTGGCACTAGCCAGGGGGCGTGGCTCCCACAGCACTAGCTCCTGGGGGGCGGGGCAGCCTCAGGCACTGATGCTCCCAGGTGGGCGGGATCTAGCCTGGCACTAGCCAGGGGGCGTGGCTCACACAGCACGAGCTCCTGGGGGGCGGGGCAGCCTCAGGCACGATGTTCCCAGGTGGGCGGGATCGAGCCTGACACTAGCCAGGGGGCGTGGCTCCCACAGCAGGAGCTCCTGTGGGGGGGAGGGAGGGGCGGTGGCCCAGGCACCCAGGCAGGGCCCTTGAGGAAGAGGACATGGGGTGGAGTCGGGCTGTAAGGGTACTTGCCCCAGTCCCCAAGATGGGCTCCCAACATGAAAGCCACAGTCTTTTTCAGGACCGATGTGACAAGCTTGTGGGGACTTTCCCATCCCTGCTCACTCTTGAGGGAGGGAGACTCCTCCAGCCGGTGGGGGCTTTCAGGTCCCTGTGCAAGGTCCCTGGGAGGAAGGGAGAGGAAGACAGCCCGGAGAGAGGGCACCATGCCCGCCTTCCTGCCAGGCCAGGGAACACCCCAGTGAGCCTGTTCGTCCTTCTGCCACCGGAGTCGATTTTAAAAACAATCTGTCCATTTGATCACAACCAGTGCTTTTACAACTTTAGCTTCAAGCGAGACTTCCATGCAGACCCTGTGGTGTGAGTGTGCGAACGCGTGTGCTTGTGTGGAGGGACTGCGGGGTGGGGGTGAGCACCGCAGGAAAGGCGGGTTTTCAAGAGCATGTCCTCTGAGGTGGTTCTAGTCAGTTTTGTGTTAAAGGCGTATTTACTCTGGCAAGGGTCATTCAATCAGCAGCCACATCCTCCAGTTTATGAATCGACGTTCTAGAGCATGGCGTCCGGACGTGCTTGGATCTGGACACTTCTCTCTTGGCTGCATTGTGTGTGTATGAACACAGGGAGGAGGGGTTAATACACGCTTGCCCCTGCTTGCTGCTGGAGCATTGAGGAGGACTGGCAGACGGGGCTGCTGTGTGTGTGAGTGTGTGAGTGAGTGTGTGTGTACGTCTGGGTGAGGGTGTGTGTGTGTGTATATGAGTGGGTGTGTGAGTGTGCGCATGTGTATATGAGTGTGTGAGTGTACGTATGAAGGTGCATATGTGTACGTATGTGAGTGTGTGTGCATGTGTGAGTGTGCATGTGAGTCTGTGTGTGGGTGTGTGTGTACATGTGCATGTGAGTGTGTAGGTGGGTGCGCATATGAGCGTGCACATGTGAGTATGCATGTGAGTCTATATGTGTATGTGTGAGTGTGAGTGTGTGTGCATGTGTGAGTGTGCGTGTCAGTGTGTGTTGGGCACAACACACCTTGTAAATTATACCATCTCCGGTACCCCCTTTTCATTCTCCGATGTGCTAGGCTTCACGACTCCACCAGGGGGCAGAGCTGCAAGTTCTCCAGGCCTGTCCTTCAGCCGTTGATCCAGCCAGATGGTGCTGTGTGTCTGTCACTGAGATGGGTTAGTTTTAAATCTCATTTGACTTCTGTGAGGTGGATTATATTACCTCATTTTCCATAAAAGGGGTTGAGGTTTAGGAAAGTAAATTACATCAGGTCAGCGGCGCACGGAGAAGCTGGAGTGTGACCTGGGCCTTTCCGATGGCACAACTGAACCTCTACACCTGGCTCCCTGGCGCCGCCTCCGTGTCACAGTATCTCAAAGGCCGCGTCCTGGCTTCCCACCCTCCGCACCTGGATGTCCTCGCGAGGGCCCTGCTCGACACCTACCCTAACCGGCAGCGGATCATTCCCTCTGCCCCCTGGCCTGCGCCTCAGGTCCCCACGCAGCGCCCTCAGGTGGGACCGTATCTGCATTTTCACGGGCTGAGTGCAGTCCACCTTCAGGTGCCCCTCCTTGGACCCCAGTGGTCTGTAGGGGAGGGGGTGCTACTTCCTTCGACTGTTCCCAACACACAGCCCTTGAGACAGGACCGGCGGGCGTGGGGAGCAGGACCGTGATGGATGCCGCCCACGAAAGTCCGGGGTGATCCTGTGCTGAGCGCCAGGACACAGGAAAAATAAGCTTTGCCGACAGGTGCGGTGAGGATTTGGCTGAGATGAGTCTGGGGGCGAAGGAAACAGCAGGTGGGTTAGGGCTTGTGTTACTCGGGACTTCGGAAGAGCCCAAGCTAGTCATCTAATCATGTTCTCAGCAAAGTTCCTGCTTTTTTTTTTTTAAGTTAATTTATTTATTTTGAGAGAGAGAGAGAGAGAGCGACCAAGAGTCATGCACACGAGAGAGAGCGGGGCAACGACAGAGGGAGAGAAAGAATGTTAAACAGGCTCTGCACTGTCAGTGGGCTCGATCTCACAAACCATGAGATCATGACCTGAGCTGGAATCAAGAGTTGGACGCTCAACCCACTGAGCCACCCAGATGCCCTTGTGCTTTTGCTTTTATTTGCTTTGTACCAGAACACAGATGGGGTGTGTGTGTGTGTGTGTGTGTGTGTGTGTGTGTGTGTGTGTGTGTGTGTGTGTGTGTGAAGTGGAGATGAAAGGGATGAGTCTTATTATCCAGTTGAAGAAGTGGAATCTTTGTATTTTATTTTGCAATGACAATAGAATTTTCTTCACATCTTATAAATTAAAACCCTTAGCTTTGAGAATATGGTTAAATCTATTCAAGGACACCACTCAGGGCTATTGATTTACACTCTCCAGAAGGACATACTTGTCACTAAATCACATTTTCCTGAAGATGGGGAGTGGGAAACCTCACTCACTGACCTGCTGTCTAGCACGTATCCATGTCACCGAGCACAGGAAGGAACTATTCTAGACAGGACACTGGTGGCTCCCACACCGGTTTCCAGAACTCTCTTTAGAGTGGTCATCTGTCTGCCACTAGCCACCAGGGAGATAGCAAGGGGCACTGCACCAATCAGGATATGGTTGGGAAAACAAGGCTGGCAATGGTACGCAGACGTAACCAGACTGGGAAGTCTGTCCATCTATTATTGTGCTCACTCCAAATCCTGGCCTCAGGGTTCCCACAGACCGGGGAGCAAATCTCAACTCCAAAAAGAAATCTATGGAGTGAGAAGTCAGGATAGACTGAGGTGCTTACCTTTGTGGAGGAGGAAAGGGAAGGAGTGGGGATGAGGGAAGGGACAGGGTGGGGATGAAGGAAGGGAGGGGCTGGGGAGGAGGGAAGGGAGGGGCTGGGGAGGAGGGAAGGGAGGGGCTGGGAGAGGGCAGGAGAGGGGCTTCAGAATGGTCTGTTTCTTGACCTGGGTTGTGGCTGCTACATGTATCCTCTTTGTGAGAACACGTCCCACTGTACACTTAGGGTCTCTAGTCATCACTTTGGTAAAAAAATATATTAAAAAAAAACTACATTTCTCATCTTACTGTGTGCTCTTGGTCAAGTCACTTAAACTCTCGAAGCCCCATTGGTTAAACGTCTGACTTTTGATGCCAGCTCAGCTCATGATCATGGATTCTAGCCCTGCATTAAGCATTGCTGAGTGTGGAACCTACTTGAGATTCTCTCTCTCTCTCTCTCTCTCTCTCCCTCTCCCCCCCCCCACCCCTTCCCCACTCACACACTCTCTCTCAAAATAAATAAACATTAAACTCTCTGAACCCCAGTTTGCTCATTCGGCCTCCAGGTGCCGTGAGGACTCGTGAGCAAACACCATCAAGTTCTTGGTCAGGGCCCACCCGGCGCATTGCCCAGCAAATACCATTGTTTCTGCTGTGGCTGCTGTAGCCCAGGCCATGCCAGACCCCCGCATACAGGGCTGCTCCACCAGGCCTTTTCACACCTCGTGCGTCTGCTCACACACGGCCCTGCCCGGTCGTCCCCACCCTGCCCACGGTCACCAATCTTGTCCTTCTCCTCAGCCCTAGATTCATTCTTGCTCCTTCTCCTGGGGCCTTGCAAGCCATCTCCCACCACCAGACTAAGAGCACAGCACCCTGTAATGTACTGCTTAGCCCCTCAGCAAGCACCTGGCGAGCAGGTGCCCAAGAACATGTATGGAAATGAAGCGCCATCAGCTTCCCAGTGGGACAGAAGGCCTGGCTGCCCGAATAGGAGGCCTTTGAAGTGCCTCCCCCTGGAGCTGTGCCTTTGTCCTACCATCTTGCATTAAAGTGGCATGCTGTGTTTTCACTACGGGGAAATGTCATCTGCAAAATACACAGCAAGTGTTAGATGGTGCATCTGGCCCGCCATCTTGACGGGAGGGCTGAGGAGCCAAGGGCGTTCAGTGGCTGGTGCCGGGCCTCCAGCTGGACGTTCTTCGGGATTTGGTCTCTCCAAAGTGGGCGCCCCTGGCCAGGGTTGGGGGGCGCTGCTTCCAGAGCAGGCTCAGCTCTCATGATTGGTCACCGTACACACCCCACAATCATCCTCTTCTTCCTGCTCAGGGGTTCTGGGTTTCCTTTTTTGTTTCTGAGGATGAAACCCACCCCCCGCCTCCCTGTCTTCACAGGCAGGTTGTTAGGATCACCATCCTATGCACTACCTTCAAAATAGATCTTGAGCCAGCCACTTCTCACCATGCCTGCTGCTTACCCTCTGGTACCAGCCACCCTTGTCAGTCCGATGCAACCCGCTAGTAGCTTCATAACTAGACAGGGCTCCCTGCTTCCATTCATTGCCACATTTTAAGAATATAAATTGGGGCGTCTGGATGGCTCAGTTGGTTAAGCGTCCGACTTTGGCTCAGGTCATGACCTCACGGTTTGTGGGTTCGAGCCCCATGTCGGGCTCTGTGCTGACAGCTCAGAGACCGGAGCCTGTTTCACATTCTGTGTCTCCCTCTCTCTCTGACTCTCCCCTGCTCATGCTCTCTCTCTCTCTCTCTCTCAGAAATAAATAAAACATTAAAATTTTTTTTAAAAGAATATAAATCAAATCAAGCCACTCACTTGTTCCATAATCCTCCAGTTCTTGACACACTTAAGAATAAAACCTCAGATCTGTCCTGTGATCAACAGGGCTGAATATCCCACGGCTTGCCCCCCTGCACCCAGCTCTCAGACCACACCTCCTGCCATCCTCTTTCTTGCAGGTTTTCAGCCATGATGTCCTACTTGCTAGTACCAGATCCCTGCACGGCTCCCTTGGGAACCTTGTACTGGCTGTTCCCTCTGCCTGGAGTGTTCTTCCCTGAGAGTCACATTCTCTGACTTCATTTGGGTCTCTGACAGATGCGGTGCTGAGAGCGGCCATCCTTGACCACTCAGCCCATCTTCAGCCCTGATTTCAGTTTTTAAGTCTTTATTTCTTTATTTTGAGAGGAGAGGGGAGGGGCAGAGAGAGAAAGAGAGGAAGAGAGAATTCCTAGCTGACAGTGCAGAGCCTGATGTAGGGGTTAATCCCATGAACTGTGCTATCATGTATGACGTGAGGTCGAATCAAGAGTTGGACACTTAACCAACTGAACCACCCAGGAGCCCCTGCCTAACTTTCCTTCTATGTGGATAATTCTTCTGTGTCTGTTTCTTCACTTGAATGTAAGTTTTATGAGTAGGGATTTTGTATGGCTTCTGGATAGATAGTCTAGCACATGAACATGGTCAGTACATATTTATTGAACAGGTGAATGAGTGAAAGGAGATAATGCATGTGCAATCGCCCTGAAAAGTGGAAGCATCACCCCTAGGTTGAGATTATTGTCCCTTGCCTCTGCCTCCCGTGGCGGTAAAGTCACTTGCTAGTGGAGCCCTGGTTTCTCCCAGGCTAGCAGTAGAAGCCTGGGCTTTGGAGCCAAGTAACTTGGGTTCAGATCCCAGCTCTGCGACTTGCTCACCGTGTGGGCTTAGATAAGCTACGGAATCTCTTTCGCTCTTCATTAACTAACACCGGTCACACCTGCCTCAGGGCTGGTCAGTGATGCTCAGAGATAGAGGCGGTGTGTCCCTTGGCCCAGAGTGTCACTCACGCATGCCTTCTGCCTTCACATCTGCATTCAGGAGGGACATAAATAAGGATATAGCAGGTCCCCCACCATGGCCATAAACTCCGTCCATATTCTCCAAGTCAGCTCTTCCAATAAATATGATTTAAAAAACCTATTTCATTGGGTTTTTAAAAAATGTTTATATATTTTGAGAGAGAGAGAGAGAGAGCTAGGAAGGAACAGAGAGAGGGAGAGAGAGAATCCAAAGCACGCTGCACATTGTCAGCACAGAACCTGCTGCTTGATATCACAAACCGTGAGATCACGACCTGAGCCGAAATCAAGAGTTAGATGCTCACCCCACTGAGCCACCCAAGTGCTCCAAAACTATTTCATCTTTGTCTTTTTTTTCAATTCGTTCTGACCTCAGGAGGGGCATTGTTTATTTGTTCCCCCTAAATGCATGATCTTATTTGACCCTCACCGCAACCCTGTGAGATAGGAAGATATCATTTTCCTCTCCCTTTCTCAGGTGAGTAAACTGAGGCTTAGGGATGGCATGTCCTGAGTAAGACCACCCAGTTAACAAGCGGCAGAGCTGGGAGTCATACCTGAGCCACCTAGCTCAGAGCCCTAGGCCCTTTCCATTAGGCCATGGGCATGAGAGGCCAAGATGTGGTCCATGCCTCATACCAGGAGCGGATGGCGGAGTACGGGATCAGCAGATCTGCCCTGGGGCTGGTGGGGGCGTCCTCGCCCTAGGCACTGGGTTTGAGACCTGGAAATCCAGTTTGGGGAGGAGTGAGGTGGCGCTGGGGTGGAGGAGGCTGGCCAGAGTTAGGGGGAGGGCGGCAGCAGAAAGGCCCCTAGGGACTTTCAGTCCTGGCTGGGGAAGAGCCGAGGGGGCCCATTAGCTGGAGCCCCAGCTGAGGCTAAGCTGCGGCTGAAAAGAGACAGGCAGGGGGCCCCGAAGCCAGCCTTTCCCACTCACTGCCAGCAGGAAAGCATGGAGAGGCAGCCTTAGTGAGAAGTCTGGCATAAGGAGCAGAAAAATAGCACTTGGGGAGTCAAAGACTTTGCTGGGTCTAGGAAAGGGCCCGCTTCTCTCTCATGGGAAAAAGTCTCCATTTCCCCAGTGCAGCGAGAGGATGGCTGCGATGATGTTATTGTGACCCAGGAAGGCTGACAGTTCCAGCCACGGCCAGCTGTGAGGCTGAACCCTGCTTTAGTCGGCCCCCAGGACTTGGCAGGGGAAGGCGCTTCTGGGGCCCAGTGGTCCCAGCTGGAGCTGGTTTGGACTCTGGATCCAGACCCCTGGATCTGGGCTGCAGTTCCCGGCAGAGAACACCTGTCTCCTGGCTGGCTTCACCGCTTCCTCTGGTTCACCCCATGGGGTGCAGCTTCGGGGGCTAAGAGCAAACGTGGGCTCAGTGTGGGTGTTGGGGAAGCCTCGCATCTCCAGGCTCCCGCAGCCCAGAGTTCCTTGGCACACCAGGCTTCTCACGGTCGACCTGGGCCCAGTGCTCGAGTCCCCCTCCTCCTGGGGGAGGTGATGGGCTTGCAGTTCTAGAGTCGGAAAATTCCGGTGGGGTCTCTGCTGGCTCGAGAAAGTTCCTTAAGCTCTCTCATTCACCGATTCTTCCCTTGTAAAAATTTGCGTAAATAATATTTACCTGTTAGGGTCATTGGGATCCTAGCAGCCCATCCCAGCGGTAAATTCATGTGTTCACCCCCCCAACCCCATATCTTGCCTTTATTCCCCCTACATTTTTCACATGGTCCTGCAAACTTTCACATTTATTGTTTCCTTGGGTTAAGAAATAGTCTCCAGAAGATGTGTGTTTTAGTTTTGAGATAGAGAGAGTGCAATCAGGGAGAGACAGAGAGAGAAGGAGAGAGAATTTGTCAGCACAGAGTCTGATGTGGGCCTCAAACTCACGAACCATGAGATCATGACCTGAGCTAAAATCAAGAGCCGGATGCTTAACTGACTGAGCCACCCAGGCATACCTTCCAGAAGGTCTATAGGCGAAAGTCAGTGTTCAGGGAGGGGCTACACTGGTAAGATGCATCCACTGAACCCCAGCCCCAGGGATAGTTGATCACACATAGTTAGCCATTTTGTTATGTTTATTCATTTATTTTGAGAGAGAGAGAGGGAGGGAGAGAGAAGTGCGAGCAGGAGAGGGAGAGAGGGAGAGAGAGAGTGATTCCAAGCAGGCTCTGTGTGTACTGTTAACACTGAGCCCAACATGGGGCTTGAACTCACGAACCCTGAAATCATGACCTGAGACGAAATCAAGAGTCGGACACTTAACCGGCTGAGCCCCCCCAGGCACCACACACCTAGTTAGCTATTGACAGCGGGGAGGGGACAGAGAGAAAGACACGGGCTAGGTAAGCATTGAAAGAAGCGGCTAGAAAGGCCCAGAACAGGGGAGAAGTCTTACCTTAGGAGAAGTAACAGGGAGAAGCAGCCTGTGGGACCGGGCAAAGCTGTGAAGGGGGGCTCGCAGTGGAGGAGACGAGGCAGACAGCTCAGGGGTCGGCTTAGGGCTGCTGGCCCAGGAACGGAGCCCATGATGTTGAGCCTGCAGGGAATCCAGACTGATCTGCTCTGTTGGCCGGCCAGAAGCTCACGGCCATCTTCTAGAAGACTTCTTCCAGAAAGTGTTGTGGCTCTCAGCAGTCCTGGGGCAGCTCTGGGAGTCTACTGCGGGACCAGTCGCTCAGCCAGCCCCCATTCCCAGAATGCTGCTGTGTCCCCAGTGCCCAGCAGCACCTGGCACAAAGTGGGGCCCACTCCGCATGATTGGGCTGGTGATCAGCACATGGCCCTGCTCCTAGGAGCTCTCGGCAGGCCCCCACAGGACCGGGCTTCAGACACCAGCCAGCCTCACCTCCTGCCTTGGTCACACTGAGCCACTTAGTACTCCTGCTCGGAGTCATGAAATAGTCATAATGAAACCCTGAATATTTAAAGCTCAGAGAGCCGCAGCCCTGTACCGTATTGAGCTAAAAATAAATCATCCTGGAGAAGGCCTCACTGCGCTCCATTTTCTCTGCTTTACCCGCCTTGCGGGTTGGAGCTTTACTTTGTGCGTGGATTGGAGGCTATGTCTCATAGATCTCTTAGCACTTCCATTCATTTTCCTCGGGTAAATTCAACACAAGATTTTGCAGGCCTACACTGGGCCAGCTGGGCAGGACTTTTGTCTGTTTTGTTCGTGTTTGTAGCACCAGTGCTTAAAATGTGCTGGCACATAGTAGAGATCAGCAACCTGTCGCCTCAGATGCCAGTCCTCACCGTAACCCTATGACGGGTCTGTATTCTTCTCTTTTGCAGATTATAAACCAAGGTCATCATGTGCCACTTCATGGGGCCACAAAGATGTTACCCTAAATGGACACCCCACTTTGCCTATTGGCCGAATCCATGTTTCTGATATTTTGTGGTCCACTTGTGGGGAACAAAAATGGAAGGAGCAGTGAAACTGAGGGTAAATTGCCCTCCTAATACTTTGTTTTGAGCCTTAGAAGAAGTACTGTCCTTGGTTGCTTTCAAAGGTGGATCTACTGGGGCGCCTGGGTGGCTTAGTCGGTTAAGCGTCCGACTTTTGCTTAGGTCATGATCTTGCGGTTCGTGGTTTCGAGCCCCATGTCGGGCTCTGTGCTGACTGCCAGCTCAGAGCCTGGAGCCTATTTCAGAGTCTGTGTCTCCCTGTCTCTCTGACCCTCCCCTGCTCACACTGTCTCTCTCTCTCCTAGAAATAAATAAAAATATTTTTTAAAAAAAAGTGGATCTACCTAAACATCAGGAATATTCTTCAAGATGGAGCTGACTCCCTCCACCTTTTTATTTTTTTAAGTTTATTTATTTTGAGAGAGAGAGAGAGTACAAGCAGGGGAGGACCAGAGAAAGAGAGAGAGAGACAGAATCCCAAGCAGGCTCTGCCCTGTCAGCACAGAGCCCAACGTGGGGCTTGAACTCATGACCCATGAGATCATGACCTGAGCCAAGATCAAGAGTCAGACACTCAATTGACTGAACCACCCAGGCAATGCTCCCCTTCCCCAACCCCCCCCCCCGCCTTCTTACTTCTGCCTTCTGTGAGATCTAACGCTGTCATGGGGCAGCATGCCAATTCCTACTGGGGAAGCAACAAATTCTAGCGGCACCGGGAGATAAGGAGTCGCTGCCTCCTGTGTGAGGCCAGGGAGGAGCAAGGCATGTCATGGCCACAAGGGTCTTGGACCCCTGGTACTACAACTGCTTCCCGACACCAGCTGTGTTAGCACCACCTGGGGAACTTGTTCTAGATGCAGAGCTCGGGTCCCACTCCTGACTTGCGGAATGGGAAACTCTGGAGAGGGCCCAGCTATTGGTGTTTTGACAGGTCCACCAAGTGGTTCTTGGGCACACTAAGCCTGATCTTGACCACACTGCTCTAGACCAGGGTCTCTCAACATCAGCACTATGGACATTTGGGGCCAGATCATTCTGCATTGTGGGGGCTGTTCTGTGTGTTGTAGGAGATTTAGGGCATCCCTGGCCTCTTCCCACTAGATGCCAATAGCACCTCCCCGTTGTGACAACTCAAAGTGTCTCCAGACATTGCCAAATGTCCCTTATGAGGCAAAATCATCCTTTTGAGAACTGCGGGTCCGGACCCTTGCTTCTGAAAATGTGGCCAGTGGCCCGGTAGCATTGACCCCATCTAGGAACTTGGTAGAAATGAAGACTTGGGCCCCACCCCTAAATGTCCTGAATCAGAATCTGCCTTTAACAAGGTCCTCAGGTGACCCATCTGCAGTTGGAGGTTGACAAACACTGACCTATAAGGAATGACTTCCTCAAGGTCATGTGTCCAAGGTCATGTCTAGGTGCTTATTTTCTTTGGTTGTTTCTGAAGTTTGGAGAACAGCCTGCCTAGACCCTGAGGCCTCAGTTTTTGGAGGTCCCGGGCTCAGAGGCAACTCTGGCGGTGAGCCAGACTTTCACACGCGCTGGGGATGACAGTGTCTGTAGCGACCAGAGCACGCAGCGATTTTGAGATCCTGCTAGATATTTTGTGGGCTGTCCCTCAATTGTCATTTGTCTGATGTTTTTCTCATGATTAGACCGGGATATGGGTTTAGTGGGGAAACTACAGAGGTGAAGGGCCACTCACCTCTCATCATGTAGAGGTAGTTTTTTTACTTCTTTTCCCCAGTAACAGATTATATTTTCCAAAACCAAAATGCGCAGGTACCTGCCCTCCCCCCACCAGCTGCCCACCAGCAGAGTCGCTTTACTTTGTCGTGCTGGTTGCAAAGCAAATCTTGTATAATAAAGTGCTTCTGCAGTGTTCCAACATCTTCTGCCCAGAGTCCCCCATGGCCAGTGAAAGCAGCCAGGCACTGTTGGAGCTGAGAGTTGACACAAAGTCCCACCTTTCTTTCATTAATGGGGAGTGATAGGCGCAGCCCTTCTTTAATGAGCAGCGAGCCGCTCAGCAATTTTCCTTTTATGGTTCCGTTTCTGATCACTGCACCTTCCTAATTAGGCAGGTTGACAGCAGGCTCCTGGAGAACAAAGGCTGCGGCCGTGGGTTCCTGCAAAGGCAGGCAGTAAGAGGATTCGAAAGCCCTGTGAGGGGTGAGATCTCTGTGTGGTACATTCTGGCCTGTCTCCTCGGGTGCATGGGTCAGAATCTCCTCCTGGGTGCAACGTTAACCGCCCTGGGGAATTCTCTCCAGCAGAACAGTTCGTGGCCTTTTCCATGAATTTCCAAGTACTCCAGCAGCCCCTACTTACAACACTCTCCAGCTCACGCCCACGAGAAGGCATCGGCCACACACATCTCCCCAACTGGCCTGACAGACTTGACGAAATTTCCTCCGCTTGAAGAAACACCACTGAGTTAAGACAGTAAAGATTTCTGGTCTGGTGCAAATGTTGTGTCAAGTCAGTGTATTAGTTTTCCATCGCTGCTGTAACAAATCAGCACAAACTTCATAGCTTAGATCTTCGCAAATTTATTACCATTACAGTCTGGAGGTCGAAAGCCCGAAATGGGTCTGATGGGCTAACATCAAGGTGTTGCTGGAGCTTTATTCCTTCTGGTGGTTGGAAGAAAACCAAATCCTTTGTCTTTTCAGCTTCTAGAGGCTGCTTGCATTCCTTGGCTCCCTACCCCTTCCTCCACACCCTTGAGGTGCACTATTCAAGCCTCTGCTTCTGCTATTGCATCTCTTCCCTGACTTGGAAGTTTCTACCTCATTCTTGCAAGGGCCCTATGATTCCATTGGGCGCCCTCAGTGAATCCAGGGTAATCCCCCCATCTCAAGATACTTAGTCACACCTGCAAAGTCTTTTTTGCCATGGAAGGTAGCATATCCATTTTGGGATTAGGATTTGGACATCCTTGATGAGAGCATTATTTGGCCTGCCACACCTGATTTGTTCTTTTGATTAATGGCAATAATGACTCTATTTTAAGTGCTAAATTGTGAGTTTAAAAAAAATTTTTTTAAGTTTATTTATTTTTGAGAGAGAGACAGAGTGCAAGCAAAGGAGGAGCAGAGAGAGAGACACACACACAGAATCCGAAGCAGGCTCCAGGCTCTGAGCTATCAGCACAGAGCCTGATGTGGGGCTTGAACTCCCAAGTGGTGAGATCATGACCTGAGCTGAAGACCGACGCTCAACCAACTGAGCCACCCAGGCGCCCCTATATTGTAAGTTCTAAATTAGATCCTACATGTCCTTTGTTTGGCACAGACCCTGGCATGTAGTAAAGCCTTCAGTAACTGTTAACTAGTTATTACTGGAATATTGAGTCCAGTATTATTGGGATATTGAGTATTGGAAATTGAGAGAGTACTCTATCATTGCCACGTTGGTGGTAGTTCCGTTGGCCAGTTGTTTGGAAGGGCCAGGAGGTGATCAGAAACGGAGTGGGTTTGGTTTACAGGGGAGCTAGGGAGAAGCACCGAGAAGGTTGGGAATACGGGAGTTGTCTAAGGCAGGACAGATCTGAGTGGGGCGTTGTGGAGACAGGCACTGGGTGACATGGGTGGGGAGAGTGAGTATGCAGGGCTGTGTAAGGAGCATCACAAGGAGGGGAGGGATGAGACCATGGAAGAGAAGCATCATTTATTTAACTCTTTGACTCTAACATTTTCCTCAAGGCTCTCCGACCTCTAGTTGGCGATGCCTAATTTCAGATGCCCACTGCTCTAGCGCCTCGCTCCTGGAAGCCCCACTGCAAACTGCTCATCCTTCAAGGTCCAGCTCCAGCATTGCCTCTTCCAGGAAGCCTTTGCTAATCATTCACTAAGCCTGCTCCTTTCTTCTCCCCCCAATACCAGCAATGCTTCGCTCCGAGCCACTGGTGTCGCATGCTCTAGTCTAGTTTTTAACAATGAGATCATAAAACACCGTGTGGCCTCTCTGTGTCACCTGCTGTGCCCCGCTTGTGGCTTGGTTGACAACTGTCAAAGTGACCCACACTGAGCTCCTCTCCACTCGCCTCTGTAATTCAGCATCTGCCTGTGGTTTCTCATTCTGTGTTTAAAGCCCTCTTCTCTTCTAGTCCCCTAAGCATGAAACCTCCATCCCTTTTTAGCCTGCATCCTTTATCCTCCATAACTCAGTGGTAACAAAGTGTTGATGATTCTTTCTTCTTAACAAAAATACTGGGCAATTTGTACACCCAGGTGCATTTGGGAAAATGCTGGCATAGCGAGTGGCAAGAACAGTCCTGAGAATCCAGATTCCAGGGTGCTGGTCCCTTCTCCACCCCTACGGAGCCACGTGATCATAGGCAAGTGCCTCCTCCCACCCCTGGCCTCCATCTTCATCTTCCTGCTGTATAAAAGGGGAACATTGGGCGGGGTTGTCTCCAGGCTTCCTCTGGGCTCTTACAGCCTTCCTTTCTGTGTGCCCAGCACACTTGGTGCTGAGGCCCCATTCTCAGGCCTGTTGTCCCTGGTGGAGATGGGAGAGGACAGAGCTGGCTTTTACACGTCTTAAGTTAGACCCAGGCTGTCTCTCTGCAGAGGATGAAGTTACTGATTAGGGAGCAATTTGTTCAGGAGACACTGAGGATAATTAGCAAGAGAAGAGGCAGTACATCTGGAAAGGAGTTTTTCTAATCCCTTAGGCATTGATCAGTCAATTCCAGAAGCACTACACTGGCTGGTTTGGACTTCGATGGGGAGCTCAACTCAGCAGCTTTGGAGGCACTAAATAGATTACTGTAAAGAGGCAGATCTTGGTTGAGTTTTACTTGGGGGCTGTTCGATGCCCAGGAGAAACAAGTGGCATGTTCTTTCACTCTCTTCTTAATATTTATTCATTCACGAGAACAGGTTTGAGTGCCTCGTATGTACAAGATAATGTCAGTAGCAGAAGCAGCCCCACTGCCTTCTCCAACTGGTAGAAACTGTTGACGTAGTGAGGTGCCTGGTGGCTCAGTCGGTTAAGCATCCGACTTGGGCTCAGGTCATGATCTCATGGTTCATGGGTTTAAGCCCCGCGTTGGGCTCTGTGCTGACAGCTCAGGGCCTGGAGCCTTCTTCAGATTCTGTGTCTCCCTTTCTCTCTGCCTGTCCCCTAATCACACTCTGTCTCTCACTCTCAAAAATAAATAAACATTAAAAAAATAAAAAAAATAAAAAAGAAAACGGATGATGTTTGATTTTGTTTGGAACACGACACCCTACACAACGTGAAACAGAATTAGAAAAACAGATTGGCTTCAGCTTGTTTGAGATTTCAAAAGACATTCAATTTAATTTGCTGGAAATAGGGCAACACTGAAGTTTCTTTGGGGCACAGACTGGCATGATGCGTAGAGTTATATATCAATTAACAAATGAGAAGGAGTGTATGCCCATCTTGTTCTGAGATGAGACCAAGTAACTACACAAGGCAAAGGATTACTGTGTCTCCGGTTCCTTTGAGTTCCGTGAGAAGTAAGAACTGGTCAGGCCCAGCTCTGTGGAAATCTCTCATGATTCCTTGGGCTGCAGAGTGCCGGGAGGCGTGACAAGAAGCTGTTTTCCCCAAATCACTCAGCTGCCAGGTGCCGCATGCATCTGGTTCAGGAGAAACAAGCACGCGGAGAGCTGTTTGTTCCCGAGTTCCCTCTAGGTGTCCAGAAACAGCCCTGACGACAGGTAAATGAAAAAGAAAAAAAAAACAAAACAGAAAGAAAGAAAGTCAGAGAAAGCACTTCAGCAGTACTCAGCTGCTTAGCGGTGTTTGTGACTGTTAGAAAAGATTGCATCTGAGTGTGTTCAAGAAAAGAAATGCCTAATCCTTCCAGCGCCCATTGCTAAAAGGTCTGGTGGAGATTGGGGGTTGTAGGAGTGAGTATCATCCATACCAGTTAAAACCAAAACCAAATCACAACAAAGCCAAACACTGTTTGCTAATGACTAGTCGTTGGGGTTGCAGATGTGTTTACAGGAGAGCAATTTCCTTGTTTTTCTCTCACGTACTGCTTCTCACAGGAAGAAAGACACAAGGGCAGAGGAGCCCTGAATCTGGATGCTCGGTATTGAGAGGGAAGAAAACTGGCCCAACCAGTCAGTCCTGGTCAGGGTGGAGGAGCCCTGAATCTGGGATGCTCAGTATTGAGAGTGAAGAAGACGGGCCCCAACCAGTCAGTCCTGGTCAGGGTGGAGGAGCCCTGAATCTGGGATGCTCGGTATTGAGAGTGAAGAAGACAGGCCCCAACCAATCAGTCCTGGTCAGGGTGGAGGAGCCCTGAATCTGGGATGCTCGGTATTGAGAGTGAAGAAGACGGGCCCCAACCAGTCAGTCCTGGTCAGGGTGGAGGAGCCCTGAATCTGGGATGCTCGGTATTGAGAGTGAAGAAGACGGGCCCCAACCAGTCGGTCCTGGTCAGGGTGGAGGAGCCCTGAATCTGGGATGCTCAGTATTGAGAGTGAAGAAGACGGGCCCCAACCAGTCAGTCCTGGTCAGGGTGGAGGAGCCCTGAATCTGGGATGCTCGGTATTGAGAGTGAAGAAGACAGGCCCAACCAATCAGTCCTGGTCAGGTGGAGGAGCCCTGAATCTGGGATGCTCGGTATTGAGAGTGAAGAAGACGGGCCCCAACCAGTCAGTCCTGGTCAGGGTGGAGGAGCCCTGAATCTGGGATGCTCGGTATTGAGAGTGAAGAAGACAGGCCCCAACCAATCAGTCCTGGTCAGGGTGGAGGAGCCCTGAATCTGGGATGCTCGGTATTGAGAGTGAAGAAGACGGGCCCCAACCAGTCAGTCCTGGTCAGGGTGGAGGAGCCCTGAATCTGGGATGCTCGGTATTGAGAGGGAAGAAAACTGTTCCCAACCAGTCGGTCCTGGTCAGGGTGGGGGAGCCCTGAATCTGGGATGCTCAGTATTGAGAGTGAAGAAGACGGGCCCCAACCAGTCGGTCCTGGCCAGGGTGCTTTGTGTAGTGCCTCATCCCTTCTGATTCCCCGGTAGATGAACCGACAGAGCTGGCTGACACAGCGTGTCTGGTCCCCTTGAGACTCAGGCAGAGGTGGGGGCGGGGACAGTGATGACCAGAGGAACTCCAAACAACCACAGGGGGCAGTGAGTTAAAGTTGTTCAAAGTGAAAAAGAGAAAGCCAGAATTCATTTAAAGTAGTGAGCTTGAATGTTTGGATGAGTAGAAGTGGTTATAACTCATCAGATTTACCTGCTGGTTTAACAAAAACCCTTTATTGCAGAAATCTTGAAACATATACAGAATAAACAAGAGTGATGTGACCAAAAAGGACAGACTAGTGAACTCAAAAACTGTTTCTTGACTAAAGCAATGGTTACGCAGGCAAAAGCTGTCAGAATCAACTTTTTCAGAACGCTGGAACCCTAATAAAAAACTTACAATGACCAGAGGAGTGCCTAATGAAGAAAGAAGCTGCTGAATTTTGGGAAGAGAGCACTGTGTTATGTTAAGTTACCCACTTCCCAACCCCTGCTCCTCTCCTGAGCAGCTGGTGTGAAAGGGAGCAAGCAGACCTTATTTTCAAAAGGCTGGGGTATATATTTTGACCTGTCTGGTGCCTTCCTGAGATAGGCAGAATGGCTTGCTTTTGTTTCTCCTGCCTTAGAACTTTCTCAGGGCTGAAGCAGCTTCCCTGAGTGGTGTTTGTTGAAAGCATGTGAAAGCAAATATACTAGCTGCAGCCATCTGCCACAGGAGATAACATTCGGGGCAGGCAGAGACACAGAGGAAATCCCAGAAAGGAAAAGGTTGGGGATGGAGATACAGAATAAGGGCTTCAGAAAACTCCTGTCTATAGGGCCTGCAGAAGGTCACACACATGCCCAGGGCTGGACACATGCTCAGAAAAAACCCAAGGAGACCCTAAGCTTTCACAGCTGAAAAGCTAACTTTTCGGTTTCATCTTACAGGAAGTGAAGGCTAAGGCAGAGTTGTAAATGCCCAGCTAAGTACCGAAGGAATGACACACAGTCAATATGCAAAACCAGGACAATTTCCCCCCTTTTTTTGTCCTTTCGGTGTTGAAGGACATCTTGGTCAGATCCCAAGCTAAGCACTAAATGAACAGAACAGACTTGAGTGGCCACACGTTACAAAGAGTGTAGTCTTGGCATTTACACAGTAAACAAAATAGTATGTATCCTTCACTCAGGGTCAACAATCATCAATAGTTTGCCATCCTTGCTTCATTCATCCCTCTACTCACTCCTCTATCTTCCCAGAAAGTCCCTTACAGCCTTCCTGAGGGATTTATTTTATTCATGCGGCACATGCTCTAATCACTTCTCTTATCCCCTGCCTTGTACCTGCTCCTCACCCAAGACTGGCAGTCGCTGCCTGATGGAGCCGCTGTTGCTGGGATGGGAATGATGGGAATCTGGGAAGCCTCTTACGTATCTGCCTGACCTATCCACGGTTCCTTGTACAAGTAGAGTAAATATGCATGAAATCTTTGGGGGAAATGGCCAGAAGTAAGTATGTCCTGAACAGATTTGGCAGATTATGTCCTTGTAGGGTGTGACTGGTAGGAGGGTAGTAACAGCACTGTCAGCTGTCACCAGGGGCTTTTGAATGCGGAGCATTTGAAGCAATGTTTGGTAGGAGACCCTGGAATGGTTTAATTCTTCCAGGTCTTTTCATATACCATTTCTTTCTTTTCCTGTATCACCTCTTATCAGATAGCCTCTTACATATTCTTTGAGACTTAGCTCAACATTACTGATTAAAAGAGCTATTCTCCTTTTTGCTCCCAGTATGCATTTCTATTATGATAGCACATCATATTTTTATTAAAATTTTAAATATTTATTTTTTGGGAGAGAGAGCTGGGGAGGGACAGAAAGAGACCGGGAGAGAGAAATCCCAAGCAGGCTCTGCACCATCAATGCAGAGCCTGATGCGGGGTTCAAACTCATGAACCATGAGATCATGATCTGAGCCGAAACCAAAAGTCAGACGTTTAACTGATTGAGTCACTCAAGCAGGCTGATAGTATGTCATATTAAAACAGAATATGTTGGTGTCCTGGAACAGACTTAAGCTTTTTTGAAGTCAGGACCTCAGTCTTATTTATCTTGGTATCTTTTAGCCTTTAGATGGCTGGTATATAGTAAGCACAGATTACATGTTTTAAAAATGGGTTCATATTGCAAGTGTGGTCTTTACCTTACCTCAGTCAATGGGCAATTTTGTGGGTTAACTCTTCCCTATGTATCTCAGACAGTTGTATTGAAAGAGCATGCCATTTATCACAAGAGGAGCTTGATGAGACTATGGGTCTGAACCAATTTTGATAAGGTTTGGGGGGGTGTATGCAAAGGATATCTAATTTTGAAAGTTGATGCACTCTACTGAAATGTAAGCTCCTAAAAGTCAGGAGAAATCTTACTGTTGTATCTTCAGTAAAATGCCAAGCATGTCATAAGGGCCCACTAATGCTAGCAGTGCCCTGTGAAAGGCCAGCTGGGAAGTGGCTTCTCATGGTGCTTTAAATTGAAGAAAACCCTTATAGCATCCCCTGCCTTCTCTCCCCATACACCATCATCCTCCGGAGAACTTAGGATAGCAGTGTGTGTGTGGTCATAAGCTAACTTTCCTAGTGTGAGACCTGCTTCTTTCCAGTCAGTGCGGGACCTGGCATACCAGGTTGATAAGGAGCTCTTATTCTATTTATCAAAGAGTAAACTTTCCTCATCTTTACGACTTGAAATGGACTCACTTTTGGAAAGTTCCTGGTTCTTCTCAGCTGTAGCTTGGGGAACCGGGGCTCCCTGAGGCTCTGAGGGCGAAGTCTGATGCTCTGAGGACGGGCTGAGCAGGGCAGCTAGGAGGTTGTCAGGAAGTTATTTTTGGTCATTTATGATTGAGAAGGAAGGATCTTGGCTTGGGTTCCCTAGAGTAGAGCCGGAGGCAAAACTCATGAGCTAATGCTTGCAGGGCTGGAGATCCAGCCCCAGGGAAGGCGAGGTGAGGGGGAAGAGAAATGGTGCAAGGAGAAGGGGCAACAAATGGGAAGGGAGAGGGTGTCACTAAATAGGCTACAGTTTAACCAAGAAGCATTAGTATTGATCCATCAAATGGGAGGCCTCTGGAGGTTGTACAGAAATATTGAGTCTGCTTGGAGGAAAGGAAAAGGTAATCCATTGTCTCCTTTTTTTTTTTATTTTTAATGCTTTTATTTATTTCTAGGAGAAAGAGAGAGAGACAGTGTGAGCAGGGGAGGTCAGAGAGAGAGGGGGTCACAGACTGAAACAGGCTCCAGGCTCTGAGCTGGCAGTCAGCACAGAGCCCGACGCGGGGCTTGAACCCACGAACTGCGAGATCATGACCTGAGCGAAAGTCGGACGCTTAACCGACTAAGCCACCCGGGTGCCCCCATTGTCTCCTTCTTATCTTCTTGCTCTGATCAGCCAAAGTTTCCCTCATGGGGCCTGAATTCACTTGTATTCTCAGGCTGTGGGCAGCTGCTGGGGAAGCCATGTCCCATGACCTAGGCGATGGTGGTGTGAGCCAGTGACACACCTTCCCTCCCTGTCTGCCTGTGGAAGATGCCTGTGGGCCAGCGAGTGTGCATGCCAAGTGGCTCAATGGGACTCAGTGGGTTCTGCAGTGTGGGGGGTTGGTGCATGAAGCATGGAGCATGACATGTGAGACATGAGGTACACGGCCACACTGAGCCCGGAGCAGCAAGGGGGACCAGAAGCAGCTGCTGCAGTGGGCCCAGCTGCCTGTGCTGATGAAGGGGGAGTGATGATTGATAGGAGACAGAAAGAAGCAGGGAATGTGTCCCTCTGAGAGCAAAGGATGCAACTGTGGTGTTGGCTCTTTGCCTCTTGCTAATGGATTATGAGCTCTTGGGAGGCTGGGACCATTTTCAGGTCCTGACTCTGAGTGCAGCATCTGACACACAGTAGGGGCTCTGCAAACAAAGTGAGAAGGGGACAAAGAGTCTACTTAGGAAAAAGCCATCGTATCATACCACACAGCACCTGAGCAGGGTAAACGACTCCCCTACAGATGGAGTTGTGCGATGGTTCCCACAGCCAGACGGGGAGGGGTCGTCCCAGTGCTGCTTGCTGCCTTTGCAGAGTGTGATTTACAGGATTTTATAGCCCTGTTTTCAGATGTTCTCTCACCGTTTACTGCTCTGCTGCTAATAAATATCTTGTCATAAATGATAAACGGGCAACTCGAGGGGACGTGGGAGCCATGTTTAAAGAGACTTGTTCTGCAGAACAACCAACTCTGCCTATGGATTAGGTGGCTCCAGATTTATTTTTTAAAGTCTGTCTGTCTTTATTGTTTATGTGAATGGGCTCCAAGAGAAGCAAACTGCCTGGCTTTGTTGGAAAGCTGCAAGGGAGGGGCTGCCACGCTGGCAGGGAGCTGTCCGAGGTACTGAATGGCGACTACAGGGGTTGCCAGGCACCGCTGGCCGTCTTTCCCGGGTGTCCGGCAAGATTTGTTCAGGAGGAAATGGGAGCCCTCTTGGAGAGCAGATTCCCTAAGCTTCCAGGACAGTGAAATACCACATTCCTCAGTGCTCAACTGTTTGGCGGGAATATTAGTTGAGACAACTGGAGACAGCTTGGCCCTCATGGTACAGCAACAGGTGCTTCAGGCCACACAGAGAAACTTCCCCATGACCTGTGCTTCTAAGACATAGCTGGTGCTGTGTGCCACCACCCTGTGGATTCGGAGTCTTAGGCTGGCACCCTCTAGGCTCTTCTTCAGGTATTATTGCTCTCCTTTTCTCCTCTTTTCCTTTCCCCTTTCCTATGCCCTATCTGTCCCTCTTATCTCCTCTTTACCTTACCCAAGCTTCACACCTGCTACATGCTGGAGGGCGTGAGAGAAATGGGAGAAGGGCCAGGATGCAGGCTGCTTGCCTGTGGGTATTGTGTTGTTCAGGGTAGGAGGAAAGAAAACATTCAAAGGAAACTGGAAATCTTCAAAGTGACAGGCAGCTGGGAAGAGGCCAGTTTGGGCTTGCCAACTTTGGACTCGGGCAGATATGAGGCAGCTTGGTGAAATGACTGTTGCCCTTGACACTGGTACTTCAATAGAAATATGGAAAATGTAGACATGCCAGTCCATTCTATCTTGGAGAGGCAATAGGTTTCAATTCCTTGAATGGAGGTTTTCATTTGAACATGAGAAGAGATGTACTTTATTTTGATGTTGTCATCAAAATGGAAAGAGAAAATCCTGTGGTCCTGGCAGGAACTTGGAGCTTTGAGAAGCAGAGTTCCTTGGTTTAGGATAACTCAGCATCCCTGGGTATTGGTTTGAGCTTCCTCGGGGTCTGAAGAGGACAGTCAGGTTGTGCAGTCATAGCTCAAGGGCCTGGGCTCTTTCATCAAATCACCTTATGCAGCAATGTGTGACTTCTGGGCAGGATTGGCACACTTCCAGAGATCAGGGCCAAGCTTATACCCTCTTGTATAATGGGGAGAGGTAACTTTGGCAGGCGCATGGAGGATGAAAGAGAAATTACAAATACCCACCCCTCCCAATGTTAAAATATTATTCACACAATTCACCCAATTATAGATTCATCTGGGTAAAAAATATTCTTCTTTTAAAATTTAAATATTCCCTGGAAGGGCCAAGACTCACACTTAACTGAAGTTCCCCAGCATTATTTATAGTGAGCAGCTGAGGTTCTGGGGCCTCTTCCCAGTTGGAATGGCCCATGAGATGCAGCGAAGGAGGCATCTGCCAGCCATATCGCCTTCCTCTGGCACTAAGACTTCTGAGATGCTGGTAAGCTCTAGCTCCTACCTCAACCCTGTAGGTGAGCTGAAATTTCCACAGCTATGGGAATACAGGAAAGAGGAAGTGTTGGCAGCTTCTGACTTTATCTTTTTATGTTTTGGCAACATGGTATAAGAACACAGACCTTGTAATCACACACTTATGTTCAAATCTCAGCTTCCCTGCTCAATGGTGAGGAAGGCCATTTATCTTTATTTATCAAATGGAAAAAAGATGTCACCCCTGATGTGTTGTGGGATTCAGAGGGATGGCGTATCAGAAGCATCTGGCACACAGTAGGTTTGTCTCAAGGGTTAGATTCTCAGCAGGAAAAGAAATCATACTTTCTTTCAATAATGGTGAGTTTCTTCTCTTCAAATGGTTGCTTTTTATTTATGTTTCATGTCTTATTGGATTATCTAGAACTTAATGAACTAAATAATAAACTGTAATGAAAACAGTGAGGATCTTTGTTTAGGGTCTCTAGTATTTTATACACAAAAATGATGTCAGTTGGAAATAGGAACTCATTATCCTATTGAGAAACAACACATCTACTCTCACATCTTAAGATGTTTATTTAGAATGGGGGCACCTGGGTGGCTCAGTTGGTTAAGCATCTGACTTCGGCTCAGGTCATGATCTCACGGTTCTTGGGTTCAAGCCCCGCGTCGGGCTCTGTGCTGACAGCTAGCTCAGAGCCTGGAGCCTGTTTCAGATTCTATATCTCCCTCTCTCTCTGACCCTCCCTTGCTCACCTTGCTCACATTGTCTCTCTCCCCCTCCCCTCAGAAATAAATAAAACATTTAAAAAATTTTTTAAAAGATGTTTATTTAGAATGCATCCAAATATTATTAAATGTCCTTTCACACCTTTTGTCATATATAACTTATGGCATGATATACTTATAGATTTCTTTTTGTATTCACTATTTTTATTGTTTATTTATTTATTTATTTTTAATCTTTATTCAGTTTTGAGAGACAGAGCGTGAGCCAGGGAAGGGCAGAGAGAGAGGGAGACACAGAACCCGAAGGAGGCTCCAGGCTCCGAGCTGTCAGCACAGAGCCCGATGCAGGGCTCAAACTCATGATCCCTGAGATCATGACCTGATCTCAAGTTGGGCACTTAACTGACTGAGCAACCAGGCGCCCCAGAATTATCTTTCTATAGCATAAGTCAGGTCATGTCTCTCTCCTGCTTAAACACCTCTAGCATCCCATTGTAACGGAAATAAAGTAAAACTGCTCATAATGACCTGTAAGACCTTTTATTATTTAACCTCCACCTAGCCTTCTCTCCACTTTTCCCTATTGTTCCCTAGATCCAGCAACATTGGTTTTAAACATACCAACCTTACTCTGTCATGGGGGGGCATATTCTTCACCCCCAGTCTTTTTTGAGTTATCTCTTTCTCATCATTCATAACTCAACTCAAATGCCACCTTCCTAGAGAACGTCTTCCTGAGCTTTCTAGTTAGGCAGCTTTGCAATGCATCTATATCATTCTATTTTATTTTCTTCTTAGGATTTAGTGGTGCCTGAAATTACTTTATTGCATTTTTTTGTTTGTTTGTTTATGTGCTGATTGTCTATCTCCTCCTGCTGAAATGCATGTGCCTTGAGGGTGAATATTTCTGCTCTGTCCTGGTCACTGCTCTTAAGAACCTGCTGACTGGTAAATGATGGGTGCCAGTAAATAGATTCCCAAGTGAAATTGGCCTCTTTCATTCTTTACCTTTTCATTTTTGGTCCTTTGTCATCTTACAATAGTTACAAGGACTTGATTAGATTTCTTGTCATCTTTTCCTTTGCCTGGGATCACCTTATATAGCACAGGACCCTCAGAATGGAATGGGACTTTATAGATCATTTAATTCTCAGACTTATTCAGGGCAGGAGACCTTCTGTCATATCCTGGAAGATGACCATCCAACCTCTGCAGATCTTTCTAGGAGCTGATAAAAGTATGAAATTGCTCTCTTTCATTTCTTACTTTTCAGGGAGTAAGATTACTGCAATGGGGAGGCATAAGGACCTTATGAGACCAATGGTAGGAAGACATGAGGTAAGCCGTAGGGTCTTTAGTGAAGTAAGGGAGGCAGTGCCTGACCTGGGTTATGTTTTATCTGCCGTCAATGTTTATGAACCATGGCAGGGAGCCCTGGTATTGGTAGCCAACTTTCCCAGGACCTGAGTGGTTATGGCCAATGCCCTGTTCTATCCTCTAAGCTTAGTTTGGGGTTTCCTGTGCTCATACATAGATATATAATTCCCTTTTCTCTTCTTTCTTTCCTGCATTTATTACATCTTTCTTTCTTGATCTAAAAAACATTTTGTTATTTATCCATCACCTTTATGGCACTTTAGGGTCTTGAGGATATTGAAAAAGAAACAAACTAAAAAAAGTCACCCAGGTGACTGCCCACCTCTGTGAAGGAATTTCCCACTTGGCGGTACAATTACTTATGAGGTCTCTGTTTTTATTTTTCCTCTAGACTATGAGCCCCTGGGAGAGGGGCGGTGTCTTATTTGTCTTTGGATGCTCAGGGCCATTTTACTTGTCTGTCCCAGAACAGAGACTAGATTCATATTGGTTGAAGAAATTTACATGGTTAGACCACCAGTGGCAGCATGGGTATGTATGTGGGACCCCAGAAAACACAGGCTCCCCCTTTGGTCAGACTCAGGTTTGAACCTTGAAGCTGCTACCTACTGCTTGTGTGACCTTGAGCATGTCGCTTTAGTATTTTGTGGGCTTTCCTCTTTTTTCCCCATGTAAAATGGACACCATAAAACCTACACCTCAAAGGGTTGTAGGGAGTATTAACCAAAAAAAGGTTTGGAAAGTGTCTGCACTTAGTAGGTGCTACATGACCAGCAGCTACTACTATTAATGTTTTTTTTTAATGTTTTTTTTATTTATTTCTAGGGGAGAGAGAGACAGCGTGAGCAGGGGAGGATCAGAGAGAGAGGGAGTCACAGACTCTGAAACAGGCTCCAGGCTCTGAGCTGGCCGTCAGCACAGAGCCCGAGGTGGGGCTCGAACCCACAAACTGCGAGATCATGACCTGAGCGAAAGTCGGACACTTAACCGACGAAGCCACCCAGGCGCCCCTAATGTTTTATATTCTCCCAGACTTCCAAGCCGGGCTCAGTTTATTTATCCTGACTAATTATCCTCTGCAAGGAGGCTTCCCAACACCCTCATCAGTCGTAATTACCCCGGTGAAGTCATCCGCAGGGTGCAGAGCTACCATCTGCTCAGAGGCCTCCCAGGCTGGGCTCCTCCCCCCCTTCTGGAGCCTGGAGGCAGCTGTGGGAGGCTGAGCAGTCAAGACTTCCGCTGCTGCTGTTAGCAGCTGCATTTCTGGAATTCCTGCTAACAGCTCAAATCAGAAAGCTAGAGCAGCTGTATATTTCCTTGGGGCCTGCCAGGGCTTCGTACATGTAGGAAGCTCCTTTTTCATTCTTGCTCACTGCCTACCAACTTTCTTTTCTTCTGGAATTACTGGAATTTTCTGTCAGTGATGGTAATATAGGAAAGGAGATTGCTGTGGGCATGGGAGCTTTTGTATGATGAGGACACCCAGGGCAGGGGGTGAAAGACGTAGGGATGGTAGTGTAGTGTGGACCCCAGCAAAATGGCCTTTGGGGCCTTCCATCTCAGTCTTCAGGAGATGCATGGTATCGGAAGAGCAGTAAATGGGGTCACGAGGTCTAGGATGGGGAACCCACATTCTTGTTAATGGATCTGAGACTGTGGGCAAGTTTCTTCACATCCCTGGGATGCAATGTCCTCATGTAAATAATGAGGGTTTGACCTAAATGACTTCCAAGGTCAACCAGCCTCTTTGAGGTCTAAAGGCCAATAATTCTCTCTCATTATTTCTGAGTCTCTCTCCCCTTTATCCCAGTAATGGGGTAGTAGGCCTAATTCTATGCCACATTTCCTAGGTCATGAATCTTCTATTAGATATTAGATGATGAAGGCTCATATGGTCCTATAATAAACTTATTTTTGTTTCCTAGGGGCGTTTCTTGGATAGATATAATATTTCCCAACATAATATATAGAATTTCCAGTGTTGGAATTTCAGACCCTATACAAAGAGTGGGGTGAATAAGTGTGTGTGAGTGTGTGTGTGTGTGTGTGTGTGTGTGTGTGTGTGAGAGAGAGAGAGAGAGAGAGAGAGAGAGAGAGTCATTAAGCTAGGGCATCTGTGTGTCCACGTGTGGCCTAAGTGAGGCTACCTTGTAACAACAATGTCTGTACTTGTCACTTGAGTGCCTGTTGTGCACCAGGCATTGCACAGACTAGTCTCTGATCCTCACAGGAACCCTGCAAGGTGAGAATTATAGTATTTATCACTTACAGTTTCAGCTCTTCTTGAACAACCTGGAGGTCGTTGGGGTGTAACAATCTGTGGTGTTGACAAGGTTGAGTCTATCGTGCACCGTGAGGCTGGGTGCAGAAGGAGTTACTCAGCTGGTGACGGAAGCTTTCTGATCACTCAGTGCCTGTACCTCAACTCATAAAGAAGTCATAACTCATTTAATGATAACAGTTTAGTGTCTTGATGAAAAATAGTCTCCAAAAGAAAGCAACAACTAGTGTTGAGGATGGAGGGGGGAAAGTGAAGGTTAAGACATTAGGCCAGAAAATAGAAATTTGAGATAAAAACTGGAAGGTTGAATTTAGTAGTGGCATAGATTTATAATGTGAGGGAGAGAGCTGACCATATTTTCTATCTAGATTCATGAACACTGCTTTAGGGAGTGTTCCAGCAAATGATGTGTAAGGCACTCAAAGTGCGGGTTACATGGAGTGTGGGTCACAAAGATCAGTAAAATCCAAAGCCCTATTATCTCAAGGCTTATAGTCTCGCAGGAGCACAGTCAACAAATGACCAAACATTCTAGAAAATTCCATAAGATAAATACCCATGAATGGGGCACTGAAATGGTTATTGGAATCCACAGGAGGACTCATTTCTAACTCAAGTTAAAGTTAAAGTTTTGGGGCGCCTGGGTGGTTTAGACGGTTAAGCGTCCGACTTTTGCTTAGGTCATGATCTCGCGGTTTGTGGGTTCGAGCCCCACGTCAGGCTCTGTGCTGACTGCCAGCTCGGAGCCTGGAGCCTGTTTCAGAGTCTGTATCTCCCTCTCTCTCTGACCCTCCCCTGCTCGCTCTCTCGCTCTCTCTTTCTCTCTCTCTCTCCTAGAAATAAATAAATAAAAATATTTTTTTAAAAAAGTTCAAGTTCTTAAAGAGAGAGTTTCTAAGAAGGGTTTTATAAGCTGGTAGGATTGAGACGGGAGGATGGCATTTCAGGCAAGGGGATGCTCATGGGACATGACCTGCTTGTCAGATGCTGCTGGATATGTTTGGAGTGTGGTAAATAGACCAGTTTGGCTGGAGTGTAGGATTCACATCAGATTTGTGAAAGAAAGGCCTGGTAGGGTAGGTGCTCTGATATATGGGGAAACCTTCAATGCCAACCTATGGAACTTGCATGGGCTGCACTTGCTGCAGGAACAAACAGGGTAAAATAGCAGAGTAAAAGCTGTGAGTAACATGTCACTTTCACTCACCTTTTATTGATCAAAGGAAGTCATGTGGTCATGGGGAGGTCAGGGAAGGACAGTACCACTGTGGACATGGAAATAAGAGAAGAGGGATATTGGTGAAGAGAACATTGGTTGCTACAATTAGGGAGGACATGGGATGTACTTGTAAGCTTTTGTACGGGAGAGTAATATGACCCTCTGAACTTCCTGGGTGCCCAAACTGCACATGTCCATTGTTGCCCTTTTGATACTGAATGGTGTGCTCCATATTGGTCTCTCAAGTCTTATTCTTCTTGTCCTTCAATGGTCCACAGACTGGATCCTCAAGCAGCATGTGTTAGGTAGACAAGTTAATTTATTTTTTGAAGGATGGATTGGAGAGAGGATAGATTGGAGCCTGGGGAGGTCAGTCACTGGACTTGTCTTGCTTAACTTTAATGAAAGGAAGACACTCCCCTTAGAGTTGTTTCTGCTCTTTTATTGGGAAACATTTTGTCATTTCTAGTGTACTGACCATCAGTGTTAATAATTAAGAATAAGGCAAAATGCTGATTTCCTGGAGGCAAAAGAGAGCTGCTTGCTGCTCTTTTCAGGCTCTTCCCTAAGTGGCTGATGCCCAATTTCATCATCTGGGGACTGGTCTGGTGTGTCTGGAATGCTGACCTCTTTGCCAGTTCCCTGGTCTAATGGGTACATGAGTCTGGTAGCTCCTGGCTCCAGAGAGATTGATGTCGGCAGCTCTGGCAGGGAGAGCTCAGGAGACCAAAGTGTCTTTTGAAAGCTGCATTGTTGCTGACAGCCCCAAGCCTGATTAGATTGTGACTGGATTAAAGGGCCCTGATGCAATTAGTGGCTTCTCTTCCTTCCCCACCCAGGACAGACAGCGGCTGCCTGACGTGCAGGGCCAGGTGGAGACAGGGGTATAAATCCCCTCTGTGGCTCCCATGGAGGGTCATTTGGTTTCATTCAAGGCAATTGTCCTGCTTGGGCTGCTGTCCACATCACTGTCTGCTTCTGGGCAGCCAGAACACCAATCGAACTGTTTGGCTCAGTCACAGAGCTTCTCTGGTTAAGGTCTCAGCAGAACCTCCATATAGGAGTTTTTAATTTGCTGATAATTACTGAGCACCAGATATACTTTATGTTTATTTATCCAGTTCTCCACCAATATTTTTTCAGGATGTACTGGGTGCTGAGCACTCTGCTAGGCATTGAGTCCAACTGGACAAGACAGGCCTGGTTCCTGCCTTTCTTGGAACTTCCATTTTAGTAGAGGAGGCGGATAATAAATAAGTAAATGGAAAAAGAAACACAATTCTTGAAGATTGTTATAACTTCCACAAAGAAAATAAATGGAGCGCTGTGGTCTCAGGAGAGGGTTACCCTTTGAAACGTTTCCCCTCAACTGCTTGTAGCTTCTTTCTCCTCACCCGCAAGTGATCAGGGTGCTTCATGCTACGCTGAGAAAACAGGTGCTGTTAGGCATGAACTCCTTCATCTTCCTGCCACCATATCTCAGAACATAAACACATTTTCTTCCCCCATGTTAACAATAGAGCATGCATCTATTTCCCATTAAAAAGACAATCTTTCCACTGTTCTTTGGGTCTCTTCTCATTCCCTCAAGGATCACACCTCTCTGATGATTCTTTTCTCTCCAGCATTGCACTACCAACCGCTGTCTCTCTGTGGAATCATCCCTAGACTACACAGAAACACTGCCATTCCAAATCCAACAAGCCCTCTATGGACCTGGACCTCACTTTTCTATCTAGGTACTATTGTATTTCTCTGCTCCATTCCATCCCCTGCCTTTATAAACAGATCTCAGATACTTCCCTGCTTCCTTCCCTCCCATTCAATTCCACCACTCAGCACTTTCTCTAAATTAACTCTTGTCAAGGTCATACTTGTTTCTGTCCCCATCATACTTGACCTCTCAGCATAGTGGGATCATTCTTGAAACTCTCTTCTTTTGGATCCCGTAACACCACCCTCGTCTCTTTTCCTCTTACCTTACTGGTTCCCCACCGAACTATCTGCTGGTTCTTCCTGCTCTACCTGACCTCTAGAGGCCAGTGTCCCTGAGGACTTGCCTTCGGTCATTTTCCAATCTTTCTCAAAATTCTCCCCCTAAATATTTTCTTTCCTATTCCATGAACTTAAAAAGACATTTTTATGTTGTTGATGACCAAATTGACCTCCCCAGCTTAGAATTCTACTTAAAACTACAGAATTGCCTATTACCTACTTTCTTGATCATCTCACCAACTAACCATGCCTGAGGGGGACACTTCACTTGTACTCCCTCATCCACACTAGTGACACTGGCTTCTCCATCTCACTCAGCACCACCTTCTGGCCAGAGACTCAGTGTAGACCCTACAAGTTATCCCTGGGTCCTCCCAATCCTTCTCTCTCGACAATAAATCATGAAACTGTTTCTTTTCATCCTCACTGTCATATCTTAGTCCAGGAAACCTTTATTTCCCTCCTGGGCTTTTGCAACCACCTCTTACTGTGTGTCTCCTCTTCCAGTTTTACCACTCTTGCATCCATAAAACAAATTAAGTAGTATCTTGACACCAGTTTCCAAATACTCTAAGGACTTCATAACCCTTTATTTCCAACATTTGCTCATCAACTTATATATTATTATTATTCATTTTTCTAATTGTGACCTTTTTAATCCCACAAATTAGACACGAGTATTACTTTTACTTATAGAATACTTGTTTTTGTTTAGGTTTACCATTTTCTTTGCTCTCCATTCTTTTTTGCATCTAAAGCCACCTTTTTGGCTTCCTTCCTTCCTCTTCCTTTCTCCTTCCTCCCTCCCAAACTACTTTCCCTTCCCTTCCCTCCTCTTCCCTCCCCTTCCCTTCCCTCCCTTCCTTTCCCCTTCCTTCCTTCCATCCTTCCTTCCTTCCTTCCTTCCTTCCTTCCATCCATCTTCTCTCTCTCTCTTTTTCTGTCTTTTCCTTTGTTCCTTCCTTCCTTCCTTCTTTTCTTTCTTCCTTCCTTCCAAGCAATTTCTTAGTAGTTAATCCTCTCAGTTTTTGTTTCTCTGAGAATGTTATTCTTTTACTCTCTTTAAAGTTAATTTTCTGGGTACATATTTTAAATTGTCAGCATTTTGTCTCAACCTATTTAAGTTTTAACTCCACTGTTTTTCATTTCTGTTGTCATGGAGAAGCCAGCTGTCATTCTAGTGGCCATTTCCTCGTAGGTAATCTGTCATTGTCAGGCTGCTTTCAAGATCTGGTCTTTGTCTTTTGTGTTATGCAGTTTTACTACTATACTAGGTATGGATTTTCTTTTATTTATCATATCTGGGATGTTTTACTTCCTGAACTTTGGGATCTATACTTGTTATTAATGCTATCAAATTTGTAGAGCCTCCATCATCTTAAATATTGTTTCTCCTCCACTCTCTCCTCCTGGGATTCCAATTGCACACACATTCGACTTTCTCATTCTATTCTCAATGCCTCTGAGCCTCTCTTCTATATTTTCTTCCTCTTCATTTATCTTTGCTATATTCTGACATTTCTTTGGATATCTTCTACTTCACTAATTTTTTCCCAAATTGCATCTTTTGAGATTTTGATTTATATATATATATAAATTGTTCTATTTGTTCTTTCCCCTAAAATTGTTTCTTCTTTCCTAATAGTTTCTTATTGAACGCTCATCTTTGTGATTGCATTTTCTATTTCTTCAACATAATGTAAAAATATAACTGTTTTAAAAAAAAATACATTCTCACATCCTTTGGTATCTGGGTGTCTAAATCTGATGATTGTTGTTTCAGTTCTGATTCTCATTCATAGTGGCTTCTCATGTATTTAATGCTTTCTTAAATGTGAGCTCATTGCTTTATCTTAGTTTGTAGAAGTTCTGTAGGCCCAACATGGGGAAGCTTACTGTGGAGATGGTTTGCTTTTGCTTTTCTTAGACAGTGGACAGGGGTTGCCCTGAAATAACACCATCTAAGTGCACCTAGAAGATTTGGCTCAGAGCAAGAGTCCTGAGCTCAGCGTTCTCCCTAGTTATCAAAATCCCCTCAATAATCTTGATAGAAGTCAGTTAAATGTTTCATATTCTGGGGGCACCTAGATGGATCAGTTGGTTGGGTGTCTGACTCTTGATTTTGGGTCAGGTCATAGACTCAGGGTTTGTGGGTTTAAGCCCTGTGTTGGACTATGTGCTGACAGCACAGAGCCTGCTTGGGATTTTCTCTTTCTTCTCTCTCTGTTCCTCCTCTTCCACCTCTGTAAAATAAATAGATATTTAAAAGATTAAAAAAAAAAAAACCTTTCATAATTCTGGGTACCTAATGGTCCAGGCCAGTTCCTCACTACCCACCAAAGCTCTCCCCCTTCGAATCTTACCACTTCAGCCCTCTCCTCCCATGTCTGTGGCCTGAGTTTTCAGGCACCCCAGACCAAGCTCACATTCATATGCATTTATTTAGGGGGAGGCATCGATTGTGGAGAACTTCTCTTTCTTCTGTGAAGTCTCGGCTGATAGAGAACACATCCTCATGTTTTGATCTGGTTGTGTGGAGCAGACAGGTCTTCAGAGCTTCTTGTCAGCCAAGCTTCACTCCCCACGTGCACTGTGTGTACTTGCTGAACATGATCGGCTCATGGCACTCCTTGTTCATAGCCATTCAGCAGCTTCTTGTCACACCTCCCATCAGTCCATGTTTCCTACTGTGGCTCACAAGGCACCAGGGAACTTTTCCTTGCTTGTCTCTTTAACTCTATGGTTCGTGACTCTCCTCCTTTGTCTCCATCTGTAGTCACACTGGTCTTTTTTAGTTCCTGACTACCAAACTCTTCTTATCCACGGGGCTTTGTGCATGGTCTTCCTTTTGCTTAGAACAATCTCTCTCCTGCTCTTTACATGGTCTTTCCAATCTCATCTTAAATGTTGCCACTCCAAAAGGCCTTCCTTCACCACCTCCTATAACTTATGCTTTCCTTTTTACTCTCCATCTCAGTCTCTTGCTGGTGGGTAACTTTTGATGTATAGCTATATTAAATTACACTTTAGTTAGATTTTTTTTCCCTTTTATGATCCATGATTTTATGTGTTGTTTCAGAAATGTTTTTTTTTTATCTCAGTATCATAAAGATGTCATACTTATTGTCTCCTAATGATTCTAATCTATTTTTTTCCACACGGAAAACCAGTTTATCAACATTTGTTGAATTTCCAATCATTCGGTGATGATTTGTAATTTTTCCCCAAAAAGAAACAGAGTGTTATGTGTGGATAAATAGGCCTAAGTCAGTTCCAATGGTCATGTAAGGTTTGAGATGCCAATTGGACATTCAAGGGGAGATGTCTGTTGTCAGCTGGTAAGATGAGTCTGAAGCATGAGGAAGGCATAGAGCAAGAGATACATAAATGGGATTGAAGGGGATTATTTAGGAAATGCTTATAGATGAGGTAGACAAGGAGTCTAAGGACTAATCTGTGAGGCTTTGCAATGGGAGGAGTAGCAAATGAAGCCGAGATGTCACTGAGGAGGAGCCACTAGTGATGGAGGAGGAAAGCCAAGCGATTTGCCCAAAAATGAAGTGAGAAAAGTCTCAGGAAGGAGGGAGTAAGCATCTATATTAAGTGCTGCTGGTGGGTCTTGTCAAATAAGACTGAAAAGTGGCACTGTTCTTGACAACATGGAGGTCTTTAGTGATTTCGTTTAGCACAGTTTTTGCGTAGTGTTGGGGACTAGCTCAATTAGGATGGGTTCAAAAGAAGAGGCTGAAAGGAAGTAGAGACCATGAGTACAGACAACTCTTCCAAGTTTTGCTTTGCGATGACAATATAGCTGGAAGGAGACATGGGGTCAAGGGAGGATTTTCTTTTTTAAATATTGGAGACATTACAGTGCTTTTGCATAATGATGTTAATGATCCAGTAAAGAGGGAAAATATGATGATACAAGAAGGAATAAGGAAAATTGTGAAAGCGATGTCCTTCCATTAAGTGACAGAGAATAGGACCCATGTGAAATGGAGGGTTGACCTTAGATTAGGAGCACAGATAGACTTATTGTTGGCAACCATTGGTTCATGGGCAATGTAAGATCAAGGAGGAGCTGTGGCTTGCATTCCTCTTAGGATCATCCAAAAACTGGTGACCCAGAAAAAGAGTACTCATATTCTATACCTATCATAATTGTCCTCTAACTCTCTGACTGCCTCTAAGACTAGAAAGACCTTGGGCTGGTTACTACGTTTTTAACAATTCAAGAAAGAGTTTATCCACATGGGTTGGGGAGAAGATACCAGTCAGATGTGAGGGCATGCCTTTAACTTCTGGTAGCTGGACACATAGAGAGTGTTATGCACCTACTTAGAGAAGAAAGCTGAAGAGAGTGTCGTATGCTGTTGGCCAGTATGACTCTTATCAAGGGTTTGCAGTGGGGTGAGAAGTTTAAATTTAATTCTTTTTTTTTTTAATGTTTTATTTATTTCTAGGAGAGAGAGAGACAGCGTGAGCAGGGAAGGGTCAGAGGGAGTCACCTTGGGCTGAGAGCAGGCTCAGGCTCACAGGCTGGCAGTCAGCACAGAGCCCGACGCGGGGCTTGAACCCACGAACCGCGAGATCATGACCTGAGCGAAAGTCAGACGCTTAACCGACTAAGCCACCCAGGCGCCCCTAAATTTAATTCTTAAGCATGGTTCTTGGGTATTTCACTTCAGGATGTGATATCATTTATTGAGAAATAATTGGGCACCAGCTCTATGCCAGGTCCTGGGGATAGATCATGAGTGAACATTGTCCTTGCCCCTTCAGAATTCAGACCCTGGTGGGGAGACAGATACCTAGTCCTAGTCCATGAAGCAGAATGAGAGAAGCTTCCTGGTACAGATGTGAGCAAAGCGCTATGGGAGCCCTGGGGCAGTGACTGAGGGACTGGGAGCTAAGTGGGGAGGGGTGACACCTTGTGCTGACTACTGGGGAGGGGAATGAAACAGGCATGGCCTGTGCTGGCTTGGCAGGGAGAGTGCCCAAGTTAGCAGCTTCAAGGCTAATTAAGTGAAAAATGATGCGATTGATTTGTTTGCTTCCAGCTGAATAGAACTTGATCAGCATGGAAAACCAATGAGGTTAAAATTTCTCCACTCTGAGCCTGTAAGATGACTTCAGCATCTTCCCTCCACCCTACATTCTGCTGTTGAAATAGGATGTGATTTAAATATTTCAAAGTGCATCACTACCGCTGTTTGAGTGGGCTGTACCTTACCCACAGGAGATTATGATGGTTACCCTTGGGTATGTGGAATAAGAACAGGAAGTGGGGATATTGAAGGGATGCAGGAATGACATGGCTGGGATCTGTTTAGGCAGATCATTCTGATGGTGCTGAGGGGGACAAACTGGAATTGGTAGACGAGAGGCCAGAGACCCAGGAGAGGCACATTGCAATTCTTCAAGCAAGAGTTGAGGAAGGTGACAGCAAAGGAGAGGAACAAAAATTTCTCAGGAGGAGTTGATATGCCCCAGGATCCTATTTCATCTTCAGTAAATTCACAGCAAATTAGATGTTAACTGTTTCCATTGTAAGGATCAGCTCTTGAGCTCAAGCAGTTTACTAAGTTTCAGAATTCAAACAGTTTATTACTAAATACTGCCTTTTAAATTTAATTTCAATAATTCTTAAATGACAACAATGTGCTACACCCCAGTGTGCGCGGTTTTGGAGTTACAAAGGTGAAGACTACGTAGGTCTGGGCTGTGGATCTTTAGTCTTCTGGTGGGGACAGAAACATGAATTACAGTCACAGTAGCGCAGGAGAAACATGCCCATGTCATGTGCAACATGATGCGGGAACAGAGAGGGAGAGCCCTGGTCTACTTCTCCCTTGGAGTCAGGGAAGGACTTCATAATCTTAAAGGATGAGTAGTACCTTGCTAAATGGGGAACGTGAGGCAAGAAGGGAAGTTTAGAAAGAAGGAAGAACACACACAAAGGCACAGAAGTGTGGCAGCATATAACAGGTACAGAATCTCAAGTTAGACAGCTTAAGATACTTGACTTTCTGTGCCTCAGTTTCCTTGTGTCAAATGCACTTAATAATACATATCTTATAAGGTTGTTACGAAGATTAACGATACCTGTAAGTTACTTACAACAGTGCCTGGCATATGGTAAATTCTCAGCAAATTCTAGCAGTTACCATTTCATCAAATATTTAGAATTAAAGGTAGAGGGATGGGAGAAAATGGAAGATGCAGGAGTGCCTGGGTGGCTCAGTCAGTTAAGTGTCCAATTTCAGCTCAGGTCATGATCTCATGGTTCATGGGTTCGGCCCACATCGGGCTCTGTGCAGACAGCTAGCTCAGAGCCTGGAGCTTGTTTCAGATTCTGTACCTCCCTCTCTCTGACCCTCTGCTGTTCACGCTCTCTCTCTCTCTCTCTCTCTCTCCCCAAAATAAATAAAAACATTTAAAAATTAAAAAAAAATGAAGGTGCTGCTATTCTTGCTTTTTCTTAAGAATATTCATGGGTGTCAGATAATACAAGGGAGAAGGGCCCTAGGACCAGGTGAAGCTTTAGTAAAAACAGATGTTAGAGGCCTGGTGGGCCCATCAGTTGAGCGTCTAGCTCTTGATTTTGTCTCAGGTCTGATCTCATGTTTGGTGGGTTGGGCCACAGTGAAAGAGCCTGTTTAGGATTCCCTCTCTCTGCACCTCTCCCACTCACACACTGTCTCTCTCTCTCTCAAAATAACTAAAAGCAAAACAAAAACACAGATGTTAAATTATTGCTATGGACTAAATTGTGTCCCTTATTCCTAAATTCACATACTGAAACCTTATCCCCCATGTGATGTTATTTGGAGATGGGGCCTTGGGAGGTAGTTAGGATCTGACATGCCAAGGATGAGGTCCTCATGATGAGATTAGTGGCTTCATAAGAAGAAGAAGCAAGATAAGATATCTCTAGATATGTGAGGATATGTGAAAAAGGTGGCCATCTACAAGCCAGGAAGAGGCTCTCACCAGGAACTGAAATGACCAGCACCTAGATCATAGACTTCAGCATCCAGAACTATGCGAAGCAAATGTCTTTCTGTAAGCCACCCAGTCTGTGGTATTTTGTTATAGCAACCCTAGCTGACTAGTGCAGATTTTGGTCCCAAAAGCGGGGGCGGGGGTGTGTGTGTGCTAACAAACATCTAAACATGTGGAAGCAGCTTTGGAACTGGGTAGTGGGTAGAGGCTGGAGGAGTTTTGAGGCACAACCTAGAAATGTTATAGGCAATTCTGGTGAGTTCTCATGGAGAAATGAGAAACACATTGTTGGAAATTGGAGGAAAAGCAGTCCTTGTTATGAAGTGGCAAACAACTTGGCTGAATGATGTTCGAGTGTTTTGCAGAAGGTAGAGCTTGGAGCAATGGAATTGGGTATCTAGCTGAGGAGATCTCTATGCGAAGTGCTGAAGGGGTGGCTTTGTTCCTCCTGAATGCGTAGAGGAAAGGGCTAAAGGAAAGGGGTGAACTGAAGAAGGAATTTTCCAGCAAAAGGAATCAGAACTCAGAGATTTGGAAAATACTCCGCCTATCCATATTGCAGAAAGTGAGAAAGCTTGTGAAGAAAATAGTGTGGCTGAACAACCATTTGATAAACAAATCATGGGTGTGACTCATGGACTTAATCAGCCATTTCAACAGAAGCCAGGAATAGAGCTAAGGTTATACCAGCAAAAACACTGCCAGTTTGAACTAAAGGGAGAGAAAAAAATGAGATAACATGAAGGCGGACTGTCAGACTTCTTAGATCTGGCTAGATCAGAAAGGACAGGACTGTAGTGCCATTCAGTGGTGAACATGGGCTATTCGTCAGGGAAAGGGAAGGACTTTAAAGGTGATGCTCAGAGACAATCAGGCCCTCTGCATGTGACAAATAAAAGTTTGTTTATGCCACCCAGTGTGTAGTGTTTCATGGTATATTGTTACAGCAGCTCGAATAGGCTAATACAATTCTCTAAGACTTGGAAGAGGGAACGTGAACTCCATACAGCTGGTGAAGCCTGGGCTTTCATCCTGGGCCATTTGTAGGTGTCCGCTGGAGCAATTCAACTAATTATTCACAAACTGCTGTTTCAACAGCTGGATTCTAACAACATATTCCTCTGCAGAGCCATTCCTCACTTTATGAGTTTGAGGCCAAAGCTTGTCTCATAAATCAGAGGAAAATAACAAAATGTGGGCCCTGATGTGGTTTATGCACAGGTAGAATACAGCACATGGAGTTTCGCTGAGCTGGTCTTCTAATCAATCAAACCAATTTCACACCACACTTCTTTGTTCACAAGTTATGTCTAAAGACCATGGTGCTAGGGAAATTCAGGCCCAACTGAGATAAAGCCTCCAGTAATGGAAAAGATGGGCAGGCCAAGACTATTCACTGTTTCATTTGTACAGCGGCCTGTCTTTGAGGCATCCTGTTAATCAACTTGCTGAACTGATAATTTCTTCTTTTTTGGGGGTGAGAAGATGACTATTTTAGGGTTTCTCTGTGTCTGTACTTGTACTAAGAGGTGTCTATAACTAGAGAGAGCTTCCTCTTTCTTTCCCATCACCTCCACCTTCCCATTCTGGATCCATCAATGTTGGCCAAATATCAAGTGATGCTTGATGGCATATTGTGGTGAGGGGCATTCGCCACAGTTTCCCACTGGGTCTGGAGTCTGAAGCACAGGAATGGACCAAAGAAACAGAATTATACACCTACTCTGCTTTCCTCCCAACAAGGCACCATGAGGAATGATAATAGCTATCAACTTATTGAGTGTTTGTATGTATATGTATATGTGTGTGCCAGGTTCTAAGCACTTAAATTAATTAATTAAATGCATCTTCTCATTTTATTTTCACAACTCTGTGGAGTAGGAATGTTAAGGCCAATTTACTGATGAGGAAACAGAAGCTCAAAGATCATTCAGGTAGAAAGAGGCAGTATTGGGATTTGAACACAAGTCTCTCTGACTCCAGAGACCTCTCCCTTGACCACTTTGATGTCTTGCCTCCTTGATGCTAAGTAGTACAAGTCTTTGCCCACAAAGACAGACAACTGTGCTAGGTTTCTAGACTATTATTGAGTAAACACCTGGGACTTATTATAAAGGGAAGTAGTTTAACTAGACACTGAGGAGAGTTAGGAGCTAAGGATAATGCTTCCAGGGTCCTGAGAGGACCTGGCGGTGGAGCGATGTCATACTGTAAAACATGGCCACAGGCCTACTTCTCAGAGAAGTGACCTGGGCAGATGCCCCATAAGGTGGCTACTGAAGGGAACAAAGTACCTGGGTGCTCAGGTAGCAGCTGTACTTCTTCGGGATGAAGACTCAAGTTTAGAAAAGAGGAGTCATAGGAGGTTCTTAGTGATCATTCGGTATGACACTTCTTATTTACAAATAATGAAATGCTGGCTCAGCAGAGGTGACTGAAAAGTCACACAGCACGTGTTTGGGAAGAAGCCAAACAGAGTGAGAAGTCTGAGAATGGGCCACATTGAGACAGGACTTCAATCCCAGGATCCTCTTCAGATGAGCAGCAGGGAGACTCGAGAACCAGTCTCTTGAAGGACAACTCTTGGTTGGGCGTCTCCACCAAACTCTCCTCACCCTCCAGAGATGGAAGTCAGAGGGGGCAGCTGTTTCTCTGCCCTTGAACGTGTGTCTAAGGTGTTTGAGCCACTCCCTGGTCACATGCAAGTAGTCTCAAGCATCACTTTGAGGTGGAGGACTGATAATGGTGATGATGATGTCACTTGATGGTGGTGTGTGTGTGTGTGTGTGTGTGTGTGTGTCTGTGTGTGTGTCTTTGTGTGTAGGGGATTAAAGGATGCAGGCTGGGGAGGAGGCAGCATAGCAAAGCGAAGTGGTTAACAGATTTGACCCTAGAAGTGGAGAGGTCTAGGTTCAAACTTGTGTTTGCCACATGCCGCTACTTAACCTCACCAAGTCCGATCTTCTTCATCTGTAAATGTGGAGGGCCACTGACTTCATGGAGTTGTAGTGAAGACTAACTGAAATAATACATAAGGCCCTAATATAGTGCCTAAGTACTAATGCTTTTGCAGAAATATCAGCTCAGTTATCACAGTAGAGTTTATGAGCTGCCATTCTAATCCCAGCCACCATTGTGCTGGGTTGGTACCACTTCCCCACCAAGGGTCATTGATACACATGTGCTCACCCTTAAAAGAGTTAAAATTCAAATAGTAAAAAAAACATGAAGAGTGGAAGATACGTCTCTCTCTTACACTGTAATTGTTAAGAAACCATGAATCTAGGGCACCTGGGTGGCTCAGTTGGTTGAGCCTCTGACTTCAGCTCAAGTCATGATCTCATCACAGTTTGTGATTTCAAGCTCTGCATTGGTCTCTGTGCTGACAGCTCAGAGCCTGGAGCCTGTTTTGGATTCTGTGTCTCCCTCATTGTCTCTGCCTCTCATGCTCATACTCTGTCTCTGTCTCTCAATAATAAATACATGTTAAAAATTACAAAAGAAAAGAAACTATGCATCCTTCCAGACATCTGTGCAGGTGATGTGTTTGCCTTTTGGACTGCTAATCTCCCTATATCATTATAGTGTTTTTAAGGTATGAGTGGAGAATATTCCCTGACACTTTTAGCGCCAGGTCAGGTATTCCTCTTTGAATAGCCCATGTCTCCCTAGATGGCGTTCAAAGAACAGGAAAGCCAGCTTTCCCTTTTCTCCCATGAGGAGGGTCACTGGAACTTCCTGCAAGAACAGTCACACCTTGGGGCGCCTGGGTGGCTTAGTCGGTTGAGCGTCCACTTTCGCTTAGGTCATGATCTCGCGGTTCGGGGGTTCGAGCTCCGCAGTGGGCTCTGTGCTGACTGCCAGTTCAGAGCCTGGAGCCTGTTTCAGTCTGTGACTCCCTCTCTCTCTGACCCTCCCCTGCTCACACTGTCTCTCTCTCTCTCCTAGAAATAAATAAAAAAATTTTTAAAAAATTAAAAAAAAAAAAAAAAGAACAGTCACACCTTGGAACTCAGAAAAAATGCAGGCCTAGGGTCACCCCATATTCATGACTGTCTCAGTCTAATAAGCTATTCTGTATGAGATTCTAGTTGTACAGATATAGTGTCAGGGAGAAGAGTGTGGTTCAGAAACCCACGAGGTTGGATGAAGCGAAAACTGACAGGTCTGCTGCTTAGGGCGGATGGCAGAGAAAGACAGATGGACTCGTGGGAGCATTTGTATAGATGGCTATAGATTTCTTCTGATTTAATTGTCACAAAATGACAAGAGGTAGGAAGTAGGTATTTATGCATGTTACGGGCAATGAACTTGATGTCGTTGGAGAGGTGAGGAGATTTTGCAAGGATTGTCCACATGGACACCTGACCCATTGTGCGTGCCCTGAGCATCCTGCCTGCTCGCCACTTACGCAGTAGCTGAGGATGCTTGGATGTGGAAGAACTTGTTTTGCAAGAGAATTGCTTACCTGACTGAAGCTGGCTTTAAACTGGAATTCAGGGATAAGGAGCAAAATACCAGACTATTAATTGTTAAATGTAGAGAACAAGGGTCCTGATGCTGAAAGAAGAATAGTGGAAGTATACAGCTGTTCTTTTTCCTCTTCCTCCCTCCCTCCCCCTCCCTCCCCCCCTCCCCCATTTCTTCTTTCCTCTCCTTCCTTCCTTCCTTCCTTCAAGCAGGCTTCACACCCAGCATGGAGCCCAACATGGAGCTCAAACTCATGACCCTGAGATCAAGACTTGAGCTGAGATCAAGAGTCGGATGCTTAACCAACTGTGTCACACAAACACCCTATTGAGTAAAGCTATTCTGAGGAGGTAGAAGCAGGGAAGTGTGACATGGACAGTAACTAATATTTCATGTACAAATCTAGTGATGTGCAGGATATAGAGAGTAAATGAGGAAATGCCAACATTGAAATTTTTTAAATTGTTTGTCTGTTTGTTTATTGGTGCAGAAAGATGATTTTATTAAAGCAGGGGAACAGGACCTGGGGGCAGGAAGAGCAGCCCCAGGACCATGAGGAGAGATTGGTTTTGATCTGCCTGCCTCAAGTACTTGCCAATGGGCTACAGGTCATAAGGAAATTTAATTTTATCTGCCATTGCCTTATGTCTTTGTTTCCCACATCATTCGCCCCTGAACAAGTTTGACCCTTAAAATCTTTAAGGTTGCTGAGGGTGGAGGGTCTTCTGTCACTTCTTCCTGCTAGATAGAGGTGTAGAGATGTTCCTGTCTATATTTCAACATTGGTTAGTTGGGGAAATATAGGGAAATTACAAATGGCAAAGATGGCCAGTTCAGGGGAGAAAGCATATATGAGCTTTCTTTTTATTTATTTATTTATTTATTTATTTATTTATTAAAAATTTATTTTTACTGTTTATTTATTTTTGAGAGAGAAAGACAGAGCACAGGTGGAGGAGCAGCAGAGAGAGTGGGAAACAGAATCCAAAGCAGGCTCCAGGCTCTGAGCTGTCAGCACAGAGCCAGATGTGGAACTCGAACTCACGAACTGTGAGATCATGACTTGAGCCAAAGTCAGACGCTTTACTGACTGCACTCCCCTGAGATTTCTTGAGTAGAAAGGATCACATGTCTTCTGGAAGTTATGGTCGTAGAGGAGTCTTGGCACCAGGCAGGGAGATACCAGAAAAGACAACAAAATATAGGTTAATATTATTAGAAAGAGAGGCCTAAATTAAAAGAAACTTTGGTAATTTTTCTCTAGTCCTTTATTGTGATTTGAAGAGAACTTTGAGGTCTTCCAGTGCTCCACAGGATAGAGTGTCAGCCTGCATACTAGATTCCTGTGAAGAAGGTACAAGTTTAATTCTCGATATGGGAGTCCATGAGGAATGGCTTTCTAATTTTACAGCAGTGAGAGTACATAATATGACCCATCAGGGGCCCTTCCATTTTGGAGTTAAATCCCCTGCTGTATTATTTTTGACAGAGAGAGACAGACAGACAGACAGAGCATGAGTGGAGGAGGGTCAGAGAGAGAGGGAGACACAGAATCTGAGCAGGTTCCAGGCTCTGAGCCGTCAACACAGCCCAACGTGGGACTTGAACTCATGAGCCATGAGATCATGACCTGAGCTGATGTTGGACACTTAACCAACTGAGGCACCCCGGAAATGCCAGCATTTTAGTCCAGAAAGATGTCTGACTATCTCAGATATAGAACCTTGATGAGAAAACAAAAGTGTTGGGAGACTTGGGGTGAAGTGACTACAGAGAGGGGTCCTGAATGAGCTCAGGTATTTAAAAGCCTTACACAGAGGATAGAAAGATTGCCAAATAACCAAGAAAGCACAAGAAAAGTATGAACGTAAAAAAGACCATGTCAGAATAGGTAAACCCCAGGATAAGATGCAGCTTGCAGAAGTTGCTCCTGACCAAATAAATAAGTAAATAAATAAATAAAGCTACCTCTGAGTCAGAAAGCTGAAACAAGTGCTGAAATGCTAGGCCAGGGCTTGAAGCAGATAGGATAAGGTTAATAGATGATGGAGAAAACAATTGGTTTTACTTCTGTTTTCTCTATGAAGCAGAATGACCTTAAAACTGCAAAGGGTAGAATGAACATGATTAAGAGGGAATTGAAATCTAAGATAGGTGAAATGACAGGGCACAGCAGCTCTACATGAGTTCAACCCCCCAAAATTACTTCCAAGGGATCTGGAAGAAATTGCAGATGTGACTATAGAAACGCTATCCTGACCTCTGAAAAATCATGGAGAATGAGGGGCCACACAACTGTGGGCCTCCCTCTCTTCCCTGAAGGGAAAGCTTAGGTTCCCGAGACTTAATATTGACACTTGGCAAGATCCCAGAGCATGCCACGAAGTTGAAATAGCCTCAGCAAAGAAACAGTGTCCCTGTGGAGCTGGGGAAAGTTCACTGGAACAAGATAAGTCTTGTTACCTCTATTTGTAATGGGTACTGGACTGGTGGATGAGAAGAGCACATGGTTAAAGAGGTTGGTGCTGTTCCTCAGAATGCACCTGTGAATGAAAAGAAGCAGTGTGGTCTGAACAATGCCACCAGAAGGAAGCAGGTTGAAGGCCTGTTCCTAAAATGTGTTGGGAAAGGGACTGGTAACACTGGGGTCTCTGAGTAGGCTCCGAACACGGTGAGATAGAAGACAAAAGAATCAGTAGATGGGAGCTAAAATATCACCTTTATCACTGATAAAGTCTAAGTTGAGGACTTATCTTGGTGTGAGAGCCAATTAAACCCCTCAATTGGACAGATATGTCCACTCCGCCATAGACAGCATGGATGACAGCCAGCCTCCTGGAGAGGAGACAGAAGTCCTACTCTCCATAGGTGACTCTCTCCTAACAGAGACAGAAAGGGTAGCTGAGAATGTCCATCTTTTTCCTCCTAAATGCAGGAACCAGATTAAATCACTACTTTGTCCTGGGGAGGAGCAATGAGAGGTAGGAGATGGTAGGAATGTGACAGCCACATCTGGACAAAAAGGACAGAAGCTGGAAGATGTGTCTTCCTCCCCCCTTGGCCCCGCCCACTGATGTCATTCTTTAATTCTGTACCAGTCTCACTGTGACTTTCATTTACTTGTCTGCCTCCTTCACCAACTACATCCCTCAATGACTTCCTGGCACACAGAGTGTCCTCTATTAAATATGGAATGGGATAATGTTTTTTGATTTATTTTTCCTTCTTGCTAGGTCTTGTTTTTCCTAGTTCCTACTTTCCTCAAGGGCCTCCGCCCATGAAAACAATGGTAGTCATTGTTTCTAGAGAAAGATACACATGACCTAGACAAAAGAATCACTGCTTAGTTTTGTTTCACAATAGTATTTTGTGGAAAAATAGAGTTGAAGTCCATGGCAGAGACAGTAGTCTGAAAACTGATTTGCAAGAGCCAGGCTGACAGAGTCTATTGGCATCCAGAGAAATAAATGTGACCTATTTTTTTTTTCAGTTTATTTATTTTATTTATTCAGTTTGCAAATTGGATAACTTGGATCTGAGTTGTTCCTTAACTCAAAGTATCTGGGATCCCAGGTCGCCTGGGGTTAGTTCAGTTGTATGAACCACTTTGCCAAGATGGAGGTGGAGAATTATGTATTCATATAATTCAACTCAAGGGAGGTGGGGTAAGCTAACAAGAAAACGCCCTTTGCTCCAGTATCATATCCAGTTAATGGTAGAAGCTTCATGAGCCAGGTCCAGGTTGGAAGCTCTCTTGCTATGACTTTGGGCAATCTGCTTAACTGTTAGGAGTTGAATGCTCCACTATGGCTCTCTTGACTAGCCCCAGCCTACCCACATCAGTAGCTGTGGTCACCATCTAAATCCAGCCTCAGCCTGAAGCTCAGGGAGCCCTCCAGATGTTGACTTGTTGGCATCCATCCTCTTCAAATGTTCTCATGTAGAGGGTCCCCTGGGCCACTCGTCCTCTTGGCTGGCTATCTATCTTTTCTTGGTTAGCCTTGTGGGATTTGACAACCTTACATCAGCCTGTCACTTTTCAGGTCAGAAGCTCTCATAGAATAAGCCCAGAACCCAGCAGGTGTCCTTGAACACTATTAGCTAGGCCACCAGAGCAATGTGAGCCAGGCTTTTTGAATGCTCTGGCCTCTGCCTTTCTAGGAGGGAAGTCAGATGATGTATAGGATTGTCATGAAGAGTAATTAAAGTTTTATAAAGTGCCCAGCACTGTGTTTGGTATATAGTGGGTGCTATGACTGTCAGTTTCCATATTTTCATAATGCATTCCAAGGGGCTGTCTCAGTGAGAAGAAAGGCAATAGCTTTTCTTATTTAAAATTCATAATTTCAAGAGAAATGGAGAGCAAAGAGAACTGGTATGGGAAAAGGGCCAGAGAAGCAGAGTACTTTGCTCTTTATCTCTGCTGAGATGTGTCTCATAATAGCTACTTGGCCTACTGAAGCTTAGTCACTTAATTCATAGTCACCTTCCTTAGTCACTGCTCCTGGGCTAATTCCTATCATAGTTATGATTTCTTTGCTTTATTTTTAAACTCAATCTTACAGCCATTGGAAAACCCAAGTTGAACCCAGCAAAGCCAAGTGAGCAAAACCCGCAGGAGAGATAAAACCTTAGGATCAGATGGACTTATCGGTGGAAGGCTTTGAAAGTCAAGGCAGGGTTTTATTGGGCAGGGGATAAATTGGGAAGTCAAAGGAAGGTAGCCTAACATTTGGTCCCAAAGAATCCAGCAGGACAAACACCTTGGCTGGATGCCCACGAGCGAAGGACCTTATGGAAGAGACCCAGGCAAACCTATTCATCTCAGTGCAGTTCTTCAAGGCAGATCCACGTGGTCGGGCTGCAAAACTGACAATAAAGGATGTCAAAGGGCCTCTGGAAAACTCAAAGAATAGAGTGATGCTGGCTCTATGGGCATGAGACTTGTACAGTCTACCCTCAGAAGGATCAGACTCCGGGTTGTGTGCTGCAGTCACCATCTTGAGATTTGTAATGATTTTATCATTGAACTTGTGTTTTGTAAGAAAGGCTGATGGCACGATGGAGCATGTATGGGAGCAGAGGAGACATTCCAGGCACCACATGTGCCAAGTGGAGGCCACGCCTCCAAACGTGGCAGGTAGTGGGCAACAAACACGCTGAGCAGTTGGTCTGAGCATCTCATGCACATGTCTGGGGGCAGTCCAGGACACTGAGGCCAGACTGGCAGTGATGAATGTCACAGCCACAGTGGTAGTGGTATGACCATGGGAGACAGAAGAAACCTTCCCCGGCCAGTGCTGGAGCCTGCAGTGGGAGCCTGTCCCTGTGGTCTCTGCACAGATATTAACTCCAAGAACCTGGACAGGAACTGCAGGCTCAGGCAGTAAATTTTGTGAGCAAATTATTATAGAATAAAAGCATACATATGGGCATTGCAATAAAGTGTACACGAGAGCTATTACAATTCTTAAAAGATTTAAAAACCTTGAGCTTCAAAACTGCTGCAGCATTGCAAAGCAAACATCGACAGGCTTAGAAATAGGAATTAGGGATGCCTGGGTGGCTCAGTTGCTTAAGCATCCCATCTTCAGCTCAGGTCATGATCTCCCGGTTTGTGAGTTCGAGCCCCAAGTCAGGCTCTGTGCTGACAGTTCAGAGCCTGGAGCCTGCTTCAGATTCTGTGTCTCCCTCTCTCTCTGACCGCCCCCCCCCTCTATTTCTCATTCTCTCTCTCTCAAAAATAAACTTTAAGAAACTTAAGAAATAGAAATTAAATTTAAAGATTATCACATTCAATAGAGAAGAACGATATTTTCATATGATGCTTTGGATGAACCATTTATTAATGAACCAATTATTAATGAAGAAGACAAAATTATTTTTTCCTTATAATTGAAGATCTAGCCATTTAATGCATAGGCAGACATTCTGAATGATATAAAAATCTTGATGCCACTTTTAGCTTCTTGTACATCTTCCATAAGTTACAAGAAATGTCACAGGAAACATTAAAATGCCATTGTATAAATTTATATTTAAAATTAAATTCAGACTTACACAAAACTGAATTATAGGAAGAGTTAAATCTTCGAAAAATAATTTTTTCAAGAATCATCAGCTCTAGATGGGCTAAAGTTTGAAATTTGAAGTAATTTATCAGAAACATATCACAATGTTGTCACAGCTTAAAAAATGCTCTTAACAGTTCGGGTAAGTTCTGGTAAGTTACATCATCAAAAAGATCCTTCTCAAGATAAAAAATTACCAAAGGTTATTTGTAATCTTGAATTTGCCAAGAGAGACTATTCAGAATAGTCCTCCCTAAGGCAAAAATGAAGTTGCTGAAAGTATAAATTGTGATGTAACCTAGTAAATGAATCTCCAGTAAAGCCAGCCAGAAAAATCTCCACCAACATGTTACATTAATAGTATTTATTAATCTATATTTATTATGCTTGTTTAATATTTATTGTATTTATGTTTAATTTATATTTATTAATAAATAATGAAGTACTATTTAATGTGTGATATACAATTATGATGCCAAAAATATTAGTTTTGCAATTTATAGATTTATGTTGTGGTTCATGTATCACTGTCATGCCTATCATGGCTTATAAGTAATACAATGTTTTTAAAGGAAAAAGCTTTGTAATTTGCTATCTTTAATTACACTCACCCCTGCTTTTTGAATAAGGGCATTTTTTATTTTTCCCTGACCAGATACATTATGTAAATAGTCCTGAGCTGAGGGCCACTTCTCAGCTAACCCTAGGTTTCGTCGTAGAAAATGATCGCTTTTCTTGTCTGCTTTGGTAAAAGCCTCAAGTACGTTATTATAAAGGAGAAAGCTCAGGAGGTTATGTGGACGACAGGTGGCCTCCTCTGAGGCAAACACCAGGAGCCAAGCAGTCAAGGGCTGACTCATTCACTGCTCACCTTCTAGTCGTGTTGCTGAGCCCGGCACAGCTCAGTGAGCATTTGTCAGAGAGACACTTGGTGAACACCACCGTAAGAATGGGGAGGCCGGGTTCCCGAGAGTGTAAGCACAGTATTTGAAGTCACAGAATAATGGGGGTGGAGGTGGAGTGGGGAAGAGTGAGCTGACTGAAACAAGCTGAAGACTAAGGTATCCTGACTTATTCATGTGGGGGATTTTCTTTTCTTGTCTTGTCTTTTCTTTTCTTTTCTCTTTTCTTTCTTTTCCTTTTCTTCTTTTCTTTTCTTTTAACTGTTTTTTTTTTTTAATTTCTGAGAGAGAGAGAGAGAGAGAGAGAGAGAGACAACGTGAGCAGGGGAGGGTCAGAGAGAGAGGGAGACACAGAATCTGAAACCGATTCCAGGCTCTGAGCTGACAGTCAGCACAGAGTCCGACATGGGGCTTGAGCCCATGAGCCATGAGATCATGACCTGGGCCAAAGTTGGAGGCTTAACTGACTGAGCCACCCAGGCAGCCCTCATGTGGGGGATTTTCAAGCTTGTTCCTCAGAACACTCATTCTGGGGATATTAATGGGTCAGTCATAAAACCAGGGTATAATGGCAGAGCAGGCTTGGGAAATGCCACATTAAACAGAAGTAGACAGGTTTTATTTTGTTTTACTAAACTACAGAGTTATCTGCATTGTTAACATTTTAATGTGTGTTGTGACTCTCTGAGAAAACAATATGCTGTGTAGTCGTTCCTCAAGTTGATGATCATGGGACCTTTATTTGGTTGTCATTGTTCCTTAGACACAGTCTGGGAAGTGATCATCTGGTACCTTCCTTTTTGATTTTTAGTAGGTGGGGTCTCTACCAAAAGACTAAAAAGTGATGCTAAAATCCTTCAGCAGCCAAACTCTGGGACCCAAGCTGGAGTGCAAGTTCAGCTTTTGATTCTTTCTTTCTTTTTTTTTTTTTTTTAGTGTTTATTTATTTATTTTGAGAGAAAGAGAGCAAGAGTGGGAGTGGGAGAGGGGCAGAGAGAGAGGGACAGAGAGAATCCCAAACAGGCTCTGCGCTATCAGTGCAGAGCCTGACACAGGAATCGATGTCATGAACCATTAGATCATGACCTGAACTGAAATCAAGAGTTGGGTGCTTAACCAACTGAACCACTAAGGCACCCCAGTTCTTGATTCTTGAGCCAGGCAACATGGTGCTGGGGAATGAGCATTGATCCAGAGCCTGAGAGCTCAATGGCTCTCCTCTCCTTAGCTATGTGATATTGGATAACTTACCTCACCTCTCGGAGAGTCATTTTCCTGAGCTCTGAAATGGCAATAGTAAAACCTATATCCTGGGTTATGGGAGGCTTAAATGCAATAATGTATGTAAGTTCAGCTTCTGGAGCTCAGGAATCATCAAGACTGTCACATAATACTTGTTCAGTAAGTACTGGATCTCAAGTTTCTGCAGCCAGCCTATGTTCTCTGGTAAGTGTTTTGAAGATACGTCCAGGTGGCAGAATCAGATGAAATCTTTCAAGGAGACCAAACTAGGAATGGGTACAAATTGGTATAAAGCAGGAGGTGGGAGGAAGGCTGAGTGCAAGGACATTTTCCATAAGCTCAGTCTCTGTTTCCAACTGTCTACTACTTGGCAGTTCCATGTTGATTTCTAATAGGCATCTCCAAACAAATCTCTTGATTCTTTGCCCTTAGAGCTGATGCCTCCTCCAATCATTCCCATGTCCTAAGATGGCCCCAGTATCTACCCAGTTGCTTGGGTCCCCAGTCCAGGGTCCCCAGTCCAGGAGCCATCCTTGACCTCTCTCCTTCCAGCACTCTCCATACAAAGCCAGCAAGCTTGGTGAGCTCAACCTCCAATCTGTCTACTTCCCACCAACTCCAGGACTATCTCCTATTTCAAGCCATCATTACACCTGACCTGATATAGCAAATGATGTCCATGCCCATTCCTCTCCCTCAGACTTGAGAGCCTGAAGGATGCTCGAAAGGCTACTCTGTCCATCTGCTGTAGGCTGGAAGTGCTGGGGAGTTAATACCCACTGCCCCTAATAGCAATCTCAGTTTGGGAATTGGCGCATAAATACTCCAGCGCCCTTACCCTTTAGGTTGGACTATTCTGAGGTGTATGCTGTGTTTTAAAGCATTTCCAGAGTTTCTCTGGAGGGTGAAGCTTCAGCCACTCACTGTGATAATGGTTAATAATATGCCCTCTGTGGCTTGCCTGTCCTCTAGTCATTTCCCCAGAGTCCTACCATGGTGCTGCTTCTGGGGGAACCCAAACTAAGTGTTTTATTGAAATAGTTTCTTCTTTCCTACAAATCCTTCCCTGCATATTAGCCCAATTGAAATTCTGACAATATACAGTGGATCACATCTTCTCTTCTTATAAGTCGTTGTTTACTTCCCACTGCTATAGCTCAATGTGGTACAGATTCCGATTCCATTGCATACCATCCTTTCTCTCCTTTATTTCACTCCAGCCACTCAAGGTTGTGTTTATATCTTGAACTTAACAACACGCTTCTGCCTAAGGCAATTTGCGCTTGTTCCTTCTGCCTAGAAAATTGATTCCAGCACTTCAGGGGCCAAGCCCCCTTGTAAAAGTCCACTCCCTGTGCAAATATCATCTCCTCTGAGAAGTCACTCTAAAGTAACCGTACCTTCCCTCCATTACAACTGTTTGCAGTTATCTTGATATGTGTGTATTTGCTGTGTGTTTGCTTTCCATTCTATAAGGCCCCTGCTCTTAGGACAAGAACCTTACGTGTCCTGTTCTTATCTTCAGCACCTAGGACAGGGCTTAGCATCTAACATGGCCTTTGATATATATTTATTGAATGCATATATGTACAGGGGCGCCTGGGTGGCTCAGTCAGTTAAGCGTCTGATTTTGGCCCAGGTCATGATCTCCTGGTTCATGAGTTTGAGCTCTGCATCAGGCTCTGTGCTGACAGCTTAGAGCCTGGAGCCTGTTTCTGATTCTGTGTCTCCTTCTGTCTCTGCCACCCCACTCACACAGACACAGACACAGACACAGACACACACACACACACACACTCTCTCTCTCTCTCTCTCTCTCTCTCTTTCTCTCTCTCTCTCTTTCAAAAATAAAAATAAGCATTAAAAATTTTTTTAAAAAATGCATATATGTACAGTATAATATCTCATTTGTCTTTATGTTAAGCAATGGCCTATCTGTTAATAATTATCATTTGTATTAATTATTATAATTATTTTACTTAAAACCTATTTAACAATTAGAAATAAAACAAATGATCACTAATAATGAACAGACTCATTCACCCTACAATTATGGAGTGTTAGAGATGTGCCAGGCACTGAAGATGTCAGATGAATAAGACAGCCTCTAGTTTTTCATGGAAAAAGTTGTGACATAATTGAGAATAAAAAACTGGAAAAGCAGACGTTGTCTTATGTCTAACAATCACAAAAACAGCCAAAAGCAGCAGCTTCCCTCCAAGGATGATTTTCAGTTTCCCCTAGCATATTCACTTCACTGTTGTGGTCAGTCCTCATGGCAGTGCTAAAGGCAGCCCCAATCTTCAGGCATGGAGACTAAAGCTTAAAGGGGTGGAGAGCCTTGCAAGGGCTTATACAGCTTCCAGAAGGCAGCAATGGGACAGGGACTGGATTTAGGGATTCCAGAGGCAGAGCTCACTCCTCTGCTTCTCACCGCATCTCCCACTCATGTGCAGCCAGGGCACAGAGTAGATGTCTCTTTGTGCTCATGGGTGGAAGGCTGCTTACAAACACCATAGGGAGCATCCTTTATATGGGAGCCCCTTGGGTGGTTTGACCAACAGGTATGCCTGCTGCTGCTGACTGCCCAGAATTACCTGGTCAAAGTGAGAGGTGGTTGGCTTCTTTTTTTTTTTTTTAAGTTTATTTATTTATTTTGAGAGAGAGAGAGAAAGAATGAGTCAGGGAGGGAGAGAGAATCTCAAGCAGGCTCTGTGCTTAACTGACTACGCCACCCAGGTGCCCTTCAGTTGGCTTCTTGTAAAGCAGATTTACTATTGGTAATGAATACTTGGTGCAGGTGCACACCTGCTAGATAGATAACTTATGTTTTTATGTATCATTAGTTGAACTCATTAATGAAACACATTGGTAAAATAAATAATATGTGTAATTTGATAATGTGCATTGGTGCCTAGTGCGGTAAGCCGATCTTAGAGTAATAACTATTAAGAGAACCAAAGTATTTAAAGCATATATTTACTCCATTTGAAGACAGAGAATTAGGGGCGCCTGGGTGGCTTAGTCGGTTAAGCGTCCGACTTTCGCTTGGGTCATGATCTCGCAGTTCGTGGGTTCGAGCCCCGCGTCGGGCTCTGTGCTGACTGCCAGCTCAGAGCCTGGAGCCTGTTCAGTCTGTGGTTCCCTCTCTCTCTGACCCTCCCCTGCTCATGCTGTCTCTCTCTCTCCTAGAAATAAATAAAACATTAAAAAAAAAAATGAAGACAGAGAATTAATATATTTCTTCTTTTTTTGTAAATACAAGACTGATCTTTGCTTTACAAAGTTAAATCTGTGATGTAGCATTTGCCTTTCTACCTATTGCTTAAACAAAGCCCATGTTCGTCTGGGTTGAGAATGTAGTATTTTTTTGTGAATCAAGTAACATACGCTGCAAGGCAGGGATAAATAAAGGGAAGAGAGTGTAAAGAAGAAGGTATCCAGGAAGAACTCAGGTGGAATCAGAAAGGGCCATTTGTGGGGCACCCGGGTGGCTTAGTCGGTTAAGCATCCGACTTTTGCTCAGGTCATGATCTCGCAGTTTGTGGGTTCGAGCCCTGCGTCGGGCTCTGTGCTGACTGCCAGCTCAGAGCCTGGAGCCTGTTTCAGTCTGTGACTCTCTCTCTCTCTCTCTGACCCTCCCCTTTTCACGCTGTCTCTCTCTCTCTCTCTCTCTCTCTCTCTCTCTCCTAGAAATAAATAAAACATTAAAAAAAGATTAGAAAGGGCCATTTGCTCGATGATTGCTAGGTGAGATATGAAGGTGGAGATGGGTGTGGAATTTAACTCTTCTTTGAGAGGTGGGATGCCACAGTAGAAAGTCAGTGCAATGTCCAGAAAGGAGCCTTAGACTGAAGAGTTACATACTTCTCTGGTTCACTGATCCTTTTGTCTAGAGGGGAAAAACCTCTCAACAGGCCCTACATATAGGCCACCTTATCTCTTTCTACTATCACAAACCTCACCAAAGAAAAGAAGACCCAGCACTGATTTGGTCATCAAAGGATGATATCTTGCTTTCATTAGGTGTGTTATAAAATATTTACCAGAGGGGCGCCTGGGTGGCTCTGTCGGTTAAGCGTCCGACTTTTGCTTAGGTCATGATCTCGCGGTTCGTGGGTTCGAGCCCCGCGTCGGGCTCTGTGCTGACTGCCAGCTCAGAGCCTGGAGCCTGTTTCAGTCTGTGACTCCCTCTCTCTCTGACCCTCCCCTGCTCACGCTGTCTCTCTCTCTCTCCTAGAAATAAATTAAAAAAAAAAACATTAAAAAATATTTACCAGAAATATACAATCCAAGGGTCATTGAACTCACAGAACTGTATCTATTCCTACTCTTTAGAGCCCTGAGAGGTGTAGGATTTTCTCAGAGCCCCACAGAGCCCTGACTCGATGTCTGTCCATCTTCCTGTTCACCACCTTTCACATCACTCTTTCTCTTGTTTTGCAGCCCTTATTGGTCCTCAGCTGTTCTCATGGAGCATAGATTTTGGCCCCAGGTCATCCCAGCGAAGCCAAAGCAAATTCTCCCCTCAGTTTTCTGACAATGTTGTGCCTGGATGCACTAAAGCAGGGAAATAATTGCAGCCTCCCCCGTAGAACACTGCATAGAGCAGGTGGGGGGTGTTACATGGTGTGTTCTTGGGATAATCAATCTACCCATCCCAGCCATTCCATTTATACTGCCAGGCGATGAGCTCTTCTTGTTTTTGTCCATAAGCCTTAATTATTCAAAGGGCCTCTGTGTCAATACTTGGGGACAAAGTGACTTACTGCTACAAAACTTAGAAACAGGAGAAACAAGAATGCCCTCTGCAAAGTTAAGCAGTGAAACAACCATGTTATGCACACACACCATCCCCCACTACCCTCCCCCACCTCACTCTTCAGTCTCATCTGCTACCCACCTCCCCAGCACTTTGCATCCCAGCCTCAACAAACATCTTTCCTTTAAAAAAAATTTTTTTTAATGCTAACCTATTTTTGAGAGAGACAGACAGAGTGTGAGCAGGGGAGGGGCAGAGAGAGAGGGAGACACAGAATTTGAAGCAGGCTCCAGGCTCTGAGCTGTCATCACAGAGCCTGATGTAGGGCTGGGACTCAGGAACTGTGAGATCATGACCTGAGCCAAAGTCAGACTCTTAACTGACTGAGCCACCCAAGCATCCCAGCAAATGTCTTTCCAGATGCTTTCTCTATCTGGGACATGCTCCTCCTTCTGCCTGAGATACTTCCCTTCCTTCTTATTCCCCCTTCCCTTGAGCCCTTCTCTTGGCTGTGTCTTACACCTCTCAGGGTGGACACTGTAAGTTTCCACCCAGGTCCCCTTTTTGGTCATGGCACTCAACCCCCAGATGCTGGAAATGAGTGCTGTGGCTCTCACTGGGATTTGCTCTGAGCCACAGGGAACCACCTCTCCAAGGTCATGCCCCTTCCCAAGGGCACCACACCACCAGTGACCAGCTGGTTTGGGGATTTGAAGTCTCAACCCTGTTGCCTCAATTTGGGTCTGCTTGCAAGGCTGTCTCAGCTCCTGAGTCCCCATGAAATCGGTGGGGGCCTTGGCTGCAGCCTTACCACAGGTCAGCTTCTCCCTCTCCCAACCCTGTGTTTCTCAGTTTCTCACACATGCATCTCCTGCGAGAACTCTCCACTCAACTTTCTGAACACACCTGTCTACCATAGTCTGTTTCCCTGAATCCCAAGCTAAGACAGTTGGTATCAGGTTTGGTTTGGGAAGAAGATACTAGAGGGCCATCTTGGAGCTCCCATTAACCAGTCATCTGGCAATGAGGACCTCAACACTGGTGGCAGAAGGAGGAAGGAGGACCCCAGGTGTGTGCAGCAGTGCAATTGTTAAGACTAGGATAGGATACCAGTGGCTCATACAGTATCTGGGGCACTAGAGAGGTTTGAGGGAAACAGTGACTAGAAGGACTATGGAATTGGTGGCAGTCACTGAAAGTCATTGTGTCATTGAAGAGAGATAATGGCAGGTTTAGAGTGTGGTTAATCACCAATTCTAGGCAAAATGTGAGAGCCAGAGGCCTCCTTGACAGCATTTAAGAAAATCCTCTTCTCTGTAGAAGGGCCAGGAAGAATGGAGAATCAGTCTCAGGACACAGCTGTAGGAGGAACAGGTCTTCAGAGAAAGATGAATTCTAGCCCTACGGGGTCTTTAGTGCCAAAGTAAGGGCCCTAATAGAGAGAAAATTGGAGCCTGACACTAGTGATGAGGGAATTTGAGTGGATGCAGTTGGGAGTCTTGAGCTCACAGATTCCCCTGGAGCTGAAGTAGTAGCCCCTCCCATGCTGGGTGGATGCTGATGACCACGTGGAGGCAGGTGTCTTACAAGATGATGTACGAGCTCCTAGGAATCTACCTCTGGCCCCTCTCCTGGCAATCAGACCAATCACAGGGGCCGAATCCCAGCACAACTTGACAGAGGATATGCCCGACCCTCTAGGGGAAGAGGGACCACAGTAAAGGTGCTACAGGATCTTTACGTGTAACATAACAGGTACCGATATGAACTGGAGGATTGCACTTGGGGCTGAATCCCGAGGTGCTAGATCAAGTGGACCAGAACATAAGGTGGGGGAAAGGATTGTTTCTTTAGATACAGGAGCACTCTGAAGGGCCTTGTCAATTTCAGAGCTCCCTATAAGATCAACTAAAGCCCAGCTTCTCTCTTTGCCCAGTTATACCATTGCCACTTCCTTACAGATCCTCCAACCTTCTCTAGGTGACCCTCCAATCAACTTTCTGATACAGCTCTCCATCCCAGAGTCTGTTCCACTTCTCTCCTATGTGCCGCCAGTCCATTCTGTACTGCCTCTATTATAACACTTGTCACACCCGCTCACTCTTCTTCCCCTAGTGCCTACCATAGTGCCTTGAACTCGGGTGCATAGTAGTTGCTCAGTTAGTGATTGTTGAATGAATGGTGAAATGCATGACTTGGATAGACAGAATGCCTCTCAGGCCAGAGTAAGACCTAATGGAAATAAGGACCATATGTAAAGAAGGAAGAGGGCTGGGCAGCCTCAGAATAATAATGAGAGGAAGTTGAAGAATAGTTCCCATCCAAGCAGCTACAGGAGAAGGTGCCTTAGCCATGGAATTTTGCTTATTCTGATCCTATTAAGTAAGGCTGTGTCTAACGTGGAGATGTAACAAAGGGCTTCAGCCACTGTATTTTTAGAATTTCTGGTCATGGAGGTACGACCTTGCTATGGAAGTAGGTGCCCCAGAGGCAATCTTAACTTGCTGCCATTGCACATTTTATCCATCTACTACTCTCCTCTGATTTCAGGCTTAACAAATAACCCCAGCTGTGGTGTGGTTTGCCACATATGTAACTCACATAGGTTATGGGGACTGGGGTATTAAAGTCCATGGAGCAGTTATAACTCCTCTTATAAGTGAATGAATTTGCATTCTGATTTTACACATTGGTCCCGTTTAATGTGAGTCTGTTCTCATTGCACTGATAAGCCATAGTTCTGGCCCTGGGAAGGCCAGGGCCAGAGCCTGAATTGTAGGTGAACTCTCTTAAATAATGATGTATCTCTACCCCCATATCCATGTTGACTATGGGAATCCTATTACCCTGATAACCTGATCTCACCATATGCTAAGAATCTATTCTCTATTTTGGGATTTTTATGAAGAGTAGAGCAGGATCTGGGTGGTCAACTTCTTTTTCCCCCCTAATAATGTTACCTGGTGCTGAGCTCCTAGTCATTATTTAACAAAAACCAGATAACCTAAATGACCCTATGGTATGAGTCCCTTGGAATGAGGGAGTTCCTGCATCAGGGCAACTAGTGAGGAAGTCTCTGGGGCCTATGAGTTGAAGTGGGTCCTCTGTTGGATTTCACATGGGATCTGGGATGCTTATTGCTTTCAGCGATCCTGGGAAGGCAGTTTGGGTCTACAGGAGGGCTCTGACCTTCAATTTCAGAAATCTGGTTAGAACTAAATTTGTTTCTTATGGCTTGGAATAAAGCCATTTGTATACTTAGAAACATCCTTCATATCTGTTATGTATGTAGGATTTCTTCCATCTTACTTCAGGAGAAACTGAAGCTTAAGATGATCATCACCATAATCGTTTCCATAAAGTGTTTAGTACCAATGAAATGTTTTCTACTCTGACTATATGGAAACTTTCACATTGTAATCCCCACTCTAGTGGATGGATGGCATTATGTCAGACAGTGGCAGCAGCCTAGACATATTGACCCAATCAATGTATAGATGTTATACTTCATAGATTTTAGGTGTACATTTTTTTCACATTCATCATTTCTGAAATCAGGATAAGTCTTATAATCGATGTCGTGTCATAGTTTAAACTGGAAACAATTTTTCTTTCATAGCATTATATAAAGTTATGGTGTCCTATAATTGATGATGTCTTAGATTAAATGAAATATGGGAATAAAATGTTACCCAGCATTCTTGGTTGAGGAGAAGCAAGGGGTTGCAATATTGTTTTTTCTTCTCATTTATGTGCTTCATACATTAAATATTTTGTCCTAGGAGAGGAAGATGATTGTCTGAAAGGAAGGAACACCTCCCAAAATTAAAATTAAGAGGAAGACAGGCACTACTCCAGGATGAAGGGTGCTGGACTTTAAAAAAATTATTTTTTAGTGTTTATTTTTGAGAGAGAGAGAGAGCATGAGCAGGGAAGAGGCAGAGAGAGGGAGACACAGAATCCAAAGCAGACTCCAGGCTCTGAGCTGTCAGCACAGAGCCTGATGTGGGGCTTGAACCCATGAACTGTGAGATAATGACCTGAGCCAAAGTTGGATGCCTAACCAACTGAGCCGCTCAGGTGTCTCAGGTGCTGGACTTCTTCCTGCAACTGCACTGGCCAAGAATGCCAGTCCTGTGTTTACCTGGGTCTCCCTCTCTGGGTATCATCCAGACCTTTTTTTTTTAATCCCTTCTTTCACTCATGAAACCTTACCTCTCCTGTCTCTTAGCTTCAGAGAATTAGCCAACTGAACAATAGTTACCTGAGAATACTGCATAACAATTACTGCTAATAACTCCATGCTTTATCCTTTTCCGTTCCTTCTTCTGAATCATGTGCATTTTAATGGTGGCTTACTGGAGTCATACTGTGTGAATCTAAGGGAGCAACTTTCACGGTGGCAGTTATATGCATCAGTGGCAAGCTGGTAGAAGTCAGATTTTAAGTTATAGCTTCTCTGAAATCACACCATTTATTAAGAGAGCTCAGTTTTTATACTGCTTTGTGGTTTGCAAATCATACATTGGCAAATATTTTATTAGAGGCTTACAAAACCTTGTGAAATAGATGAAGTAGACTTTAACCACTGCTTTTCAGATGAAGAAGAAAAAGATCAGAGAGATGAAGAGGTTTGGTCAGTGACACTCGGTTGGCTAATAGAGGAAATAGGACCAGAACCCACGTATTCTTATTTTAGAGCCACTGTTTCTATTTCTAGGAAAAAGATCCTTTCCTAGAGCTGCTTCCCTTTCCTATGAATAGATAGGTTTAAAAGAAAGCAGATCATTTAGAGCCTAGTAGGTTATGTCAAAGGTGTGTGTCTTCATCCCAAGAGCCCTGGGAAGCCATTGAAAGATTTAATGTGGAAGAATAAGATGAATGGAATTTTGTTTATTTGTTAAAGAGCTACCTGGGTGCCATGGGGAGAATAGATTGAAGGAAGGTTGGAGTGGCAACGATTTAGAGGCAGTAGTTCAGGCCAGAGATAATGGTGCCTGGTCTAGATACATGACAATGAAGGGAAGATGGTTAGAGGGAATTCTGGGAAGATGGCAGCTGGAGCAAGTATTCTACTGCCTTTCCATTTTAGCTCCAATCCAACTACCAGCTGGAGGCATAGTGTTCTGGAATGATGTTCAGACTTCTGTGCAGGTCAGGAGCCTGGAGATAATGGAAAAGCCATGGGGCAAACAGTAAAGTTATTACAGGGAGTTTGATCCATGGAGATTCACTGCCCATAGAAAATCAGTGCCAGCCCCATGTGATTCTTTTTTTTTTTTTTTTTTACAAATAGTTTATTGTCAAATTAGTTTCCACATAACATCCAGTGCTCATCCCCACAAGTGCCCTCCTCCATGCCCATCCCTCCTCCCCCCAACATCCATCAGTCCTCAGTTTTTGTCAGCATTCAAGAGTCTCTCATGGTTTGCCTCTCTCCCTTTCCTCCACCATTTCCGCCCTTCTTCTCCCCCTTGTTCCTCCGTCAAGTTCCTCCTAATCCTCCTATACGTGCAAACATATATTTGTCCTTCTCTGCCCAACTTATTTCGCTTAGCATAACACCCTCAAGGTCCATCCATGTTGCTACACATGGCCAGATTTCATTGTTTCTCATTGCCATGTAGTATTCCATGGTATAGATAAACCACATCTTCTTGATCCATTCGTCCATTGATGGACACTTAAGCTCTTTCCATGTTTTGGCTATTGTTGAGAGTGCTGCTATGAACACTGGGGTCCATGTGCCCTTATGCATCAGCACTCCTGTATCCCTTGGGTAAATTCCTAGCAGTGCTATTGCTGGGTCCTAGGGGAGTTCTATTGTTAGTTTCCTGAGGAACCTCCACACTGTTTTCCAGAGGGGCTGCACCCGTTTACATTCCCACCAACAGTGTAGAAGGGTGCCTGTTTCTCCACATCCTCGCCAGCATCTAGAGTTCTCTGATTTGCTCATTTTAGCCACTCTGACTGGCGTGAGGTGGTATCTCAGTGTGGTTTTGATTTGTGTTTCCCTGATGAGGAGGGATGCAGCCCCATGTGATTCTAAGAGCACCTGGTGGTGTACCAGCTGCCAAGTAGCCATGGAGGAACTGAAGCATGGACTGGGTCCTTCCATCCCCGAGAGGTGTGGTCTTTATTGCTGAGGAGATAGATTGCACAGATGCTTCCTGCAGAGCTTTCAGCAGGTGAGAGGCAACTGTCACCTGTGTCAGAGGCTGCTGTGCTTTCCAGTGCTTCCAAGTTCATTGTCATCCTTTTTTTTTTAAGTTTATTTTATTTATTTTGAGAGAGACAGAGATAGTGCGAGTGGGGGAGGAGCAGAGAGAAAGGGAGAGAGAAAATCCCAAGCAGGCTCCGCACTGCCAGCACAGAGCCTGACATGGGGTTTTAAACTCACGAAACTGCGAGATCATGACCTGAGCCAAAACCAAGAGTTGGACACTTAACCGACTGTGCCACCCAGATGCCCCTCATTGCCGTCCTCGATAAGCAATGGCCTGGGTTCCAAGAGCTCACAGAGGAAAATGAAACAAGTCCAGGGATTCACAACAGCTTCAGAGAACGATAGCAAGTAAAACACTGAGAGAGGTAACTCCTTTGGAATAAAACTGCTAGAGGAGATAGACATCCATCTTAATTTAAAAGTAATAACAAGCACTTAAGGAGAGTTGTACAACATTAAAAAAAGACCTTCTGGAACCAGAAAAAAAGAACAACAGAAACAAAAAATGGCTATGATTTTTTGAATTTAAAAATTCAGGAGGGGGATGATCCTATTGAAAACAATATTAGTGACCTAAAAGTTCAAGTGGAAGAAATATATTAGCACAAGGACAAAAGTACAAAGAAACAGAAATCATGAGGGGAAAACGAGATTTGGAGAGCAGATACAGGACGCTTAACTTGGGAATGATGAGTCTGGAGGAGGCGAACTAGGCATAGTTTGGTGGCTGGTGCCAGCAGGAGTGGATGGAGAGGAATTGTCAAGGATATCTCTCTCCTTGGCTTCTGGTTGAGACGGTTGGGCGGACAGCAGTGCTACTACCTGAAATCAGCTGTCCAGGAGGTAAAGCAGGCTGTGAGCAGAGCAGGCAGGTGGCAGAATGATGGGTTCAGGTGAAAAGTATTGAGCGTGAAGAGCGTATGAACACAGAAGTGGAGACATTGAGTGGCTGGTGGGTATGCATTCTAGAAACATCTGAGATGGAAACAGAGTTGGAAACTACCAACCTATCACGGCAGGTGAATTAGAGGACAGAGATGGGTATGCCTTGAGTGAGAATGACAGGTGGCTGTGCATTCTTTCTCTTCTCTCCCTTTCCTTTGTACTGCCCACTCTTGATGTCACACTGTGCCTGCTTTCTATGTCCTTTCTTATTACACGTCATGGGACTTGGTGGAGGAGGGGTGGGGAAAAGGGAAAGAAAGAAGGAGAAAACAGAGAGAAAAAATGAGGAAGAGTTGTAGGAGAGGTGCCTTGAAATGGAGAAGCAGTGTTAAATCTGCCTATAGAGTTACCAGTTTCTTTTTTTAATTTTTTTTGTTTTTATTTATTTTTGATATAGATAGAGAGGGAGCATGAGCAGGGGAGGGGCAGAGAGAGAGGGAGACACAGAATCCGAAGCAGACTCCAAGCTCTGAGTTGTCAGCACAGAGCCCGAAGCGGGGCTTGAACCCATGAACCGTGAGGTCATGACCTGAGCCAAAGTCAGATGCTTAACCAACTGAGCCGCCCCAGTGCCCCGAGAGGTACCAGTTTCGATCACTGGGGCAGAGGGGTGATCTGCCAAAATGCAGTCTATCATTGGGAGTAGTTTCACAGTGAGATTCCATGGACATAAAGGGAAAGATAGAATTAACATTTATTGAGTGCCCTGTGGATGGAGCACTAGATATGTTCTTTAACACTCACTCTCTTATTTAATTTCCTCTAATAACCTTATAATTAAGGAAAGTGAAGCTCAGGGGAGGTGAAGAAACTTCCCCAAGGTCAAAGAGTTGGTAGGAGAGGCAGCTGAATCTGTAGAAGTCCAAAGCTCTTGCTTTCCCCATTGGACCATGAAACAGTCCATACCCGAAAGATCCTGGCAGCCAGAAGATTCAGATTCTGACCCACACAACTTTACTTGTATTTTCACTGAGCTTTTATTATCTCAAGACTTTCAAAGATTTACCTCCTCTCTTCTCCTGGAGTTGAGTACACACTGCCAGCCTGATCTTTCAATCTGGGCTGCTCTCTGGTTCTTCTAGGTTACTGGCCAGCTCAGACAAATGGAAGAAAATGAGCCCTCATTCTTTCTGGGAGTTGAATGACGGCTTTGTTGTAAATACCTAGAAAATCAATCCTCTGTGAATTAAACTCTGTCATCAGCTATCAGCCAGATCCTAAATCATTGATAAGATGGGAAACCTCCAATTCACTGATCAAAATCTTGAGGTTTTATCAATGGAAATAAAATAAAAGCAGTAACCTTTGAGACAATATGAGCCATTACTCACTTTGAGAGAAGAAGTTCTTGCTTTCAACTTGGAAAATGCCTGATAGTCTCAGGATTGACATAAGTGACATTTCTCCTAACTTCATTTATCATCCAGAAATGCAACATTAACAGGGTTTCTTGCAGGTTAGAGCATGCCAGATCAGGTGCTGGCAAGTCAGTGGAGCGGCAGGTTAACCCAAAGTGCCAGATTTCTTGGGATCATCCAGGTTTAAAATATTCACTTATGTGGTCCTCATCAATGCACTGAAATCTGTCCGCAATTCTATCCTGACTTTTAGTTTGGAAGCTCAGATTATTGCCTTCATAGTTTTCCTTAAGGACTTGGCAATTATCTTAGGGTGACTGAGCAGGCATAATATGCACTAAGCAATTCTGTTCAATCAGCAAACATTAAAAGGAAGGATATTTAGCTGTGCTTGTGTTAGGCACTAAAGTTAGAGATGAAAAAGAAAAAAAAAACCCTTGTGGTGGCTTTGTTTACTGTGCAATAGTGGGCAAACAGGTAAGAAAATAGAAATAGAGCTTCCAAGTAAAGATAAGAGACTGATGGGCGCCTGGGTGGCTCAGTCATCCGACTTCAGCTCAGGTCACGATCTCACGGTTCGTGACTTCGAGCCCCACATCAGGCTCTCTGCTGTCAGTGCAGAGCCGGCTTTGGCTCCTCAGTCCCTCTCTCTTTGTCCTTCCCCTACTTGCACTCTCTTTCTCTGTCAAAAATATATAAACATTAAGTAAAAAAAGATAGGAGACTGAATACGTAGCTTTACCTCCTCTCCTGCAAGACACCTTAAAATAATATTAAATCATAAAGAAGTTATAATCTCTCTGCAATTAGGAGAGAGATTTCAACACTTTCTGGAAGATGGAAAATAGATGGAAAGGTGGTAGCTGGTGAAGGAGAAGAAAGAAGAGGCTACGAAGAAGGAGAAAACTTAGAGGGAGGTGTGGTATGTGGGGCTGAAAGGGAGGAAGTAATTGCAACTACCTGTGGAAAGTCAACCTCTCCCTTACTTCCTATATGGAACGCCGAGCATCAAGGTGCATATTCCACAAACAAACAAACACATGCAAACAAAAATGCGAATTATTGTTAGAGACATGGCAGATCCAGACAGGAAGTTGGATATCTGACTGATAGAGTCCTACAAAAAGAAAGCGGATAAGACTGAGGAGAGAAAATTGACGAAGAAATAATAGAAGCAAATTGCTGGAGTCGAGAAGTAACATCTCCGTAGTGAAGGAAACCGCCACACTCTAAATGCAGTCAATGCGAAGTGACTCAAGTCTGGACTTAACCACCGTGAAACTCAAAACTGAAGGAGCTCCTAAGAGCAAACAAAAGAAGAGGAGAGAAGCAAACAAAAGCAGAAAGTTCACACGGAAACAAGAAACAGCCTGGCATCTCCTTCTCATCAGCGACCTCGGATGTTAGCAGTTCGTGGAGACATATCTACAAGGTTCTGAGGGAAAAAGAATTCTAAACCTAAAGTCTTATACCTCAACAAACTAATAGTCAAACACGAAGGTAGAAATATGTTTTGACTTGTAAGAACTGTGAAATAGTATCTCCCATGCACGTGTTCTCAGGATGTTGCTTGGGAGGACACCTCATCTTGAATTGTAGGGCTGCGCTAAGACAGTGAAGACGGGCAATTCAGGAAATGGTGGATCCAGCCCTCTCGAGTGGCCAGAGTCCATTCAGCAGGCCTGGGGTCTGGCTCATGAGATTGGACCCAAAGAGGCCCTTTGAGGGGGAAAAGTTGCAACTGTATGATATGATTGTATCGTATGGTATCTTTCCTAATATAGCGGTGGTTTCAGTTAAATCCCAGAAGTTCTAATATGCAATATTTTTTTTTTTTACTGTTATTTAAACTGCTTCCTAATTTTTACTGTGATTTCCTCACTGGTTATTTAGATGGTATAGTTCTTTCTAAACATATGGAGACTTCCTGTAATCTTTCTGTTATTGATGTCTGGCTTAATTGCATTATGGTTAAAGATACTCAAGTTTGATTTCTATCCTTTGAAATATGTTGAGACTTGCTTTATGGCTCAGCATATGGTTAATTTTTGTAAGTGTTCTGAGTGTGCCTGAAAAGAATGTGTAATTTGCAGTTGCTGGGTGCCGTGTTCTAAATATGTCAATTAGGTTTGGTTTGTTAAACATGTTGTTCAAAGTTTCTATATCTTTACTGATTTTTGCCTGCTTATTCTATCGATGTCTGAGAGAGGTGTATTTAAATCTCTCCCTGTTTTTATAGATTTGTTTATTCTCTTAGCAATTCAGTTAACTTTTGCTTCGTTTATTCCTTCGTCCTTTCATACTCTGCCCTCACTCTATGCCAGACCTCATGATAAGGGAGCAGACACAGAACACTGGACACTCACAGTTTAGTGGCAGAGACCTTCATACAGAAGGGGCATCCTTGTCAGCATATAAATTAAATCTGTGTTTGAGATATCTCCAGTGTAAACCATTGTGGTAATTGAGTGTAATAATAGGGGTAAAAATAAAATGGGATTCTAGTCAACCCTTTCAAGTGTGTATTACCCTTTGCCATTTACAGAATTTTATCCTGTGCTCTCATTGGATTCAGCCTCACAACAGCATTTATTCCCACTTCACACGTATAGGAAATGAACTTGGAGATGCTTTAGTTCAACATTCACTGAGCATCTACTGCCTGTGAGACAATATGTCAGGTGTGGGGAGGGGGTCACACAGATGACTTGCCTGTAGCCATCCCTCTAGTAAGAGGCAGGGCTAGGACTTGAGCCTTGCTCATCACCTCTCTCTCTCTCTTTTAAGAAAGAGAGCATGTATGTGAGCTCATGAAAGAGAGAGAGAGAACCTCAAGCAGACTGCATGTTTAGTGTGGAGCCCAACTTGGGGTTTGATCCCACGACCGTGGGATCATGACCTGAGCTGAAATCAAGAGTCAAACGCTCAACTGACTGAGCCACCCAGGTACCCCTCTCCCATATCTTGATCTGGGCCTGACTGTGCCCTCTAAGCTGGGTGAACTGAATCAGTCCCTCTCTCTGGGGGGAAAGACAATGGTGTTTGCCCCATACCTGGGTACACATTTGTCTTCTTGTAACTCAGATCCTCTACTTTGAAAAGGCCCATCTTAAACTGTTTAAATGGAATTAATTTTAAGAGATTTACTTTTTTTTTTTTTTTGCTTGTAAGAAGGCTGAGAAGCCTGGAAAGATAAATGGAAATGTTCTGAAAGTAAATGAAAAAGTCCCATTGTGTGAGCATCCAGATTTTGCAATGTTCTGCACAACAAAGCTATCTGCCTTTCCTTGTAAAGCATTTCTGGTGCCTGGGATTTTCTGGTCCAGGGACTAATATTTCTCTGAGAGAAAGAATCCCAAGCAGGCTCTGCACTATTAGTGCAGGGCTTGAACTCACAGAACTGTGAGATCATGACCTGAGCTGAAATCAAGAGTCCAGATGCTTAACCAGCTGAACCACCCCCAGGAAAGAGATTTCTAACTAAGGAGAATCTTGTTGTCATTGGTATTATTAACTTGGGTGAGGTTCATGGCAATTTTTGATTGGAGGGAGTGGATATTGAAGGAAATAGCATATTCTTTAGAGTCCAGATGAAATGAATGGAAAACAAACCATATCCAACAGCAATCTTAGTGAGGACTAAAGAAAACCAAGGGTCATCCCTGGCCCAGTGATCATATTTTCTCTCTGGTCCTAACATGATTTTATTATTGAGTGCTCTGGAGCCCTCCTCACTTATTTAAGTATTATGGCCCTTTACTTATGGGCTTCAAGATATAATTATGGTCTCCTCCCCTTAATGAAATGAGAGGTTTTAACTGAATTAGCCTATCAACAGCCCCTGCTGAAGCCTGACAGATCTCTTTTTGGACAACATGCACTTGATAACAGTAATGCCAGGGCCCTTTCCTTCTCCCACACCCACTTTCCTGTGCTGGGTGAGTGATAAGAAAGCCTTTATGACATCCTCAGTTAGAATGGAATTAGTGCCACTTGTGGGTCTGCCTTCTAGACACCCATACTGGATCGAACAGTCTTGGAAAATTCTTTGTATGGACAAAGCCATAGGAATCAGCCTACTGAGTCAGTGGTTGTAGGGGTTTGATCTGGAGACAGGCAGGAGAGAGGGGGCCGAGCAGTACCTTCTTGGGGTTCCTATGGGAGTGGTATGTAGGTGACTGCTACACTACACAGTTGGTGGGGCTGAAAGTCCTTTTGTGATGGGAAGGTCTTGAAGTGGCCACCAATCAGGAGTCAGTTTCCTAATAGGGCTAGAAGAAGTGGATGGTTTTTCAAAACTTGGGCTAGGAGTGGTGGCATTGAAATGCACCACGTGGTGGGGCACAGGTGGGTTCCAAGGGTGGATGTGGCAAAAGTGAGGGTTAGAGCAGGAAAGCCCCAACAGGGAGGTAAGTGCTACTCGAGGCAATAGTAAGCATCTGGAGGGTGGTGGGAGGGCTTGTTGAGTCTGCCATATGGCCTTCTCCTCCCAAATTCCCCTTCTACAGATGCCAGTGCTTTTGGAGGGTTCACAGAAACAGAAGGAACCTGCATCCCAACCGTCAATGATACTGAGGAAGTGTCCTTCTGTTAAATCAATGTAGTCATCCTTCTCTTTTGGGTCCATTCTCTCTTCCGGACTTTCTGCTGAAGGCCTGGTATGCATTATTGTGTTTTCTAATTATTGCAATCTTTTTGGGCTAATTACCATTTGCAGATAAGGAAATTGAGGCTCAGCCTGGTTAAATAACTTGACCACTGTCACATAGCTCATTTCCACTTGACACAAAAGGCCCGTTATTCATTGATTCATTCCACAAATTCTCCTTGAGATACTTACTGTGTGCAAGATAGAAATTGCCAAAATCCCACCCCCTGGTTTCTGTCAGACTTAGCTTCATTTCTTTGTAATTTGTTCAGCCAGTCTAAGAGCTTATAGACAGATAGGTATTAACATTATTTTGAAAAGCCTCCAGGGAAGAAAGTTTCTTATGTTCTCTTGGTAACTGAAGTTTCCCAGAACTTCCAAGAACTTCTTAAGGCTAACCTAACACCCTCTGGCAACAACTGAAGCTAACTCTTTATGAGGAGATGGGGATCGCTTCTCAGCCTTTTGGCTAAGATCAAGTGTATGAGGAGATGGGAGGGGGCAGCCACAGCCAAAGGGAAGTCTTTGAGAACAACCTGTCCTAGAAGGAAGGTAAACATAGTGAGATGGGGCCACAGGACCAAAGAATATTAGTGCTCTCTGGGACCTTAGAGGCTAAAGACCCTAATTTCATATTTTACAGGAAAGGAAATGAACCTAGGGAGAATGAATAATTCCCCCAAATTACTGAGCTATTTAAAGGCTGAACTAGAACCAGAGTCTGAGTCTGCTTACTTCCAGGGAGGTAGAACATTGTGATTGAATGCTGAAGCTTTGGGGGTGCCAGGTGGCTGAGTCAGTTAAGTGATCCTACTCTTGTTTTGGCTCTGGTCAAGATCTCATGAGATCAAGCCCTATGTTGGGCTTGTCACTAATGGTGCAGAGTCTGCTCGGGATTCTCTCATTCTCCCCCTCTCTCTCTGCCCTTGCCCTCACTCGTGCTCACTCTCTCTCAAATACATAAATAAACATTAAAAAGAAAGCTGAAGCTTTGGAAGCAGACTGGTCTCAGCTCAAGCCCTGGCTTGCATTCCCTAGCTGTAGGACTAAGGCAGTTTTGCAGTCTTGTATACTTGGTGCCTCGGTCTTGTCATCTATGTCATCTAGCTGCTATGTACCTCATAGAGGTATTATGAGGATTAGATGAGATAATCTATGTGAGTCCCTGAGGTATACTAGTCTCAGGTATAGGAGGGGATCAGTTAATATCATTCCTTTCCCTACCCTGGAACCAGTCTTTTATTTACTGTATTCGTTAATGTAACAAGTCACACCAACTCTCAGCAGCTTGGGACAACAATAATCATTTATTACCTCTAACAGATACTGTAGGGCAGGAATTCGGCAGCTGCTTCACTAAGTGACTCTGATGTCTTGTGAGTTTCCAGTCCAATGTCAGCTGGGGCTGCATCATCTGAGAGCTTGACTGAGGCCGGGATATTCAACATGGAGGTGTCTCACTCTCACGGCTGGCTGTTAGCTGGCGATCTCTATTCCAGACCATGTGGGCACCTCCACAGGACATCTTGAGCGTCCTCACTACATGGTATCAAGGAGACCAATGTGGAATCTGCATTGCCATTTGTCATCAAGCTCTGGAAATCACACATTTCTGTTGTGTTCCATTGGCCAGGCAGGGAAGGAGGGGACCACACAAGGGTACACATACCAGGGGGTGAGGATCACTGGGGGCTGGCGGGTGGGGGCTGGCTGACACACTCTCATGGATGAGGTTCTATTTCTAGTCCACAGTTATGCCCTCTTACCTACCTGCGTCCTGAGTGTTGAGTTGGTATGTTTCAATAATCACTCCTGGCTTCTTAGGGCAGACAGGGGCTGTGCCCCCCTTAGTGTCTTCTGGAGTTCTGAGAATGCTGTTTATAATTAGCCGAGCAATAATCCCTACTGCTGAGCCAACTCCAAGGCTCATCTGCTTGCTTCTCTGGAGGTTTTTAAATAGACAGGGATGTGTTAATGACACAGTACATTATCTGTCTGTTACCGTTTTGGCAGGCAGCGTGGAAACGTGACTTTTTTAAGGAGGAGTTAATCAGTATTTAAAAAGCAGCTCCTGTGGCAGAAGCATGAAGCAGGTATCAAAAGGCTGCCTGGAAAGGCTGAGGTTTCAGAACCCTGGGCCCCGACATCATGCCCTTTGAGTGGCTAGTGGGCATGACCAGCAGGGCTTATTACTACTGACATCTCCCCACTTCCTCTGCACTCTGAACACATTGAATCTGCTCCCAAACTCGGCATCATCCTCACAGAGGAAGCCTGTGAAGTGTGATCGCTGCTTCTTTGCTGATAGCTCTAAAATCTATTTGCCCTGTGCCCTACCAAAAGTAGCTCCTGAGCCCTGGAACACCCACTGCTTGTTCTCATTTGGACGTTCCACAAGTGTTCAGAAAATGGAACTCATAACTTCCTTCCCCCCCAGCCTTGTGGGTCCTCCTGTTGGCTACCTTAGTGAGTGGCATCATTGTTCTCCCTCTGGACCAAGCCAGACCCCCAGATGGTAAGGGCAATGGTTAAGAGGGAAGGGTAGGAGGATGGGAGCCTGAATGCCTGGGCTGAGTCTCAACTCTGCCGTTCACAAGCTGGGTGGTCTTGGGCACTTTGTGCTATTTGACCTCTTTAAAACTGGAGAAAATGATAGAAACACTCCAGGAAGATTGTTGGGGGAAGTAAGTAAGAGAGTTCATGCCTGGCATATAGCAGGAGCTCAATAAATGCTCTAAGAATCATTAAGCTTTTTGTAGTCTATCTCCTAAATGTTTCCTGAAACCATCAACATTTTTACTTTTGCCATCTGTCAGCTTGGGTCCCCCCATCCTGGGTCGGCAGGCAAGGGCTTCCTGATGCGATCTCTGCAGCCAGAGTGATATTTCTTTTTTTTTTTTTTAATTTATTTCTAGGAGAGAGAGAGAGAGACAGCATGATCAGGGGAGGGTCAGAGAGAGAGGGAATCACAGACTGAAACAGGCTCCAGGCTCTGAGCTGGCAGTCAGCACAGAGCCCGACGCGGGGCTCGAACCCACGAACCACGAGATCATGACCTAAGCGAAAGTCGGACGCTTAACCAACTAAGCCACCCAGGCGCCCCCAGAGCGATATTTCAAAAGTACCGATGTGAGTGACAGTATGTCCCTGCTTAACGGCAACCCCCTTTTCTCTTAGGAGTTGGGGGCAAATTCCTTATGTGAATCAAAAGTTGTGCAGGCTTTGCGTCTGCCAGCCATGTCTTACCCTCCTCCTACTGACTCACTTTCAGTCCCTCGGATGGACCCCACCATCTCTTACCTGCAGGTCTCACACATGTTTTTCCCTCTTCAAAGAAAAATTCTCTGGTCGAGCCCCATCTCAGCATTCACCATGGATCTTATTGTTGAAGAAGAAAGGTGGAGGCAGGTAGAGGTGAATCAGATCAAGGTGTTTCATCTCTTCCTTTCAAACTACTTCTAGAACTTCAATAGACCCACGGATGGAGGTGGTGTTGGCCTCCCAGGTATCAGGTGTTTGAAGAGCTGTGGATGGAGATTTTCCAGGCCGGAGCTTGAGAATTCCCAGGTGTGTCCTGTGACACCTCCAGGCGTGCGTTGTCGCCTGGTCCTCAGTGCCCTTCATCTTTTAACCCCAGTGACACGTCGCTCCATTGGGAAACTGCAGACATGTACTTGGCCAGCCTCCCTTCACATCCTCCCTTAGCGATGCTGGCTAATCTTCCCCTCTTTCCCTCCATGGATCAAACTTTGTTGAACGTACATGTGGTCTGGCAGAGATCAGGCTCACCTCCATATCCTCGGTGCCTGTGGAGTGGTGGCAGCTTAGCAAATAAGTGTTGGATTAGTACATGACAGGGTCGCTCCAATTTTCAAGTATCATCTATATGCTATGAGTATCCAAAGGCCCAAAGGCTTCCTCTTTACTAATCGTTTTCAGAACTAGGTGCATAAATCAGATTCTTAGCTTGAATATGTTTGGTACTTCTTTGAAAAAAACCCCACAGAATTCCTGTTTTGACCCCACAAATATTTATTGAGCATTTCATATGTACGAGGAGATGCCAGAGATCCAAACGTGAATATGACATAGTCTCAGCTTCCTATTATCCTGGACTTGTCAGCCAGGAGTTAACTAAGGTGTTGAAAAAACATTTGTTGGATGGATGGATAAATGATGAGTTTGGGCCTCTAATTTTTAAAAAGCAAAGTTTTTTTTTTTTTTTTAAGGTTTATTTTTGAGAGAGACAGAGGGAGCGTGAACAGGGGAGGGGCAGGGAGAGAGGAAGAGAGAGATTCCCAAGCAGACTCCAGGCTCTGAACTGTCAACACAGAGCCCAACACTGGGCTTGAACTCATGAGCCACGAGATCATGACCTGACCGAGGAGCCCCTAAAAAAGCAAAGCTTTGAAACTTTATAATTATTTAGAACACTTGCATGTGTGGCTACTCTGCAGTGGAAAACATGTCTTTGAATGCATTTGTCCATTTATTCATTCATTCAAACTGTAGTTATTGAGCATCTATCATGGTTTCAGCCCATGAATATCTGCTGGTTTCTGAATGGGAGCCATTAACCCCACCCCAAATATTATGGGCCTTTCGAGACCAAATGAAATGTCAACACGGAAGAGCTATTTGCAATGCAGATGTGAAGTCACCAGCTTCTGTAATAAACTGGCTGATGAAACAGGCCCCGGGAGCTTCTTGTGAGAAGATCAGGTTTAGCAGTTTTAATGAATTACAGAGACAGTGAAAACTGCTTCTAATTTGTTTGTCATCCATATCTGAGGTCAAGGCATCAGTCTGTACTTGGGCAGGACTGCCAGACTGCTGAGCCTGTCTGTAAACCAACAGATCTGCCTACAGATCAGTGATTTTTTTTTTTTAAAGTTCATTTACTTATTTTGAGAGAGAGAGAGAGGGAGTGGGGGAAGGGTAGAGAGAGGAAGAGAGAGAATTCCAAGCAGGTTCCATGTTGCCAGTGCAGAGCCCCATGCAGGGCTTGAACTCACAAACCGTGACATCATGACCTGATCCATGACCTGAGCCCCTTGGGCACCCCCAGATCAGTGATCTTTCACCTTTGTGGGACGTAGTCCCTTTGGAGAATATGCTGAAAGCGATGAACCCTCTCCCCAAGAGAATATAGGCCCAGCATAATTTGCATTCAGGCCTAGAGATGAGTCCCAGGGAGCCCCGACTTAGGGTTGAGCCTCTGGAGTAGAGCCATATGTCTGATTCCAAAAGTGGTTCCCCAAAGGTTGCTTTCACGCCTTTGGAGATGGAGCTTGTGTGCATAAGAGGGACTTCGGAAAGGCATGCAATGCAGGGTGTGTGGGCATCTGTCTGGGGTGGTTCCCGGAGCAGGAGCCCATCAGGCATGCCTCAGGACTGTGCAGCAGCACGGAGCCCAGGCATTAAAAAGGAAAACTTCCTGTGGCCTCTGGGTGGCTCATTCAGTTAAGCATCCGACTTCGGCTCAGGCTCAGGTCATGATCTCACTGTCTGTGACTTAGGGCCCCGTGTCAGGCTCTGTGCTGACAACACAGGCTGGTCTGGTCGAAGGGGCTGAGCTAGAAGCTCATGGGGGGATTCTCCATTCCTCTGACTGCAGGTGCCTCCTCGGTGGCATCAGGGAGTTTAGGGACCCATTTCCCCAGAGGCCCCAGTGGAGAAGTGCCTCCAGAAGGCATGGTTCCAGGTCAGCCCAGGCTGTGGGTTGCTGCCTCAGTCAAACCGCCCAAGCCCTGGGGTGCCCGCCCCTCCTGGACAGACACGGCGGGTGTGCTGGGCCGGGTCAGAGGTGCACAGACATGTCAGTGTTTCTTAAAAACCCTGAGCGCTCAGTGCCTGTTTGGGTCTGAGCCCTCCTGCTGTCCTTCTGTTCTGAAATCCCTGGGAGTTTTCAGTGCTGACGCAAAATGCATGCAGCTTCGGGGACACTCTGCTCTGGCCAGACACTTGGACACGTCACCCCAGGTGGGGGGACCTCGTTGCCAGCGCTGGCGGAGAGCTGTGAACAGCGGGAGCTGCCGGGGTCACGGCCGGTGAGTGGGGGGTGCGCGGACTGCGCCAGCCCTAGGCTTCTGCCGCACGATTCACCAGTTTTGCTTCCCAGGGTTGGACAAAAACCCCAGCTTTCCCACTACCAGCGTTGCATGAAACTGGCTGTTTGAAATATATTAGCAGCTGCCGTTACATCCAGCTGGCAAGGCGCCACAGGAGGAAATTAAACGTGGCATCTCCCCAGCCCTCCCTCCCTACTTCCTACCAGCCAATCGATCTCGTTCAGACCGTGCCTGGGGATGCCAGCCCCTGCCATGCGCCAAGACCGTGGCGCTTGGACTTCTCAGTGAATTCAGATATCCATTTAGCCTCTGCCAACCCATTGATGGGCTCTGGAGATCCTAATGTTATCCCAGAAAAGGTCCCTGCCTGCCCAGTGTCCACCTGAAGTGAGTACAGCCTGTGGGGAGATGGGGCCGGTGTCACCAACATCTCAGGCTGGCTTTCCAGTGAGGGAGAGGAAATAATTTACAAAAGTCTGAGAAAAGCCATGTATGTCAACAGTTTGAGCAATCAGCATGTGAATCATAAATATGGTTCTATTTATTCTATAACAATAAACTGGAGTCTTCCATTGAGAGAGAGAATAACAAATGTACTAAGTGTCTTCTTATGGAGATACTTACCGGCACGGTGCCCACAGAGGCCCTGCCCCTCCCTCTTCCCCAGCCTTTTGACCCAGACTGCCTGTTGGTGCCTGTGCGGGGCCAAGTAGGGGCCCGAGAAACGTGAAAGGTCTCTCCTGGCCACTGGGGAACTCCCAACCCACAGGGGAAACAGCACCTTTCACCTGTACCACAGGCTGCGATGGTCACTTGTGTAAGAGAGAAAGCATCTACCATGAACAGGGCGCACAGCACACACCCCTTCATGAATTCAGCAGACACTGAGTTCTCGCCATGCTCCCAGAATGCTTCTTGCACTTGAGATTCAAAGATTAAAAAGTAGTTTCCAGGGGCGCCTGGGTGGCTCAGTTGGTTAAGCAGCTGACTCTGCCTTAGGTCGTGATCTTGCAGTTCATGAGTTCGAGCCCTGCGTCGGGCTCTGTGCTGATGGCTCAGAGCCTGGAGCCTGTTTCAGATTCTGTGTACCCTCCTCTGTTCACACTCTGTCTCTGTCTCTCTCAAATATAAATAAACCTTAAGCATTTTTTAAAAGTAGTTTCCGTTTCCCAGGAATTCACAGTGAGCAGACAGGGAAAAATAGGACTTTTTTAGAGAGAAGACAGGTTCCAGTCTTGGCTCTGGGAAGTCACTTTTCCACTGGGACCCTCTGTTTCCACATCAACAAAATGAAATGGAAAGAGAGCAGTTTCAAAGGGATGGGGAAGCTACTGGAAATGAGATAAGGCGTGCAAGGAGGTTTTCTTCAGGAAGCAGTGAAACACTACATGGGTATTTTTTGGAGTCACCATGGTGGGTTGAGAGTTGGGTACACTAACTGGGGCTCCCTGGTTTGGACCTTCCTCCGCAAGACCTGAATACTCCCCCTAGGGGTCCCTGGCTCCTACCCCCTCAGGACACACCACCTCTGTGTCTGGACTGGCCTTTCAGGGGGATGAAGAGCTCACCCACCGCTCCTCTCTGCCAGGAATCTGGAACCCTGTGTGTGTGGTGTGGTATCGGGGTGCCTGAGTGGCTCAGTTGGTTGGGCGTCTGACTTTGGCTCAGGTCATGATCTCACTGTTCGTGGGTTAGAGCCCCACATTCGGCTCTGTGCTGACAGCTCAGAGCTGGAGCCTGTTTCAGATTCTGTCTCCCTCTCTCTCTGACCCTCCCCTGCTCATGCTGTCTCTCTCTCTCTCTCTCTCTCAGACATAAATAAAAATATTTTTTAAAAAAGATGTGGTGTGATATCTGCTGACAGCCTTGCCCCTTGTTTCTTTCTTTACTATTTATAAGTTTTATTCCACAAAAATCTCAAACATATACAAAAGCAGAGAAAATAGTATAATGAACCCTGTGTACTCAGCTTTCAATGTCAACAGTTATTAATGCATATTCAATCTTGTTTCACTCTCAGCCCCACATACTCCTCTGGTCCCCGAGATTATTAATTTTTTAAACATTTATTTATTTCTGAGAGACAGAGAGAGACAGAATATGAGCAAGGGAGGGGCAGAGAGAGAGGGAGACACAGAATCTGAAGCAGGCTCCAAGCTGTGAGCTGTCAGCACAGAGCCTGATGCGGGGTTCAAACTCATGGACCACGAGATCATAATCTGAGCCGAAGTCAGACGCTTAACTGACTGAGCCACCCAGGCACCACATTAAAGGAAAGCATTTAGTATTAAATGCTCCATGATATTATCCAATGTTTAGTTGGCATTCGCTTTTCTCCAATGGTCCCACAGATGTTTTTGTGAAGCACACTTCAAATCAGGTTCCGAACAAGGTCCGCGTGATGTATTTTGCTGCTATTTTCAAACGTGTATGTGTGCCCTTAGTAGGGAGGAGGGAGTTGTTTCTGCAGGAAAGAGAGAGAATGATTTCAGGACCAAAGTGCTCCTGCACGCAAGATACAGAGAGAGCACAAGTAGAGAAATTGACTTTACAGAGGTGTGGAGGGCGTGCCTGGGTGGCTCAGCAGATTAAGCGTCCAACTTCAGCTCAGGCCATGATCTCGCAGTTCATGAGGTCCAGCCCAACATCCGGCTCTGCACTGACAGCTCGGAGCCTGGAACCTGCTCCAGATTCTGTGTCTGCCTCTCTGTCTGCCCCTCCCTTGTTCTCTCTCTCTCTCTCTCTCTCTCTCTCTCAAAAATAAGTAAACATTAAAAACAAGTTTAGAGAGGCATGGAGACGCTTTCTTAGCTGAATGCAAGAGGACGCAGGACATGTGGCCTTAGAAGCTGCGAGTAGGAAGGTGATTCTGACCTGGATGCTTCTATTGTCTCAATAAAGTATGAAGATGGGCGAATTGCTGGGGAGAATCTGGGGGCTACTCTGAATGATCTACTTGATAAGTAAGGAAAGCAAGACCCAGAGAAGACACTCGCCTAAGATCCATGGCAGTTAATAACAGGCTTAAGAGCAGAACCTAGGTCTCCCGGCTCTGAGCCCACGTTCTTTTTATGCCCTGTTACTAAGCAGGGAACATGTCTCTGGTTTCTCTGTAGAGGTGGCTGGCTGGACTCTGGTGAGCTAACAGGGAAGCCGTGTCCCTGGGGACTGACAACTGACATTTCCACAGTGGCTTTCGTGAGTGTGGATATTGGGTTGCAAGATTTATTTATTTATTTATTATATTTAATGTTTACTTATTTTTGAGAGAGAGGGAGACAGAGCATGAGTGGGGTAGGAGGAGGGAGAAGGGCAGAGAGATAGGGAGACACAGAATCGGAAGCAGGCTCCAGGCTCTGAGCTGTCAGCATAGAGCCTGACGACGCAGGGCTCAAACCCACAAACTGTGAGATCATGACCTGAGCCGGATGTTAACTGACCGAGCCACCCAGGTGCCCCTCGGGTTGCATGATTTAAATCCAAGAGTTTTGTCAAGGAGAAGACTCACAATTAGAGTTTCAGACTTAAAGAGGCACCTCCGGGTGCCCCCAAGATTATGCTCATTGCTAGAATGTCTCTCAGAACACCTCCCAATCCTCCAGTAAATGGTTGTTCAGCCACTTTTTGATCATGCGCAGCAACTGGGTGCTTGCCACCTCTCAAGCAGCTATGGGGGGACATCTCTAAGGGAAAGAAAACATCAGGCTAATGTGGGGTTGAGATCTGCCTGTGTGTAATTTCTACCTGCTGAGTCTAATTCTGCCTCTGGAGCTGTGCAGTTAGACTCATCTCCCTCCTTCCTGACAGCCTTTCAGTTACTTCCAGCTTCCTCCCAGGTCCCCTGCTGAGCAGTGACACTGCTTCTGAACCTCAAGAAGTAGAGCTTTCCCAGAACAGCAGCCTCACCCCCAAGCCTGCAGGACCAGATTCTCCTGACTGCTCAGTTTTGCTGGCTTGCTCTGGTAGATGTCAGGAAATCAGCTCTGCTGTGGGTCCCCTTTTCTATTTCTTTTTTCTTTTTTTTTTTAATTTATTTCTAGGAGAGAGAGAGAGACAGCGTGAACAGGGGAGGGTCAGAGAGAGAGGGAGTCACGGGCTGAAACAGGCTCCAGGCTCTGAGCTGGCAGTCAGCACAGAGCCCGACGCGGGGCTCGAACCCACGAACCGCGAGATCACGACCTAAGCGAAAGTCGGAAGCTCAACCGACTAAGCCACCCAGGCGCCCCACCCCCTTTTCTATTTCTTAAAAATGCTTTGTCTTTTCAGTTCAGTGCCCTGGGACCCCAATCAAAACTGTCTAGTGTACTGCCCTGGGCTTGCCTGTACCCTCGCATGTATCCCAGGCACACAGCAGGGCCAATTTGCTCTTCCTTCCTCTTCCTCCAAGGAGGCCCAGGGCACCAAGCCTCAAGCAGGAGACTCTCCATGGACTCACTGACAGATTAGCAGTAGGGAGTCTTTGGCAAGGAAGGAGAGGATGCTCCTCGATGCAACAGACACAGGAGTAGAATCTTGTCTGGAATCCCTACACTTATCCCTTGCTATATTCAAATCCCTCCCACACATCAAGGCTCAACCTTGCATCTTTCTCCTCTGTGAAATCTTCTCAAATGACTGACTCTAACCTATGCTAACTTCCTCTTCCTTGGAAAGCTTCATCCTAACAGTAGTGGCATTATGGGTAGGAGCCATCTTTACCTGGAGGGGAGGGAAGAATATCTTATCACAGATATTGTTTAGAGTCGCAGCAATGGTGATAATAAAAAGCAGACTTTCCTTTAGTCCATCTATTGTCCATAAATCCTCTGTGTACAAAGTGCTTCCTCATCGCTCATACTGGGACGGATACCTCAGTGTGTCCTCCCTTGGTGTGCCATTGCTTAACGGTGACTCGAAGCTTGCTGTATGATTTCTGTGATTGTTGCATGGGCCTTGGTTTTCTCCCTCAACCCAGGCCTAAGCTGTTCCCGTCTTTAGCCAGCCCTTCTGAGCCTGGCACAGACCTGGGCATGTACTCGCGGCTTAAGAAGTAACTGCCTGATTTTGTGAGTAAATAATTGGAGTGGTTCCTCATTCCCAGCAGCCCCACAGCAGTGTAATTGTAATTCTAATCTCCCTTGAAATCAAACCGTCTGCTCAGCCTCAAGGAGGAGGGGACTGGAGTGAGTGGGCATTTGTGTGTGTGAGAAGGAAGCACATAGGGAGAACCCTGCATGCCCACCACCCCAGGCTGTGGGAGAGGGCAGAACTGGAATGCTACCTGGCCAGCTGGTCTGCACCTACCTAGAATCCCCTGCCCTCATCGGGGATTCTCTCCTCTTCTCTCATCCTCACCCCTCCTCACTCCCCCCTTCCTTTCATAATTACTCTGATGGGATTTCAAAGACCAGAGCATCCCTTTCCTGACCTCAGCAGTCCATATGATTTCATTTTGATTTTGCTTTGGCTGTGCCCTTGACCTATTGTAATTATTTTCCCAAAGTGCCTGCAGTCCCCAGTACGCACGGCTAATTATCTGCAGAGCATGCACAAAATGATCTCTCAGCTTCTGATGGATCTGGGGCTCTGCAGCCCTTGCCTATTGGTTAAGTACTGGGAGCTATGGATGAATTTCTCATTCAGGGTTTTGGCACGTGGGAGGTTCAGTAAAGGCCCCATTCCTTCCGGAGGCTAGTCGTCAATGGGTAACACCCAGTAACCAAGAGTATGCTTTTCCTGGATATTCATTCCAACCACATGGTGGCTAGTCTGCTTTCTGGGAATAAGGCCACCACGGGAAATAATTTCATTCAGTTGCTTATTCAATGCATTCCTTCATCCATTCAACATCTTTTGAGACTCTACTATGTGGTAGACATTATGTCAGGTACTGTGTATCTGATGAATGAATAAGACATGGCCTCTGCCTTCAAGAATCTTGGTCTAGTCAAGGAAATGACAAGCACACAAGAAAGTCTTATATGCTCTAAGGGAGGCACGGATCAAATGCTACAAGAATTCATACGACAGGAGGGGAAATACACTTTTAAAGACGGGACAGGGAGGTCTTCTTGGGAAAGGATATGGTTAAACTGGACTTGGAAGATGGATTTGGGGGAGGCAGAAGGTGGAAGAAGCCCACTGCATGGGTGAGTCTACAGGACTTTCTCCCGAAGGCCAGTCAGGGGACCCCAGCTTCCTAGAGACTAATGGCAAAATCTCTACAGAAACATTGCTAGCCCTAGTCCTCACTCCCTCCCAACCAGAGCAGTGATCCTCTGGACCCTGATGCTCAAGGTCACCTTCATAAAGTGTCATGGGCTCATGGTTCCACTTTTGGCTCATCTCACAGAAGCTGAAGAATGTTCCCATTTCCTTGCTTCCCACCATGCCCTCTCCAGGGACTGGCTGAATTGCTCTAAATGTCAAGGAAGCTACCGCTACAAACTGAAGACCTGAGAAGCCCACTCCCCATGCTTCTGGACCTGCTACTCGCCTATGCTTTCTTACTTTTGTTCCTTTGCTTAAGCTGCTCTTCCCTCCTTCTCACTCCTCCTGGGGCTGACTCTTTATGTCCTTCCAGACTCAGCTCCCCTGCTGCCTCTGCCTCAGGATTCCTCCCCACAATCCAGGCTGTGATTTATGTCCCTCTCAGAGTTCTCGTAAACATCACCATTGCACAAAACTGTTTGTATTTGAACCTATGTGCTGTTGGTTCTTTGAGGGCAGGGACTCTGTGTTTTTCCGTCACTGGTGCATATATAGTGAGTACTTAATTGGTGTTTGTTGGCTCAAGAAATGCAGGCAAGGTGCTCTATAAAGCAGATGCCTCTGCAATGTAAGTGGGTTGAAGGGAAGGACTTTGCACATTTTTCTTTTTCTTTTTTTTTTTTTGAGAGAGAGAGAGAGAAAGGGCACAACTGAGTGAGGGGCAGAGAGAGAAAGAGACTCCCGAGAGGGGAAGAAGGAGAGAGAGAGAGAGAGAGAAGTGTGGGTCACATGAAGTGGGGCTTGTGCTCATCCAATGTGAGACTCGAACTCATGAACTGTGAGATCATAACCTGAACTGAAGTCAGATACTTAACAACTAAGCCACCCAGATGCCCACACATTTTTCTTAAAGCTGTCATGATATTTACATTACTTCACTGCGGTGGCCATAATCTGACAAGCCAGGAAGACCTGACCATGGGCTCAGAAGTGGGAAAGTCTTATGGAATGTGTTGGGAGGTGGGAGTCTACAGTGACCTATATACCTGGGAGTTGTGTGACCTTCTGACACTCTTCTCTTGGACAGATGCATGGCCTTTGTCAAACCCAGGCCTTGATAGTCTTCAGGAGGTCAACTGTTCTCAAACCCCACACTCCATCAGTATCATCTGGGAACTGATTGGAAATGCAAAATCTCAGACCTACTGGATCAGAAACTCTGGGGGTGGGGTCCGGCCATCTGTAATCTAACAAGTGGTCTAGGGTATTGAGTGAGACATGATAAAGTCTGAAAGCCTCTGGTCTAGCTCAATCCTCCTTGAACTGCACTCTGTTTAAAAATCACTTGGCGAAACTTATTGAGAATGAAGATCCCTGGACCCCATCACAGAAGCTTTGATTCAGGAAGTCAGAGAAGCCCAGGAATGTGCACCCTGGGACATTCAGGATCCATCTCCAGATCATATGTGCCGTTCATCCACGCGGCAAGAGGTGATCGCTGAGGTCCTTGTCACAGCGGCTGGCCTCTGATCGTGGTTGGCGAGGAGCTGTTGATAGAATGGGTGGCAGAGCATGGTCCTGGGGGCGCAGGTGCATGGCTGGGAGGGGCCCTCAGGGGGACACAGTGCTGACCGCCCTGTGGGACAGGACCGGGAAAGGAAAGCAGCTCTGTGCCTGAAGTGAGACGGTCTTTCCCCAAAATAGCCTAAAGTGGTCTTAGGGGGGAGGGCCTAACACTTCTGCCCCTTTAAACACCCTTGTAATTTGCATTTAAAAATAGAAAGAAGCTCATGAATAATTTGTGAGTCATGAGCAAGCCCCTTCAAAATACAGTCATGAATAAAATATCCCGCTTTGCCTCCTCTAATGGCCCCGGCCTTTGATGTTTTATTGATGGCTCCCCTGCCCTGGGTGCTGCCAGACTCTGGGATTAATTCATGCACTTGGGCCCTCGACCCTCCCAGGCTGGTGGCTTTGCCCTTGCTTGCTGGCTGGCTTGCTTACACATAGACACACCACCCTCTGTTAGGTTGGAAAGGGCTGCCTCAGATCCCTTTGGAACAAGAAGCATAATTACAGGGCTGGGGGAACCCCGGCCCGGGCCCACTGAGAGGCAAGACCTACCTCACCAGAAGCCATTGTTTGTAGCAAGGTGCATATTTGGAGCAGGTGCAAGTGTGTCTCCCATTTTATTGCTTCACAGGAAGCCGGGACGGAAAGCAGACATTAAGGAGCTGTAAATAATAATCTCCCAAAGCCTGCACAAAGCGGTGCCCTGGGAGGCGTGTGTCCTATCTAAGCAGAGGTTCTGCCTTCCCCAGGGGCTGGGGGTGGCCATTGGGGGGAGGGCGCTGTGTGTATGGAAGCCCCAGTAAAGGAGCTGTGCTCAAGGGCTGGTCTTTGCATCTATCCAGGGACCAATTTTTAGGCAAGTCCAAAGGACTGCCTGGGATCTAGAGCTGTCTACACAGGCATAGGAAAAAGTGGGAGGGTATGGAGGGAGGCAGCTTCATGGCTTTTTGAAATAAAAACAAACAAACAAATCTTGTAAGAAGAAAAAATTCCATGGATGGAAAGGACTCTGGTGGTGAAGTGCGACGGCACCAGATGTCTTGACCAGCTTCCCAGAGGATGACCCAATGGGCTGGGCATTCGTTCTGGGACAGCACAGAGCCAGATGCTTTGGGTCTGTCCATGGACAGAGTAATGGTAGAGGGTGGGACAGTTTTGGGTGGGAGTGTGGGGACCCTACCCATGTCTTTGACTTAAGCTTTAGGTCATGTCCCAAGTTTGCTAAAAGAGATCACTGCAAGTACTGAGAGAGCTGTAACGGGTGGGGACAGAGCCCTTCAGAACCTCAGCCCTGCCAGACTGGACAACTGCAGTCACCCAACTGTGGATTCCAGGCTGGCGGTGACTAGAACTCCCCAGGGACACTGGGGATATGGGTGTAGAAGCAGCTGAAGGCATTCAGGGCTGTGGGTGTGGGGAGCGCCTCAACAGTCGGAGATGGGCATGTGGGGAGCACCTCGACAGTCGGAGACGGGGTGTGGGGAGCACCTCGACAGTCGGAGACGGGGTGTGGGGAGCACCTCGACAGTCGGAGACGGGTGGGGAGTGCCTCGACAGTGGGAGGTGGGGGTGTGGGGAGCGCCTTGATAGTCGGTGGCGAGTGTGTGGGGAGCACCTCGACAGTGGGAGGCTGGGGTGTGGGGAGCACCTTGACAGTGGGAGGCGGGGGTGTGGGGAACACCTTGACAGTCGGAGGCGGAGGTGTGGGGAGCACCTCGACAGTCAGAGGCGGGCGGGTGGGGAGCACCTCAACAGTCGGTGACTGCGGTGGTAAATGAGGAGACAGTGCGAGCTCCCTTGGATCGGGCCACCCTCTCCGACCCCTCCTCCCCCGTTCGTGACTGACTATGGAGCCCTGGGCAAGGACGCCTGTAGAGTGGAGGACACTCTTTGCCATCAAGATGCAGAAAAAGGTCACAGAGGCAGACCAATGCCGCAAGGGAGCACAAGCCCTGGTGGAGAGAGACCAGACAAGGTTCAGGATCCCTGCACCCCCTCCAGGGAGTCAAGGCAGCCAGAGCGTGGGGACATAGTGGGTTCTGTCCTCCTGTGGGCGGGCAGCACTAGCACCAGAGCTTTGACTGCTATCTACCTCAAAACAGTCACAAAAATATCCAAATCCCGGAGGACTGTGATGTAAATGGCCCCCTAGAGCTGTGCAGCAGGCAGTATAGCAGCCACCGCCCCAGGCCACACTTCCAGGGGCCAGTGTATTTTAAGAGGATCAAAGCCTTGCGCAAAAGGAAATCGCGGCATTGCCCACTATAGGGCATAGGTATTTTTTAGGGGGTGTCTTAGTCTTAGTTTGGGTTGCTTTAGCCAATTACTACAGACTCGGTGACTTTCAAACAACGGTATTTATTTCTCATAGGAGGTTGAAGAGTCCAAGATCAAGGTGCTGGCAGCCTCAGTGTCTGACGAGAGCTGATTCTTGCTTTACAGACGGCCTTCTTGCTATGTCCTCCCACAGTCAAAGGGACCAAGGAGCTATGTGGGGCCTCTGTCATAAGAGGACCCTGCCCATTCATGAGGCTCCGCCCTCACGTCCCAATTACCTCCCAAAGACCCCACCTCTTAATGCCATCACCTTGGGAGTTAGGACTTCAGCGTATGAATTTGGGGAAGACACAAACATTCAGTCTATCGTGGGGAGTGGGTTGAATGTGAGTGCTGGCAGTGGGGTTCCCTGAGGGAACCTTCTTCTAGAAGACCAAGGGTGTCATTAGATGTCACCTGCACAAGAACAGCCTGGGGGACAGAGGTCTTCACTGGTGACCTGGTTCATTCATGCTGCTCATTGGACCAAGGGTCAATGGCAGTCTCTGAGTCCAAGTGTAGAGCCAATATTCTGGGGTCGGAGTGTTGGTATGACACATTTCAAAGTGGCTACAGAACTGTGAGAGAGAGAGAGGAATTGCAGTTGTAGCCTTGAATTAAGAGACACTCGAGCACCAAAGAGCTCCCAGGAGGTGACAATAGCTAATTGCTGTCTTGGCCACACAGTGTGGGAGACAACACACAGATAGTGACCGCTGAGACTCAGGAGAGGCAAACGAGGCAGAAAAAGCAAGTGGGGAAAGGAGGCAATATTTCCAGGCTGGAGGAGGGAGGAGATGGCTCCATGTCTTCGTCATGCGTCTCAGCCGGGGCCTAACAGAGCACCCTTCCTCTGGAGCTGTCTCTGCCCGTGGACAGCAGGCACGAAGGGGGCCCGGCACACAGCCCTGCTGTCAGGTGGCTGGGAAGTTAGTGGAATGAGGCCACTTAGCAGTGTGCTCTGGGTGAGTCCCTGCCTCCCCTCTCCCTATTCCCACCAGCGAGCCTCAGCTTCCTGACCTGTAAAACCAGTAAAGCTGTCATTCTGTTACTTGGAGGGTTTTCCTGAAGGTAGAATGAGGGGCACCCGGCACTTGCTAAGTCCAGCACATGTATTTTTCAATGCTTCTTGAAAAGGAAAAACATAGCACTGGTATGAATACCAACGTAAAATGTGGGTAAGTGTGTGTATACATATATATACATATTTTTAATTTTTTAAACGTTTATTATTTTTGAGAGAGAGAGGGCAAGCTGGGGAGGGGCAGAGAGAGAGGGAGAGGGAATCTCATCAGGCTTCATGCTGCCAGCACAGAGCCAGACATGGGGCTTGAACCCACAAAACTGTGAGATTATGACCTGAGCCGAAGTCGGACGCTTAACCGACTGAGTCACCCAGGCGTCCCAAGTGTGTATATATTAAATATGATGAATTAAAACTTTTTGAAAAGACACCACACATGTATAGAAACAAATCAAATATAGCAAAAGGCTATTTTGCAAAAAAAAGAAAAAAAAAATAGATTCCCTTCTTCCCCTGCTCTTACTTCCCATCTTCCTTCTCCCGCGAGTTGATCAGGATCCCCCTCCCGTTTGGACCCCCCCCTTACTTCGCTCTTGTGCTCAAATCACCTCAACCTCCAGGATTTTCTATGCCGCTTCCCTTGACTGGGAGCTAGTTTCACAGAAAACATGATTTGAAATGTCTAACACATAAATAAGCGTGCGCCACATTTGTTCTGCAAAGGATTTGTTTTCTCACACCCTGGTGCCCCAGACGAATACATCTGCCTCGCTGGCCCCTTGAGTGGCCGCTGGCGTGTCTCCGTGTGGTGGCCAGGAGGCAGGAGCCCGTGCCTGAGGTGTGGATGACAAAGGCCACACAGGAGGGGGCTGGCGGCGGGCTGTGGTGGCACCTTCGTGCCCCCTCTTCTCACTAAATTGTGACCCGCGCTGGTAATTGGTTCCTGCCAAGCAGCCCGTTGTGTTGGGGGCATTTGAGAGTAAACCCTGGGCTTTTGAAAGTGGCAAATACTGTGACGAAAATCTCACTTCGGCAAAAGACAGGTACACAAGGCCACTGAAAATTGCCTCTTTTCCTCTGTCCCCTAAAAACGGCTCTGATGTAGATTCCTGCTCAGGTTTACCTGCAGGCACTTAGCACCAGTCATGGGGACCACCCCCCGCCCCACCCCCACCATGCCCTAGCCCACCAGGTAAAGGCCAAGCCTGTGACTCCTGCTGGGTCCCCCGTGAAGACGGTGGGGCTGGGCTGTGTTCATTTGATTCCAGCTCCGGGGAGACTCGGTCCCCATTCCAAGGGATCTCAAGTCCCAGGCCAATGAGGGGATGGGACAGACTGACCTTCTCCCCGTCTGCCGGCCTGTCCGACAGCTCACAGACGCAGCAGGAAGGGAAAGTTCCTCCCAAAGGAACTGCTTTGCTGCAGTGTGGACGCTCCCCCCGCGAGACTGCAGTGACTCCCCTCGGAGCACTAGGTCCTAAGACAAGCAGAGCCCACGCACCCGGCGACCCTGATGCCGGGTCCAGGGAACACGGCCTTGCTCCTGACCGCGAGCAACAGTGAGCAAACGGCAGAGCAGCTGACGTGAGTGTAGAGGGATGTGTCGGTAGCTGGAATGACCGAGCTCCTGCAGCAGGACCCGGGGAAAGGGAGGGGGAGGACGTTCCCACAGGGACAGCTCGTGCAGAGTCGCCAAGAGAATAGCATGATCTACTTCCGGCTCTGGCTAGATGTCTGTGGTCTTTCCACAGCCCCACGTGTGCCATACTTGCTTTTCCTTATTATTTCCTTCCTTCCTCTTCCCCGTGCGGGTTCTGAACTCACCTCCATCGAAGACTCAGGAACTACTGAAGAATTTCCATGGGGAAACTGGCTACTCAGCCAGGACGTCCTCACCTCTGACGATGCCTGGTGGGCAGTGTCGGTTCAGACTCAGCAGGGCACTCACATGGGTCCCTGGCAAGCTGGCTCTGAAAGATAAGGCTCATTCCACTCTCAGCCCACTGGGCTTCTGTAGTTCCTCAATCACATCCACATCAGGCTCACTCCAGCCTCAGGGCCTTTGCACTGCCGGTTTCTTCTCAATAAACTCCTTCCCAGGGCGCCTGGGTGGCTCAGTCAGTTAAGCATCCAACTTCGGCTCAGGTCATGCTCTCACAGTTCATGGGTTCGAGCCCTGCATCGGGTTCTGTGCTGACAGCTCAGAGCCTGGAACCTGTTTTGGATTCTGTGTTTCCCTCTCTCTCTGACCCTCCCCCACACATGCTCTGTCTCTCTCTGTCTCAAAAATAAACTAAAAAAAAAATAAATAAACCCCTTCCCTAGGTATCTGCATGACACCCACTTCTTTCAAATCTGAGTTTAAATGCTATATTCTCAGTGAACTTTCCCTGACCACCCTGTTTAATTTATTTTTAAAATAAACTTTTTAAGTTTATTTACTTATTTTGAGAGAGAGACAGCACCAGCCAGGGAGGGACAGAGAGAGGGGTAGAGAGAGAAACCCAAGCAGGCCCTGCACTGTCAGCACAGAGCCCCATGTGGAGTTTGAACTCATGAACCGTGAGATCATGACCTGAGCTGAAATCAAGAATTGCACACTCAACCGACTGAGCCACCCAGGGGGCCATGACCATCCTGTTTTAAACCCATCGATCTAGGGGCACCTGGGTGGCTCAGTCGGTTGAGCGTCTGACATCTGCTCAGGTAATGATCTCACGGTTTGTGGGTTCGAGCCCCGCGTCGGGCTCTGTGCTGACAGCTCAGAGCCTGGAGCCTGTTTCGGATAATGTGTCTCCCTCTCTCTCTGACCCTCCCCTGCTCATGCTGTCTCTCACTCAGAAATAAATAAAACATTTAAAACAAATTTAAAAAAATAAACCCATCCATCTATATTTTCATTTCCTGCTTTATTCTCCTCCAGAGCACTGAGCACTGACATAGGCTGTATTTTGCTACTGATTTTACTATCTATCCCTCCCCAGCTCCCGCCTAGAACGTAAGCTCCCGAAGACAGAGTTTTGCCTGCCTTGCTCACCGCCGGGTCTCCCATACCTGAAAGGGTGCCTGGTGCAAAGCAGGCGTGGCTGCTGTGGATTGCAGGAAAAATCACTGGGAAACTCTTTTGCTTGGTTTCCAAGCCCCTGCTCCCTTGACCCTGGGGCCACGTCCTCTCTTGCAGAGGCCTCGCGTCCCGCTCCCAGACTCCGGTCATAAGCTTCCTCTCAGGCTCACCTGGGGGCTTGGCACTAGGCACCCAGTGTCCTGCTCCTCTTCCGTCCCCACAACGTAGACCCTCGCGGAGGTTTGCTCACCCGGATGGGCCTCCCTCCCTGTCCTCGGAGGGGCTGCCTCCCCACAGGCAGTATTATCCTAGTGTGAGCTGGCAAGAGGAGTGTTCAACAGAGACATAAGAACGTTCCTGTTCTGAGCCTCTGGCTTCTGCCTAGCCGAAGTCACCAGCAGGGAGATCTTTCACTAGAGCGGAGCTGGGGTCCCTGGTCGGCTTTGCTGCTGTTTCACCTGCTGCTTTGGAAGCGACTGCCCTGCCCCTGGGATCCCAGGCTATCTGGTTCCTGAGCGACTCAGCACCTAGGCTCGCCATCCTGAGTTTTATTTTCTCCTAAAAGGCGCTTTTAGGGGTACCTTTTTAGGGGGTGGGGAAAGCTCTCTTAAAGACATGGGATTTGGGGAGGGTTCATAGCCATCGGTTTAAAACTATGGAATTCAGAAGACATAGATGAAGTCAACTCAGAATTGCCCAGGGACAAGTGCCTGGGTGGCTCAGTCAGTTGAGCATCCAACTTCGACTCAGGTCATGGTCTCATGGTTTTTGAGTTTGAGCCCCGTGTCAGGCTCTGTGCTGACAGTACAGAGCCCACTTTGGATCCTCTGTCCCCCCTTCCCCCTCCCCGCCTCTCAAAATAAATAAAGAATTTAAAAAAAAAAATTGCCCAGGGACAAACTCTGCAGCCTCCTGTGTATGCCGCTGCCTTACAGAGCCCTCTGTTTGGAACGGGAGAGGGGTGTTAGGAAGAGAAGAAAAATTCCCCACCAAATACCATTTTTCACTCTCTCAGAATCTTAACACAGGATCCCTACAGCTGCCGTTGGGGCCCATTTCTCTCTGTCTTGGAAATAATTGGTTCCCATCATGTCAACATAGATCATCTCTGGAGCAAAGAGTCACGACACTTCAGATAGCGCTGCCGGGTGGAGACACACCCAAGCTCCGGAACTTTGCGTATAGACTATTTCATGTCTTTGTCAGGCTCTGGACGTGAATTTTCAGTTTGGAAACTCTGATCATCATGATTCTAGCATCTCCCCCATACCTCTTGTTGATCCTGGGGTTTGTTTTACCTTGTGTTTTGGTTCCTTCTGTGTCCTGCCTCAACACCACGTGATTGGCCCACTTCCTTCATTTTGACCCTGGCCTTATCAAGCATCTTTGCCTTTTGGGTGGTTTTGTCCAACTTTGTCTTGGAATCTTGATGGTGAGAATCGGCAGCAGCAGGAGAGGGTGCTTCGGTACGCCCTCCAAGCTGGGAGATTGGATGACGAGGTTACTAACTATCTCCCCTTGTTCTAAAGTCTCTCACCCTGACCCTGGGGAGAGGAGAGCTGGCAGCACCTAGCAGCTCCGGGAGCCACTTCAGAAAGGAGAGTATCCCTCTTGCCTGCATCAGTTTCGGCCGCTGTAATAGGAACACCACAAATCGAATGGCTTAAACAACATGCATTTATTTCTCATGGCTCCAAAGGCTGGAAGTCCAAGGTCAAGGTGCCTGCGTGGTGGGGTTCTAATGAGGGACTTCTTCCTGGTTTCCTTACATCATGGGGAAAGAGAGAGAGAAAGATTGAGAGAGAGAGAGAGAACCCACACAAGTGAGTGAGCTTGGGTCTTTTCATCCCCTTATAAAGGCTCCTCCCCATGACCTCATCCGAACCTGATCACCTGTGCAAGACTCAAATACCCCGCAAACCTGATTACCTCCCAGTGTCTCCAAATACCATTACTTTGGGTATTAACTCTTTGACATATGCATTTTGGCAGAAGGGGGGCACACTCCATGCATAGCACCTTCTTGCCTGTAGTTTGCACCTTCTGAGCTTTCCCAGAAGTTGAATTCAGTCTTATTTACTAGCTTAGACTAATGAGCTCAATGCCACCTGCCTTTCAGCCTCTGTGACGCTTTCTTTCTGTTCCACAGTGGGTGTTTTCCGATGGCTGAGATAAAAAGGGAAACTACAGGCCCGGAACAGAACAGTGAATCCATTGGTTGTTCACAGCCACATCCACACCCTAGGGATCTGTCACAGGAATGTCCTTTTCTCCATACAGAGTGCTCAGAAGCCCCTACCAAGGACCGTGCCCCAGCACTTCCTCAGGACGTTTAGCATGGCTGTGCACGTGCTTTCGTAGAATACCTGAGAAGTGGGCTTGCTCTGAATCCAATTTGAATCAGATAGTTTACAGACAGAAAATATATACTGTTTTAATTTTTCCAACTTGAGTAAGGATTGCTTTGGGAACTTGCATGCAACATGCTATAAAAATAACTCCTTTTAATTATATTTATTTACTTAATGAATCACACAGATAGTAGGTAAGTGGAGTGTTGAGGCAACCTGTGGAGTTGCCTGAAAGCATCACTGATACCATGCCTTATGACTGATAATGTAATTTCACACCCAGTCTGGTCTTCTACTTGCGAGAACTTTCTGAGGTGCCATGTACCTAGGAATGCTGGGTCTCCATTTTGGATCTTCTGGCTTCACATCCTGTGCTCATTACGAGTGCATCGGAAAAATCATCCAATGGAGTCAAGAGCGCCTCCTTGGAATCCTCACCCTGACACTTAGTGGCCACGTGGCCCTTGGGAGTCATGTAACCTTTCTTAGCAGTGGTAAATGAAGGCTCCATGCCTTGCTCAAGATAGGAGACAGTCAACCTGAGACAGCTTCGGCATGTGTGAAGCGTGGCCCTCAAGGCTTACATGTCCCAGGATGCCTGTTGGTGCAGAGATTAAATGGGTGAGGTCGTAATTACTATTTTATTAGTAAGTGCAATCGAGAGCTGCTTCTTGGTACATGGCCCAGATAGAAAAGCACCAGGAAGCTGATCTTCCAGAGCTCTTGATCGCCCTTATCTGTTCTTTTCCTCTCCCATTATACCTCTCACTACATATTGTGTAATTTCCTAATTCATCGTGTCCATTGTCCATCTCTCCCTCCATTGGAATGGCAGTCCAGGAAGGATGGGTGTTTGTGTGGTTCTGGGGAATGCTTGGCATCTAGAATAGTGTCTGGTACATGCTGCTCACTTAATGAGTATTGGGTGAAATCAAAACCCTCTTGTTCTGCAGACCACTCCAGTGGTCTCCGTACTCAGATGGAGGCTTCAGAGATGGGGCATAGCAGACATGGGTCAACTTGCACAGGGGATCTGGGCCCTTCCGTAAGACAGGAAATGGGAGCCAATTCTCATTCTCCAGGTTTGAAGTTGAGACACCCATTCGATCTCCCAGAGACCCGGACCTGGGCTCAGAGCAGGAAGAGCGATGAGGTCACTGACCCGGGGAGGACAGGGCTTTAGGCTGTTGAGCTGGGTGTAACATAGAGGCTTAGAAATTTGTGAGGAGGGTGGTTTCAGCACAGCATGGGGCTGATTTTGGGAGGGCCGTCAGTCCCAGCCCACTTGACGTTGTTTTTCTGTGAGGACAGTGACTGAGCCATGTATGGTGTCCAGGGCTGTGCCAAGCTGACAACCTGTGTCTTGGACATCCTGGCAGCAGTGGGCTGCCTTCTTCCCTCAGCCAGTGGGAAGGGAAATTGGAAATGGATCAATATGACCCTGTTCTTTCTGCTTGATGTTTCAGCTCTCTATGGGATGAGTTGAGGACACAGGGTTCCTGAGAAATTGGGGGTGTGTGGCCTGAGGAGCCTCAGGAAAGGATTACCGAACTCTCTGCTAACAGGCCCGAAGAAAATTCAAGAAATTAATTTGAAAAAAATAAAGAAATGTGAGCATATTTGTACTCTAGGTTGGCAAGGAATGTTGTACCATTTCTTCACATAGGTAACAATAAATATATACTTTGTGTGTGTGTGTGTGTGTGTGTGTGTGTGTGTGTTTAAAGAACCAAAGACATCCTTGTTGCCTTTTCCAAACCATTATAGAATTTTACAGTTTCTTTTAGTGAGGAAAAAATACCACATAATCTTCAGTTTGCCTCCACTGTCACTATGGTCCAAATTTCATTCATATGTTTGAGCTTAATACATGCGCAGGCACGGGTGCACACGCACAGGTACACGTGTGCATGTGCACGTGTGCGCGCACACACACACACACACACACACACACACACACTGTGTTCAGCCATCACCAGGGCATTGTTCATTTCTTAAAATAAATGAATTAGGGAAGAAGCACCAATTGCTCTTTCACAGATGGTGTACCTCAGATTATGCTTTTTCATGGAGAGGATGAGGAATCCCTTTTTCTGAAATGCCCCTTTTTCTGAAATATGCTTCCCACAGCTTGGCTCACGTGGTGATGGTGGGTTGTCCTAGTTATAAATATGTGTGTTTAAAAATGTGCCCCCCTCACCCCGTGAGACCCATGAGAAATAAATTTTTTTCCAGTAGTGGAAAGTACTATTCACCACTCTTTATTTGAGTATCTGGGCCTCCTTCTTGCTCTTCCTCTTTTGAATGGTGTGTGCACGCATATGTGCATGTGTGCGTGTGTGTGTGTGTGTGAGAGAGAGACAGAGACAGAGAGTATAAATTTTGACCCTTATCCCTCTTAAAACTGCTGTTCTTCAAAAGGGTCACATCTCCTGTGGAAAACAGCCATGATAGATTTGAACAAAAGGCCCAATAGAGAGAACAACTGGTAGCTGGATGACACCAAGCGCTTACCGGCACCAGCCAGGTGCTGGCTTCCGGCAGAAAAGCAGGGTGAGGATGCAGCGGGAGAGGCAGGAGGCGGCTCTGGTGCTGGAGCTGGAAGAGTGGTGGCCCTCAGTTCCTTCCCACCCTACAGAGTTTCCCGAATCCATGTACACCTCACGATCTCTATCCCAACTGCACCTCCTACTGTGCCTACGTAAGAAACCATTAAGAAACACCGTGGCAGAGAGAAGGCAAGATCTTGGAAGGTTTGACCACTTCCGGGAGCATAGGCTCTTCAGATTATCTTGTTTTAGTAGAATCCTAGATAGCGAGTGCTAAGCTAAAGGAAAAGCATTTAGCAAAAGCAAAGCAGAAACTGGCCAAAGGGTGCTCTAGAGAAGAGTGGTGGTGGAGAGGGGATGGAAGGGCAAGGTTTGCCTCTGGGTTTCTAGAATGTTCTCCGTTCCCAGTGTCGCAGCACTAAGTTGGCCTCAGCCCACCAGCTGTCCTGGTGGGTCGGATTCTTGCACCTGCTGTCTGTATGTCCCAGGGCTGCTTGTCCGGGGGCCCTTCCCACAGGCTTTTCAGAAAACCAGCCGCTGCCTCTTTTAATGACCGAATTAAAGAGAAAAGATACTTTGTTGTTGTTGAATACATACTGTATTTAACTTTTTTTTTTTTTAAATCCCAGAGAAGTGAAATGCAACATCTGTTTGAGTTTATGTAACATCCAAAGACTGACGACTCAGAATTTCCTAATTAAAGTCATTTTTAAGGCACTCTGCAGAGCCAGTTTCCGTCTCTTCCTCGGGGGGCTTTTTTCTCCAAACTGTAGCAGAATACCCACGCAGTACACACATGCTCATGCTTTTAACCTGCTCTTTGTCCAGACGACACTGAAAAACAGCACAACTCCAAGCGGGAACAGTGAAGGAAGGGAATACATTTGTTGGGGGCCGGGCACAGGGAGGACACTTTGGAGTAAATGAACTTGAGAGGCCGCAGAAAATAGAAGGAACGGGAGGGAGCTGGGACAGAAGGGTGAGCCTGACGGCTGGCGGCCAGCGGACAAATAGGCTACATTTCCCAGCGAGGTTTAAAGTAATTTAGCGGTTCCCCCTCTTTCTCCCCCTCCTCCTCTTCCTTCTTTTTTTTCATTTGTAAAGTTTGGGCCAATACAAGGGAGGTATCTCAGTTCTGGAAAGTGTATGTAGGTAAGTGTGCTTGCTTGTGCTCATGTACTTATGAAGGGTTGATCTTAGAGATAGGTATGGTTTGGGGGGGGGCTCTAAAAAGCTCCCCTGGTAAAAAAAAAAAAAATACCCTCCCTTACTGGCCCACTGCTGTGCCTGAAAGTCCTACCATTAGAGCCACTCCTTCAGATTAAGGCAATTATCTGTAGCCCCAATTAAACCATAAATGTCACCTGGTAGGGGTAACACTCAACCCTTTAGCACCCACTGACTGAACCGTCTGTCACCTATCAGAGAGTAGGACCCTGAGAGATGGGACATAAGGCAGGGACATTTGGATTAATGGGAAAAGAAGAACTCAGGAGGGGTCGGGCTGGGTGGCGGAGGGTATGTGTGAAATAGTACTTGCCCTAGGAAATCGCTCAGATAGGGGAGATCGAGTACTAAAAAACCTCTTCCCACATCAGGTTTCCTGAGGCTGTGTGTGTGTGTGTGTGTGTGTGTGTGTGTGTGTGTGTGTGTATGTGTGTGTGTGTAACAATTTGTATATATTACAACATTCTTGTGTATCTAACATGGAATTCACCTGGGCCCGTTATGAACATAGTACATCTCTATGGATGCAGCATATGCACATCACATACATACACACATTCACACATGCATTTACTCACACTCAGCAGTGGAGGTCTTTTACGTGTGAAGGGTGAGATGTCTCTTCTCAGCCCGTTGGGATTTGGATGCTGATCAATTGCTGGGGAAAGAACTGGCTTAGGGCAAAGAGACTGTTTCCTCTGTTACCAGTAGACCCTCATTCAATTCAGGTGGCTCTGCAGACATGGCCAAGGCTTGGGTTGTAAAGACTGAGCATGGACCTTCCCCTCAGGATTGGAATTTGGAGACATACATGTCACCCAAGTGCCCTTTAAACCTTTGAAACTGGGGAGTCTGGGGGAGGTGGAGAGAGAATCTGGAGGTGAGTAGATTTCTGCTTCTGTTCCTAGAAAAACTGGAAATTGCCTGAGTGCCCCTGGGCTGAGTGCAGGCACCAGCCTCAAGGTACAAATGGTGAGACCGGCTAACTCTCCAGGGAACTGTTCAGGTTGGCTGACCTGATTGGTGAGGTTCAGTGAGGAGGAGGCAGGGCTGGAGAAATGGGAAGAGAGTCCTCATTCTCCAGTGGCTGCTCCCATGCTTGCTGTGGCGGGAAGCTTGGAAGCAGAGGATAGATGATGTGGGTGGGAGGGACGAAGGAAAAAACAAACAAACAAACCATTAGAAGTGCTTCTCAACCCTAGCCTTGCATCAGGATCATCTGGGTCACTTGTAAAAACACCTGTTCCCAGGCTCTCTCCCTAGGTGCTGCTGGAATGAGTTGGGAAGGGACCAGGCATGGATGCTCCTCGGCATCTGTAGTGTGCATGTGGCATTCAGAAAGCGGCACCAGAGCGGAAAAAGTCTAGTTTTGAGGTGGCCAGACTGCAGATGACTGCCCCCCACCCCACCCCCTGCCACGCACTCAGAGTAGGAAAACAGGGCTGCTGCGAGGGAGAGGGGAGGGTGGGATGTTAAGAGCTTGTATGTGGACAGTTGAGCCTCTGCTGACTTGTGTGGCTTTATGCCCTCACTGGCTGGTGGCTTCGGACCCCAATTCTGGCTGAAAATCTAGTGGAGGTGAAAGTATTTGGGCACAGAGAGAGAATCCCCCCAACCCTGCTTTCTGTGGCTTCAGAGAGGAGTAACTCATTGCTCTATGGGGCCAAGAAGACAAATTCCTGGGCTAGATGCTTCAAAGATGGGAAAGGTGGGAGTGGATTTTCTACTGTATAACAAACACATATTTCTTAAATCAATCAACCAGTAAGCAAGCTGATCAATAAATCAGTAAATAAAATGATGCACACCATTTTTGCCCTCTGAGGGGGGTTCTTCCCTCACCCCATCGATTGCTGACATAGACTTTGCCCTTGGTCACCTGAAGACGCTCAGCCTGGTAGTACAGGGGAAGCAGGACTACTTTGGCCCTGGCTCCAAGGATCAGAGAAAAGAGAGTACAAACATTGGCCACCCACGTGGAGAAGGGAGGAAAAAGGGAGATACATGTTCCTGCTGTTCCCCACCCTAAAGTGTAGGGAGGGAAGGTGGAGTTTGAGAACCATGGCTGAGCCATTTCGGGGGTCTGAAGTCCAGGCTGACCAGCTCTTCCTCCCTGTGCAGCTTCAACTAGAGGGTTCGGGATGGACTTGAGATCTGGACGGACCCAATCTTGCCACACAAAAAGAAACATCAGGCAAAGCTCCCACTTGAGCACAGGCTGTGAGAGGCAGGCAGCCAGCTCAGCCAGTCCATGGGGAGCGCTGCATGGCATATGGCAGGGCAGGAGGGGGTACAGGCCATGGGATGGGAGGGAGGCAGGGAGACACGTAAGATGGCACTCATTTTAATGGGAAATCAGCTGTCCAGGTCTTCGGCTTCTAGAGCCACAAGCCAGGGCTCATTTCCTCCTCTTTAGTCTCTGCCATGTGGTTCTGCTCGCTGGACGTGCCTGGTCCTACTAGGTAACCTGTATGTGGACATAAAAACATGTAAATAAAATGGCCGTTAAGACAGTGACTGAAGAATGTCATCTCTTACAGGTAGATGTTTATAATCGAGGATTTATAAATAGATTTTAAGGAGCCTGAAATTTGATGCAAAATTATTGGGACTTACTTATGTATTTCTCTGTAAAGATGGTCTATGTAGGTCTTAAGAAATGATTAAAAACTAAAATAGCATTAAAGGATTCCAGATCATCCATTGGTGTAACCACCATCAAGGCATAAAGGGATCTAAAGAAATGGTTGTGAATTCCAGATCCCCCCCCACCCCGCCCCATGGCCTTGTTTCTCAGCATCTGAAGGCACAGCAGAATTCACCAGAACCCTGTGGCTTACCCTGTATTCCTGAGCATGGGTGCACACACCAACTGCATTAAAACTCAAGTGTAGGTCTACACTGCTTGAAGTTATCAATTCGTTTTTATTTAAAAAAAAAAAAAAAGAACTTGCTGCCACTATTTTTGTGTGGGGGTGGGTATTTATATCTAATGCTTTATATAATAGTTGAGGTCCCAAAAAAGAAGTGGGTAAACTAAGTCTTTCAGATAAAAAGAGTATTTTTGAATGCATGGAAGGAGTCACTCCAAAGTAAATCCAAGCACTGGGTATCCTCCGCTCCCTTCCCTGATCATTCGTTCTGCTTTGTGTCTTTGGAGTTTTGATATACTGGGCTTGCTTCGGGGACTGTACTGCTGTAACAGCAGAACAAGGTTTTATGATAACAGATGAACATGATTGCATTTTCAGATTTTATGCATGGTTTCAATTTCAGGAAGAAGACAACCCTGAAATTCTTACATAGATTATTGTCAAATAAACTTGTTCCAATTGTTTGAGGTTTGCAAACGACCTCATTATACATACAAATGGGGACTTGAGAGCCTACAAAGCCATTCTAGGAATGGTTCCTCCATAAACCCTATGGCCTGGAAGACAGTCCGCCATGTCAGAGAATGCCGTTCACCTTCCTGCAATAAGCAAGTGGTCAGAGGCATTGGTTGTATTAGACCTTGATGTCTTGCATGGGGCAGAATGTCAGAAAGGGTAGGTGATGCGGGAGGATGGGGCGCCATGTGGACACACGTGTGCAGAAGCCTTGTCACAACCTCTGAGTCTGTCCGCTGCTCACGGACCACACTGTGTGCAAAAGTCACATCATCCTGACAACTGCTTTATATGACCATTCTATTCATTATTATAATATTCATATTATGTTAATTGTATTAAACTTGCGATACAGTAAGGGTGCCTTGGGATTAGCATAGTTTTTGTACAGGAAACATTTGAGCTGTATAGTTGAGCTTTGTCTCTCAGTTTCCCCAAGGCAAGGCCCAGGAAGCAAAGGGCTCTCTGTCAGTGAGTTCTCACAAGCTTAAAAACGTGGAGGGGGTGACTGTGGCGCTTAGAACAGGCCTTCTTCCTGTTTCACAGGTGGAAAACTGAGGGTGCCCGGCATGAGACCTGCATAATAACAAAGTCAATACAAAAGCATGGCTCAGGGGTCTCCGGTCCCCTGGTCCGTTAGAATGTCCTGAGCCCTTGAAAGAGGGAGCTGGCTTGGGAAAAGCCCCCTCCTTTCCTGCAGAGGAAAAAAGACAAGACGCTTTGTGTTGCAGGAAGTTTGGAATCCAACCGAGTTTAGAGCTGCTTATTCTCTCCCAGCAAAGGCCCGATTCTGATGAATGTGCCCCAAAAAGGCGTTTACCTTTGTTTGATTTTGTGAGTGCCTTTTGGGAGCAGGGGTTCTTATTTTTGGTGTTTTCAGAAGACACGTGAAATTTTTCACGTGAGACAGTAGATGAGTCTTAGCCCCTGATGGATGTGTGTGAGTGTGTGCGCGCACACATGTGTGCCTGTGCGTGCATAGGCGCATGCGCACTGCAGCAAAGCGATAAAGTGGTGTGGCGCCTCAGTCCCTGTTCATCTGATATGCATATGCGGAGCCCTTCTTTCTTTCCTAATTAATTAAAGTAATAGCTTTCTGTAGTTTCTGGTACATGAGGGAGTGAAGTGGGAAATAATTTAATTGGCTGTCTTGCTTTCAAAGCCCAGTTTAATGAAATAGTTCTCAGCCTGAAGTGCGTGTATTATCTTTCCTGTTATTTTTCCAATTAACATTTCATTGCATCATGTCTGTGTGGAATATTCTAATTGGTTTGAAGGGTGAGGGTGATGGAAGGGAGCAGATGGAGAGATACCCAGCGGTTTCTTCCGTCACCTGTGCCTGTGTGCGTGTGGATGAGGCTGTAGGGTTTCCCCCAAGCGCCTTTCCTTGGAAGAGATCAAACGACTTGACAGAACGCTGCGTTGTCACCTAACCCATCCCCACCAGGTCCTGGGGCCAGAAAGGTAGCTTCCTCTCGTGGGCCAACTAAGGGAGCCCTTGCTAAACTTCTGGGGTTACTTGTGTTGTATGGTTCCCAAAGGGAGGGAATGAGTGGTGCTCAGAGCTTCCTGAGAGCATCGTCTCCCTCTGGGCTCTGTCCAGTCTGACACACCGTACATGCTACGTATAAGTACTTGCTGGAAGAAGGGTCCAGAGGGATCTCACAGTAGCTGCCCTAGTCCACCCTCCCTGGGAAGAAAACAACGCATAGAAGGTGGCCCAGAGCAGGGCTGGGACCCAGGTGAGGCAAGCCAGGCATCCAGGTGGACACCGTGGCGCGGGGGGTTGGGGGGACGGGGCGGGTAACCTGCACCAAGTGCAGTACTGGCCTTTGCACAAACTGGCATCAAGGGCCTTCTGAAATCTTATACCCTGGGTGCCTTGGTTGGTTCCCCTGCATTCCCGGCCTGGCCTGAGACCAAACATTTTGTCTTCCTTCCTGTCTCCTCCCTGTTCCCACCTGTTCTCAGAGACACTGGGCCTCAGCTGGCCTTAGACCAGCCCCAGGCGCAGGCATCTCGTCTTGGCCATCTGAATGTTTCACGTTCACTGTCGGAGCCCCTCCCGGTCCCCAGGGAGGTCTGAGGGCAGCTGGGCCCCTCCTTGCTGTGATTTCAGTGTCTGTTTTCCCTTCTCTCGGGCATTTCTAACCCAGCACACAGCGGTTTTAAGGACTGAGCCACGTTTTTTGGGTTAGCCACGGACCAATGGGGGCCTGGAGGCAGAGGAAGGGCTGCCTCCCAGCGGCCTGGCTTCATATTTATCTTGGTGAGAGGAGCTAGCGGGCTCTGTTCTGGACGGCTCCCCAGCTGGACAAAGTTACCTCTCTCCTCAGCCTGTGGTGGCGGGCCCAGCTGGGAGAGAGGCACAGTGGCGTGTTGGGGACAGGGCGCCTTGGGAAGCAGCCCTGAGCCAAGCTGTGTGGCTGGTCCAGGTGGGGCCATGTGCGATGGGGCCACAGCAGGGTGGGCAGAGAGAGGGGCCATGACCAAATATGCCTGCGGTGTGGTGGGACAGCCTGGGGGGGGGGTGCGGGGTGCACCATTTGAAGAAGTATTTCCTCCTTTTATGGGTACTTTGAGGGCCAAGTCTGTAAGGTGAACTGTGGAGTCCCAGCCAAGATCTGGGGCATCAGAAACTATGTAGGAACAGGCCAGCAGGAGACTCTCCCTGCCCCAACACACACACTATAGATAGAGAATTATATATAATATATATAATTATTTCCCCGGCTGTATTAGTGGAAACCCACAAAAAATGTGTGTCTGCCTGTGTGTGTAAAATTATCACTATTATTTCCTGCCTCTGTATCTCTTGCCTGAGCTCATGACAGAAGCAACACAGCTGTCCCTGGCTGGCTTCTCTGGGTGGTTTAAACCAGCCCAAGTGTGCTGGGATTTCAAGTCTGGCCCAGATCTGATAATCAGCCTCCTTTTCTTTCCAAAAGGCTTTCTTGGAGTTGCAGCTACAGATTCTGCCCAGAGCTACTTTCTACAGGGCTACACAGTGGTCTCGTTTCTTTTCTTGATTGCCAGGATCCAGGTCTCTCCAGCACAGTGTCTGAGGACAGGGGGAGCTCAAAGCCCACCACCCTCCACTGAGTCAGGCTGACTTGGAAGAGAGACTAGGTTTCCCTGAAATGGTTTTGGGCTTCCAACTAGATGGAACCTAATTAAGATCCTGCAACAAGCACTGGGCCCTGTGATTCTACTGACGTGACAATAAGCTTACATCAGGCAGCACGTTAGACATTTTGGAATGTTTCCAGACATCGTCCCGCTGTGCCTTTCTGACTTGTGATGCTGGCTGGTTGTATTAGTGGTTCATTGAAGAGAGGAGGAAACTGAAGCCCAGGAGGATGAAGTGAATTGCTCAAGGGCTAGTTCACCAACTGGATTTCAAGTCATGCTGAAGTCCTAGGCTCTGGCCTCCAACCTCAGAGCACCCAGATGAACCTCCCTAATCACCTGAAGGCACCGAGCCTGGGAGAGTTGAACCCAGACTTCTCAGGAGAGCTGATTCTGTCTTGTCAGGCTGCAACCAGGGATGAATTAGGGCAGCTCTGCAAAGACTCCCTCTCCTTGTTAGTCAGCCCTCTCCAAAGAATAGCAGTGTCTGGACAAGCAGAGAATGACGGTTGCATTTAATGAGGGAGAGAATGGGAATGGAGTTCCATGGATATGGAGTGAAGGTGTGGAGCCAGAAGACCGAAGCTCAAGTCCTCAGAGCACGACTAATATTAAGGGTAACCTTGGACAGGTCACATGACCTTTCTCCTCAACTCTCTCATCTTCACAATGGGGATAAAAAGCAGATCTTATAGGATCATTGAGATTAAATGACACAACCTTTGTGTCTGTGCTGTGTAAACTGTAGCATACTAATCAAACGGGAGTCGTTGTTAATAATAATAAAGACAGAAAGATTAGGCCAGTCCTCAGATTTCCTATCTTCAACAGAGATGTTTTTTACTCTACGTAAAGGACCATAAAAAGCCTTTTCAAACTGTGCACTGTGCACCTCAGAGGAATTGTTAGCAGGACTGAGGTTAGGGGTACGATCCATCATGGGAGGGAGCATGGCTGACCGAAGAGGGCAATGGCACTCATCTCCCCAGTCGCGTCCCCATAAAAGTGTTTGAGGGGAGCCTGGGTGGCTTAGTCGGTGAAGCGTCCGACTTTCGCTTGGGTCATGATCTCGCGGTTCGTGGGCTCGAGCTCAGACCCTGGAGCCTGTTTCAGTCTGTGACTCCCTCTCTCTGTGACCCTCCCCTGTTCACACTGTCTCTCTCTCTCCTAGAAATAAATAAAAACATTTAAAAAAATTAAAAAAAAGTGTTTGAGGAATGGCCCAATAACCTTGGCTGTCCTCTGGCCACTGAGCTGGCAACTCTCCTGAAGGTCTTCCGCAGGCAGATGTCCTACCAAGGAAACTGGGACCAGATGTACTCAAGATCTCAAAAGAAATTAATGGCAATAAGACTCTGGGGTAAAAATATCTGTGTGCACTGAGCTTGCTCACTCAGCTCCCTCTCTATCTGAAGATCATTTAGGCTTAATTATAGAGTTCAGGCGTTCATTGGGTTTTTGATTAATTTTCTTTTCAGCTTGAAGAGTGTGTGAGTGTAATGGGTCTGTGTGTGTGTGTGTGTTTACATCTTTCTTTGCAACTCAGTTGGGAGCTGGCTCTGATAGTGCTTAATTGTGCCCTCCGTTCTAACAAGATAGTCCAATGTGCCAACTGGAGCTCGGAAAGCCATTGTGTCCACTGCCTCCACCCTATGGGCTGTTCCTGCCATGATGAGGGATGGCGGGTGGCAGGGCCTTGCTTAGCTGGGCCCTTTACTGCGGGATGCATGCTCTCCTCCTCCTTTTGTGCTTATGCTGTTTAAGGGGTTCTGGGACCAGGAGAGCAGATTTCCTCTTCTACTAATTACCAGTGCTGTGCTGAGAGCTACCGAGTGACAGCTCACCCACACTGCAGCCCCTGACAGGCATTTTTCTGGGCCAGTCTCCCTGGGGATTACAAGGTTCTCTGCATAAGAAACAGTGTTAGTTCTCTTATTTTTAATACATCCACTTAGTAGCTGGTAGGGACTACATGACTGTGGGTGAAAGTGACTTGGGATTTGGAGCCCAATGGCCCAGTTCGAATCCAGCTCCTGATATTTTCTGTTTGTGTGCCTATGAATAAGTCACTTGACCCCTCTGGATCTCACTTTATTGTACATAAAATGGGGAAAATAATACCAACAACAGTATTGCATTTCTCATAAGAGTATCTGGGGATGAGAAAATGCATGTGGAAGGAAGTCTTTGGTAAAATACTCCACAAATCATAATTATTTTACTTTACTGCTCAGAATTGTTGCTTAGAACATGATTTTGACCTATGAGATATCATTCCTAGCACCAGGGACAGGGAGTTATAAAAAGGCCCATGGAATGGTAGGTGGAGAGAGACCAGCCACCCCTTCCCATGTGCTGTGGACCAAAGCACTGACCTGGAAATGTAAAATCCCAGTGCTGCAAAGGGCCCAGATAAAGAGCTCAATCTTGAAACAGCTGTCATGGATAAAAGGGAATCTGGAACATTCATTTTTGACATAATTATAACAAAGATTTCACCCTATTTTTTAAAGGATGAATTTAATGCTCTCTCGTGCTATGAATGGTTCAGGAATGGAAACAAGGAGAGGACTGTGGGTCTCAGGTAAGTGTGACCATGTTGTGCTAGAGATTTGGGAGACCCAGGCTGTTCTCTTGGCTCTGTTGCTAATTAGGTCTGTGACCCTGAATAGATGAGATAATTTAACTCTCAGTTTCCTTGAGATGATGGAAGAAAAGATCTCAAAGGTGATTACATTTAAGATCTATGACCTGACAAAATGCTGTTTTCCACACGGGAATTAAAAACTCTGGTGTCACCAGAAACCATTGCATATGTGCATGTCCGGAATCCAAGTGTAGTCCTGAAACCTCCCAACTGAAACCTGATCAAGGCACTGAATGAACCCCTCTAAACTGATGGCATCTGGTATCAGACCCAAGGCCTCTCAGGGGAAGAAAAGCTGGGTGGGAGAACGGAGTGACTCCAGTAGAGATTTCAAGGTGAATTTTCTCTCGTTGGAGAGGCTTTCATTTGGCAATATCCTGACTAAGCTGAAAGGTAATGACCTAAGGATCAGAGAAAGAAAGGGATTGTTTCCTTGTAAAACCACTATAACTTTAAAATAATCGGCTGCAGGGCAATGGAGCATTCTGCCAGGCTCATTCCAGAACCGAGAGGCCCAACTGCAGAGCTCACAGTAGTATCACCAACAATAATCATAATGTATATTTGCCCAAGGGCTTTTAACTTTTATAAGCACTTTCCCCTCTATTTTTCTCATTTTAGTATTACATAAATTTCCAAAAAACTGGCTGGGTCATTTCTTTCCAAACTCTGAAAAGTGTATGAATTTTCAGCAGGAACAAGTCTAGCCAAGTATGACCGTTGGCTTTATACAGCTATGCCCTTGAAAAAGTTACATTATATGTAAACATAACTGTAGAAGTGATCTTGTTTCAATGGCTGGGCAAGGGGTGTTTAAAAACAGAAACCTTGTAGAGGATTTTGTAATTAAATGATCATTTTTACCAGCTGTTTGTTACAATTTTCATATTTTAAATATCAGATTTTCTTAGGAGAGGACCACGTGGGTTAGATTCAAGGATCAGTTTCCTAGCATCCCATAAGGGTGGCATCTAATTCAATCAAAGGGAGAAGTTGTTTCAAATATCAGAGTGTAAAATAAGCAGCTTTATTTCAGCCATAAATATGCTCTTTGGAGCTCCCATAAAAAACAAGGAAGCATGGGAAGGACAGATGTAACAGCTGAATTATTTTTAAATGGAATGTCTCCAGGTCTTCTGTGAGTCACTGATGTGTCATTAATGTGCTGTTATAAATAACTCAGCTTGCCATCAATAGCTAATCTATAAGACAGTAGCTGGTGGTTGGGGTGTGAGGTTAACACTACACAGTTTCAAGTGGATCTATTAACCCTTTCTTGTAAATAAGCACCATCCCCTGGGACTAGAACCTGAAAGAAATTAGACTTCAATGCATTTTTAATAAAATTAATTTTTAAAAAGTCCACTTGCTTTTCCTTCTCCATCCTTAGACTCTGGTAGAAGTCATTGGAGCCAACCATAGGACTGCAATTATTACTGTGAACCTCAACTCTTTCACCTCTGAAATTAGGCTGCCAGTATTCATCCATAAAATCCACAATGATATTGTGACAGTTTTATAATTATTTTGCTTGGGGGATTTGGGTGATAGAAGCTAGGAGAGCTGGAAAAATTTTTACTATAAAGACTGGAAACTCTTTAAAATATTTGAAATTGGCCTAGCTAAAGGAAATATGGTCTCTCAGCCTTGATGGTTGGTTCTCATCCACACAGTCTTGCTTAATGTGCTCAGCTCAGATTTTCATTAAAGAGCTCTGAAGTTAAGCATTATGAAGCACTTTCTCACAAATGCTCATGCAGTTAAAGTTGAGCTTCTGTGAAATCGAGCTAAAATAAACACATATAGATATAAAGTGTACGTACTGGGCTACAAGTACATATGTAGGCACTGCTGGCAAAAGTGTTAGTTACACTAGCTGCATCCTGACGTGTATGTTCGAATGTGTGCGTGTATAAACATATGTGTATTCTGTATGCTCACGTCATTCAGAAACTAAAAAAAGAAAAAAAAACAAAAAGAATGAAAATAGTATTCTTATTTGTTAAAATGTTCTTGAAATCCTACATGGATTCCATGGTTTATAAACAGTTATCTTTTTGTAAATTTAGGGCTGGAAATGGGGAACAGAATAGGCAGCTGTAAACAAAATCACAATTAAGGTTTCACTAAAAACATGGCAAAGGCCCCAAGTATCATAGCTACTGCAGAATACAGGAACTATCTATCCAAATATTGTGATTAAAGATAGTCTGAACAATCAGATTTTGGGAGGAAGTGGAACCTTTGAAAGTCACCATCTGTCTGTTCACATCAGAACCTTGGACAGCTCCAACGAGGCTGTCCTTCAGAATGGAGCACTTACCACTCTATCTCTAGTTTTTAAAGTGTACCTTTCATTCCACTGAGTATGCTGAAGATCTGATGTTCTACTAATAAATTCACAGGTATTAATTTTTAATAACAACTTATTACTCCCTCTCCCCATTCTCTTCACCACCTTTCATTCCACCCCCTTGCCCAGTACCCTCCAGTCAGACAGTGGGACTGACTGTCTTACAAACACCTGGTGTGGATGTTTTCACTCCCACTTCTAATTGGTTGGGAAGCAGCGTTTGCCACAGGCACTGTTTAATTTTGTTTCCATCCCCTGCATCTCACAGGAAAGCAATGGTCAATAGTTCAGATAAAAGAATCATCCTGGTCAGCTCCAAAATATGGCTACTTGCATGGTAATCACAGCAAGTCTGTCAAATCAGTGATTTCTTTATTCCTAAAAGGAAGGGAATTTTCCTAAGGATTATGGTTCTACCACCCAAGAAGCAGCCCTACTCTTCACAAGTGGCTGCAAAGGCTGGCAAACCGAGAGGTCTGCTTTGGCTCAGAAACTCAGTTTGGCTCCTGCCCCCCCCGGGCAACCTCACTGCGTGTCTCAGCGTCATGTGCTTCACACACAGTCAGGTCCAGTCTGCTTCTACTTAGGAGGGATCACAACCAGAGGTGGCCCTCGCTTGGGTCTCCACATGAGGACCTGGGCATCGTTGGCATTGGGTTTCACTAGTGCATTGGGGGGGATGGGCTCCATCCGGCTCAGGATCCGGGGCTGCTCCTGCTGAGTCCTGCCCACTAGCCGGGCCCGTTGCCCCAAGAGCTGAAGAGGGTCCACCTCAATGTCCACTCTCATCCTCCACTTGATGGTCTGCAGAATGATCTTCTCCTTCGTGGTGGTGTTCATGGCCACCAGCCAGGTAGTGAAACTTTGGTCCCTCTTGATCCTTGTGAGCAGAGGCACATTGCTGTCACTCACTGGCACTGCCCACGTCACACTTGGGTAGAAGTTGTCATTCATGCTGACGGAGAACCTGGAGATCTTGTTGGTGGGACCAACCAGGGTCACAGTTTCTGTGGTGTTCCCGTACCAAGGGTAGCTCACCCCATCTGAGTCACTGATGGCTTTTACTCTCCCTTCCCTCAAGTCAGGTAGTTCCCAGCTTGACCTGGCAAAGCAGAGAGATGCACAAGAAAAGAAGAGGCTGTATGAATTTTTCAAAAGCTGGAGAGGTGCCCACACTTACTAACACAGTCAACTTCGTCAAATGGGAAGCTCAGAGGGGAATTCAGGTCAGAAAGTTCTATGCTTGTGCTGCTTTGGGATTAGATAGGGACAAATCGAAACAACACAAAGATAAAAAAAAACACCAAAAAGTTAAATAAAATCATAGCTGGTTGCACTGGCAACAGGAAGCTCAAAGAGGCATCTGTGAGCCCCACAAAGAGGTATCAACTACTTGGGATGGTGGAATTGTAATCAGCTATTTAGAGTCACTCCATTGCAAGAACCACTTTCTTGGGAAGTATGAGTGTGTGTGTAAGGTTTGTTTGTTGGGAGGAAGTGGTTACAGTTTGATGTACTTGAAAGGAAGCATCAAGTGGAAAGGAGGGCAAAAGGACGCCAAGTTAAGGGTTACACCAATTTCCCAGGAAGTCACAGTCGTAGAATTTCTACTCAACAAAGAAGTTTGCTTAAATTCCAATCATTGGCCAATCCAGTACTTAGAAAACAGACATAGAAACTGATACACAGGAGATAATGGTCACCTTCTGGAAACCACCTCAAACCGAACATTATGCTGTAGGCTGGCACACATAGTCTCTAATGCACTATTCTCCCACTGACTTTAGGTCCAGACTGGAAGTCTAATTGCTTATTTTATTTTATTTTTCTTAAAGATTATTTTCATGTTTGTTTATGTTTGAGAGAGAGAGACCGAGAGAGTGAGGGGTCATGACCTGAGCTCAACCCAAGAGTCAGATGCTCAACTGACTGAGCAACCTGGGCACTTCTAATTGCTTAGTTTAGCAAATGTACCATTCTGGGCATTTTGCTACTTCTCTTGGGTGCCCCAGACCTTAGTCCATGTCTCTTCCCCTTACTCCTCCTCCCCTCCTCTTCCTCCTCCTCCTCCTCATCATTACCACCATCATTGTCATAGCTGATACTTATTGAGGACTTGCTCTATTCCAACCACTATGCTAAGTACTTTAACTATGTTATTTCAGTTAATACTCAAAATATCCCACAAGATAAATGAACTTCTATTTCCATTTTACACATGAGACAATAAAGGTTTAAAGATGTTAAAGTCCATATCATGGGTTCTACAGATGTAAGAGTGGAATTAGGAGTTATTTGACTCCAGAGTTTATGCTTTTGACCACTATACCATATCACCTCCGGAAGTACCCCTTACATGGTTCTGGAGAAAGTCAGAGTGGAGGGGACTCTGGCTGTCTCTGTGCTTGCAGCTCCCAGGGCAGCCACAGGGAGCTGGATTGAATCCAAACAGAAGCAGAAATTAAGTCAGCAGAGCCTGGCTGTGAATTCTCCATATATCCACTCTGGGAGTAGGAATGATTCTTAGTAATATTGAGGAGAACTTTTTTTTTTTTTTTTTAGAGAGAGAACGGGGCAGAGGGAGAGAGAGTCTTTAAAAATTAATGTTTGTTTATATTTGAGAGAGAGATGGGGAGAGAGAGAGTCAGAATGCAAGTGGGGAGGGGGCAAAGAGAGAGGGAGACACAGAATCTGAAGCAGGCTCCAGGTTCTGAGCTGTCAGCACAGAGCCCGACATGGGGCTCGAACTCATGAACTGTGACATTATGACCTGAGCCGAAGTCGGATGCTTAACCAACTTAATGAACCAACCACCTAGGCACCCCTAGAAAGAGAATCTTAAGCAGGCTCCACGCTCAGCCTGGGATCATGATCTGACCCAAAACCAAGAGTCAGACACTCAACCGACTAAGCCGCAGGAGCCCCAGAAGACCATAATAATTAAAGAAGTAAATGAGATGCTCCACTCATCAGCTAAGTTCTTCCTTTTAGGAAGTGACAGAAGATCCTACAGGGCTTTATACAAATGGCTTAAGAGAGAGTTGCATTGTCAAGTTGACACTGAAATGTCTCAGCATCTTTTACTGTCACACAGGGACATTGAGACAGTAACTACTGCCTCTGGCTGGCCCCCACAGCACTCCCAGTGTGGCTGCCTGGGATGAGAGTGAGCCCACAGCTGCAAGAACCATTTCTCTTGTCTACATGCCCTTGGTAACTGCTGGGAGTAACTGCAGTGTATCATGATTGGCAGAAATGAAGAAGGGGAAATGACCTTAAGTAGAAAGTCAGAGAGACCCCGTTTTGCTGCACGTTCTGGGTGTAGCTGAGCCGAGGAGTAGCTCCCTGAAAATGCTGTTGCCATTTCTTACTGCACAAAAGAGAGTAAGAGCTGTTTGAGAAGGATATTTTCATATATGGGTCAGAGGTCAGGTGAAGCCCAATATGGGCTTATTGGGTTTCTGAAATGGCCACACTGGAGTCAGCTTCTTGCCTCCAGCCAAAGTGTGGAGATAATTAGTAAGTCATCAGGCATTTACTTCCTGTGTTGCCTCAACTCTGATCTGTTTAGGTCACAGTGATGTGACCTGTTGGGGTCTGTTCTAGTCTTTGTGGGACTAGAGGACAAGTCTTCTCATCAGTGAAAACTGTACTTAGTACAGTGAAAACTGTACTCATCAGTGAAAACTCTGATCTGCCACTGTGACAACTGTGGCAGATCAGTTGGGGGATTTGGTTTTTAGTTCTGTTATAACACTGTCCCTTTTAAGACTGGCTATCTTGCTGGTCGATTGAGATACTTTGTCTATAGAGTCTTCTCAGTTCATATTTTTTGCCCCTATCTTTCTGCCCGGAGCTATGTGAGCAGACTTAAGCCCAGGGTCTAGAGGTCAGTCAAGTGAGAAATTTACAAAGCTTAGTTTGGTCCCAGATGTTCTGCAAACAGAGATAATATAATAAGGCTGCACTCTTGTGCTTGTCTTGGGAGAAGAGGAATTCTGTGGAATAGAGAAAACAAGCTTCTTAATCATCACATTAAAACAAAGGGACATGGCTGAGTATAGCCAATGGGTGTGGTGACCTCGGGAGGCTACTGTACTCAGTCCATCCACATTGCTGTGACTTTGGCCACTGCTCTTTTTGAAATCCTTTGGGTATGAGGCATGTTCTCTCCCACAGCCCCAGGGAGGGTTTGATTTTGGAAGTAGCCAAAATTCATTATGACTTAAATCTAGGGAGTAGGGAGTAGGTTTATTTTTCAAAAGAATCCTGGTTTTATTTCTTTTATGAAAAATAGGTACTAATGTGCATTCTAAGGTAGCGGCTTTTTTTCCCCAAAAAGAGTTATGATGCATGATTGGTTTATATAGCTGATAAACTGGTTTGATAATGGTTTTCAAAGAAGTCCCTGATGTGTTTCAAAAGTGACAGTACTGTGAAGTCACTCTCTATTTTAGAGGGCTACTTTGAATGAATGCTGGAAGCACTTCAAATTCCACATGACCTAAAGTGAACTCAGGACCTCCAGCATACACTTGGCCCCTTCTCCCATCTCTGCTGCCGGGGGTAACCCACTGCACACCCAGTCTTTGAGGCCAGAAATAAGGGACATCTTCCTATGCTCTCTCCTAGACTCTCTCAACTACTGCATCACTGCATCCTGTGAATTTTGCTCCATAAGTGATGCTTGAATTTATCTCCTTTCTTCCATCCAATTCTCACTGCCATCATTTAATCCACACCCTTAGCATCTTCCACCCGGTCTACTGGTAATGGTCCATAGCTGAGCCTCTCTGCATCCAACACTGATCCCTTTCAAATTCATCTTTTAGCTGCACTGGTGTTCAAACATACAGACACTATTCTGTCCTTTCTACACCTAACACCCTTCAAAGGTTCCTCTATATGGGCACCAATGGCATCATCCACATGATAAGATTCACATTCCTTAACATATGGTTCTCCATGGCCTGGCCTCCCCAGCTGGGAAACACCATGCTGTTTTCCACCTCTTCCTTTTTGCTCATGCCATGCCCACTGCCTGAAGCCCTCTTTCCCCTGCCAAAGTCTCACTAGACCTAACTACTCATCTTTTGAGAATCATTACATGCATCACCTCCTCCAGAAAGTCTTCTCTTCCAAGCCCTCCTGGATATATCCAGCTCTTTACAGGTCCCATGTTATAATTATTTGTCTGTGTGTCTGCTTTATCCATTAGATTATGATTTCCTTGAGACTTGGGATTGTGACTTATTTTTGAATCATTAGTATTTAGCACATTGTTGGCATATAGATCTTAATATATTTTTGTTGAAGGAATATTTTATTTGAATCATTTTTCATGCTTATTTTTTATACATAAGCATCAAAATTTTTATATCAAAAACTTTTTTAAAATCACAGTTTTATACTTTATATATTCCCTCACATTAAAAAAAACTAACATCTACCATTCATGTATTCCATTATTAGAATAGCACCACATTTAACACTGAAAGTTATTTATCCTTGAAGGGGAGGCAGACAAGCCACACAGAAATAAAATGAATGAACTAGTGAATGCAAATGTATTTAGTGACTATTCATGCCATCATATACCTACATATAAAAATGAATGACACAGAGTTGAAGTGAAACAGGAAGTTGGAGACATGGACATCCATGCAGGCTATAGGGGGAGGGATTTGTGGAGGAAATGGAGTTTGAGCAGTGAGGAACAAAGAAAGGCACACCCTGGAGGGAGGTTCCATCATGGGTAAACATGTGGCATTAAGCATGAACATGGAATGTCCAGAAACCAGAGGGACCACCCGGGAAGAGTAGAGACAAGGCTGGTCAGTCAGGGCAGTGTCAGTCTGGGAAGTGCCTTTGATAATGGGCTTAAGTACTGGGATTCATCCCAGGGATGATGGGACTTTTGAGCAAGAGATGATGTGCCAGGAAGGAGAATTAGAGAACCAAAGGGAGAGAACCAAGATGTTTAGGAGCTTTTATAACATTCTAGGTGATCTTTAGTGAGGCTTTCATCAAGGCTGGCAGCTAGGAGAATGGAGAGGAAGGGCCACATAGAAGAGATACTGCAAAGGTAGATACACTGTGGCTTCAAAACTGATTGCCTATCAGAGACAAAAAGAGGGGATAAAGTAAAATAATCACTCAGTCATTCAGAAGAGCCAAGCACAGTTGACTGGTGTGTGTGTGTGTGTGTGTGTGTGTGTGTGTGTGTGTGTGTGTGTGTAAAATCATTCTCAGAAGTAACAAAGTGTGGTCTCACTATTACTGACATTCTACACCCATCCCTAGACTCACCCACAGTTGCATTCAGGGTGCAAAGCTCTGACTCTTCAGTAGGCAGTGAAGATGGAGTCATGTTTGTCTTGGTGTCTTTGCCCAGAACGTGGTGGCTAACACATGGAGCACACACATGGCTCTTGTTTCTCCTTGTGTCTTGCTATTTCTTTGTCACCTTTCTTTGCTGGTTCTGCTTCATTTCTCAACATTTTACCTTTACTTCAACCGTTTATCAGGTCTCAGTCTTTGGCCTTCTTCTCTTTTCTATCCTGGTGAATCCAGTCTCATGGCTGTAAGTACCATCTACATGCTGACAACTTCCAAATTTCTATCTCCAGCCTCGATTGCTCTCCTGAGTTCCATATACCCACCTGCCCACCTGCCAACAATTTTGGAGTCACTTTTGACCACTCTCTCACATTCCACATACTAACTATTGGCAAATCCTATTGATGTCATCAGTATCTATCTAGAATTCAAATCCTGTCCATGCATCAACTTCATCACCACTACCCTGATCCAAGCTAGAGCTGGCTCTCCTGGATTGCTGCACTAGCCTCCTAACTAGTCTCCTTGCTAATACTTCTGCTCTGCCCCTCTGGTCTATTTGCAACATGGAAGTTACAGCGATCTTGTTAAACAAATGTGAAATTATGTCACTCCTCTGCCCAAAATGATTCCATGGCTCCTAAACCATCTCTGTGTGTCTCTGTGCTGCTCACTGACTATGTCAAGCAAATTCCCACCTCATGGCCTTTGCACTTACTCTTCATTTTATTTGAAACATTCTTCCCTCAGGATCTGCAAGGCTTGCCCCCTTACCTCCATCATCCCTGGCTCAAGTATCGTGTTCTCAGTGCCACCTTCCCTGCCAACCATATTTAAAATTGCAAACTCCTGACCCAGGGTTCTTCATCCTATGTCTCTGACTTATTTTTCTCCACTCTCTAATATACTATATAACTTATTTTGCTATGGTCTTTCTCTCCTCACCCGACTCCTCAAATGTAACCCCAAAGAGGGTAAGTATTTCTTATGTTTTATTCACTGCCATATCTCCAGTACCTAGAACAGTGCCTGACAGAAAGAGTTCAAAATTGGGATGCCTAGGTGGCTCAGTTGGTTAAGTGTCCAACTTTGGCTCAGGTCATGATCTCATAGTTTGTGGGTTCAAGTCCCATGTCAGGCTCTGTGCAACAACTCAGAGCCTGGAGCCTGCTTCAGATTTTGTGTCTCCCTCACTCTCTACCCCTCCCCCATTCAAACACAGTCTCTCAAAAATACATAAACATTAAAAAAATTAAAAAGGAATTCAAAATTATTTGTTGAATAGGTAAGTATTGAAAGAAGCTGAAGTGAAAGATAGGAGGAGACTGAGTTTCAATTGGGATGTGATACTTTTGAGAGGTTGCAAAGTTGAGTCTAGAGCTTAAGATAAAGTCAGGGCTAGAGGTGGAAAATTTGGCAACTGTCTGCATGGAGAGGGTCACCCAACCCGATGGTGATTTGGGGATCATTGGAGATGAAAGAGATGCCTTAGGAGGCTCATTTAGATGACCAGAAGACAAAGTGGAAACTAAGAAGCAGAAGGGCCAGCAAAGGGGGACAATTAACTTCCAAAGTCAAGAGAATTTCGCAAAGTCACCGTTGTCAAAAGCCACATGAACTGAAGAGACTGGGGTTAAGAAAAAGACCATTACATTTATTAATTATCAAGACAACAGTGAAGATATGCTGGTGGAGGCCATTCTGTTAGGGGTTATGGAGGGAATGAACGAGCACGAGGGAAAAAAAGAGAATTCAGGCAATTCCTTCAAGAAGTTGGGTAACAAAGGTGGAGAGCTGTCTGAGCAGAGGAACTGAAAGCAGAATTTCTGGAGCCAGGTTGCCTCAGCTTGTAAACTGAGTGCTGCTGCCTACTGGCTGTATCAGGTAGGCAAGTCATTTGCCCTCTTTATGCCAGTTTCCATCTACAAGCTAGGCATGGTAGTAGGACTTATTTGATGTACTTGGTATGAGCATTAAATGAGATAATGAGTGTGAAGTATGTGGTATGGCACGTGGCACAAGTGAGATTTAAGTTTAGATATTAGTAAGGAAGAGAGATACAGGAAGAGAGAGGGTTGGGAAAGAAGGAAACTAACATCCATTGACTCTTCCATATGCAAACACTTGACAGTCACCAGTTGAGGCAGGGATTATTGTACACTGGTCACAGGCAAGGAACAGAAGCTCAGAGTGAGCTGTGCAAAGTCCTATCAATGGGGAGGGCAGTGCCAGGCTTTGAAGTCAGGTCTTTCTGACCCCAAATCTTGCTTTTTCTCTCTCATCATACTTGTGGGAAAGCTCCTTAATCTTAACCTTAAATGAGTTCTCAATCTCATTTTTTTCTCTTTCAAGTCTTTGCTGTGGTGAGTGGAGAAAGCACTAACTTTGCCCTCAGTGATTTGGGTGTCAGTCCCAAAGTAACAGCTGGCTGGCCTTAGACTAGCCGCTCCTGCCAGCCTCAGGCTCCTCATGTGTAAAATGGGAAGGAAATTACAGAAGAAAAATAACCCCAGGCTCCTTACATCTCAGAGCTGTTAACAAGGATCACACAGAGTGATGGTGTGTGAGTAGACACTTTGCAAACTATAACACACGGTATCCACATTAGTTATTATCTCATTCACTTCATTCTCTTACAACCCTCTCCTTGCAGGGATAAACACAGAGTTTTCATTTTAGACAATTAATCATTGACCCAAAGCTCACAGCTAATGGACTCGCCAATGGAGCTAATAATGAAAACATCGATTATTGCAACCTTCATGCTTTCTGCATCCCATTTTTAGAAAAAAAGGCAACTATTCTTTAAACAAGCTCATGTGAAGCATTTCATTCCAATAGGTGGTCCTTAGGTTGAGGTCCTGTTTCTACTCAGACCCAGCCAGTTATCCCAGTGCCCACGAGGAGCAGAGCAACCTCCCCGAAGGAGGCCTACTTTGCTCCTGAAGCCCCGTGGTCACCAAGGAGATGGGGAGCCAGCAGCAGCATTCTGGAGGGCAGACAGTGGACAGATATTCAGGGGCACTGCTGACACTGATGTCCCCTGATTGATGGGTGGTTTCAAGGGTGTTTCAAGGTCCCAGGAAGGCCTTGAGATCCAAGACGATACTGTCCCTTAGCCCAGGTGAGAGGAGTTCCTACCTGGCCCTACACTTGAAGACACCCACTCTACTATCTTATGGCTATGCCATTCCACATTTTGGGGCTAAGAGGACATGTCCACCTGGAGCCTGTGCTCCTTCTTCTAGACCACACTTTGGGTATCTGGGATCTCAGTATTCCCAGCCCATATGGCCCCAAACTTGCCTCCAGTGTCATTGCAGGCCTTTTTCCTGGTCTGTCTTCTTAAGGGTAGTCTACTCCACCTATGTGGGCCAAAGCATGGTTTTTGTTGGGGCATGTGTGGAGTTTATATATGTGTGTTAGGTATCCACGTGAATATCCAAGATGGTCCATATCTCTCAATATGGTACAGATCCAGGGTGGAAAGGAGAGTGGAGCCATAGCTGGGGGTCAGCTCTTCTTATCTTCTTATGGTGCTACACCCTAGCACAAAACTTGGAGGAGTCTGAGAATTCTAAATCTGAACCTCCTTTTCTAGGTTATTCTAAAGGTGTATCTGTCAAAGTAAGAGGACAGAATTGCTAAGATTTAGCACTGCTAGTCTGACTTCCACACTTAGCTTTCTGTTAGTTGATTTAAAATTAAAATTACTATTTAGAAATATGGTATGTTAATCTTCGTTTGTGTTCTTACCTTGGACCCTATAAATGTTGGGGACAGGTGGAGGTGGGAGCTCTGGAGCCCCATGGCTTCAGAACCACGGACAGTGCTAATACAGCATTTTCTTTTGATTTGTGTGCTTTTGCTCACATCTGTTCAATCTTACCATTTACAAAGTACTCTCAGAAATAGCTTTGTACCCACTTCTTACATCAGTCTCATGAAGTGGGTATCATTCTACTTTCCATTACACAATAGGGAACTTGCTCAAGGTCACACAGCTAGCGATGGATGAAACTGAGTTGCAATTCCAGGATCTGATTCAAAATCACATGCTTTCCTCACAATGACTCCCTGGTACCAAATTAGTGGTCCAAGGGTTCTAAAAAATAATAATAGTCATGGGTGATATTAGCTTACAGACACTGCCATCACCATGCCAGTTGTTAAAATATTGTAACATCTTTTAAACAACTGTTAAACAGACACCCTCTGCCCTGCCCAAGTGTCTCCTCCGTAGCCATCCAGGTTCCTCCCCAGGGCCCTGGATCTCTCTGAAATTCAGCAACCAAAGTGTTAAATTTGGGGCCTCTGAGACGCTATTCCAGCTCCAGGGCTGGATTTCAGTCCTGATCATATCACGGGCACTGCTCTGAGCCTGTGATCTATCCACTTTGCTGAACCTGTTCTTACAGGAAACTGGCTGCTGGTGACTTTACTGCACTTTGATGGTGGGAAGGGGAACCTGCCTTCTTTCTCTGTCTTCATGGCTCACACCTATGGCGTTACCACTGGGGAATGTGGAAAATTAAAGAGAATGCCCTGTTTTCTGAGGATTCAGACTTTTCTCCATCTAATGCTGGGAAGAGCAATGTGCCCACACCCCAGAGGGCTTCCTTGATGCTCCGTATCACTTCTGATTGGCAAAGGCAGCACCCAGCACCTTTGTTTCCCCAAAGCCCTTCCACATGAGAAGCTTGAAGTAACAGCCCATGGCAAGTGAGTGAAGGGAGAGGAGAGGACGAAGAGAAGCCCCTTTCAGGGAGCAGGTGGGGGCAGGGTTCAGGGCTGGGGAGAGGGCTTTGGTGAAAGGTGGGGGAAGCAGGAGTTCAGAGCCAATGCCCTATGTCACCTGGTGTGTCCGGATGCCCACTGCCTCTAGGCAGCCTCTCAGCCCGTTCAGACACCAGTCCTAGCCCTGGCCCTGACATGGGTCCCGATTCTCAGATGGTTTGCACCATGATTACAGAGTAAGTTTTAAAATTAGGTTTTTCCTCATTCTGCACTGTTTATGTCAGACTCCGAGAGGCCGCCCACCTCCTCTTCCACCCCTTCCTTTCTGACCACATCCTTTTTTTTTGGCACACAAAGAGGCATTTTTCCCCCCACAGCAGAAATGACAATTTCCAATGTTTTTAAAGAGACATCCATATTGGGAGAGGCTCCATGTTTAAGTGAAAGCCTTCTCTTGCCACGTTCATGTTCTGTTTGGACTGGGTTTTTCTAGTATTGGAGACACCTTCTCATTGTGCATTTACCCTTCACTACTTGGGGGTCAGTTTCTCCAGAAGACTCCCTGTTCCATCTGGGTTCTCAGAGGCCTCTGCTGGCCTGTTCATATTTGACAAGCCTGAAGTCTTGCGCCAGTGCCCAGTTTTCTGGGTCATGTCTGAGGATGGCTCACCTCCGGCTCCAATTCTGAGCTTCTTGGAGCGAAGCGCCCTTCCCCACAGATGGGTGCAGCCCAGGGACCCCTTAAATACCGAATGTCTTCACTCACACCTGTTGGGCAGGTATGCAGACTGTGTCCCTAGGGAGCACTACACCTGCTGAGATAGGCACGGTGGGGGTCTGTGCGCAGCCTCCAGGAGCTCACAGCCTACCTGCACTCAGAGACTCTTCACGCCCTCCTGTCTGTGGAGTGAGGGTTCTGCCTCCCTCTCCAGAGGCTGCTCCACGGACACAGGCTTGAGATGGTGCTGTGGTGCTAGGACAGTCTGCAGTGTCCAGAGCTGCACACAGAGCAGTGTGAGTCCTCACCCAGTGCTGCCTCCCCAGGTCAACGGCTGCCACCCCTTGGCCTGTGTAGCTTGGCTCAAAGGACACTGTGTTTCTATTTCTCTTCCTCTTTCCCCTCAAAATGCTTCACATTCATGATTTGAAATCCTGTAAAGTAACTCATCACTTTATATTACAGAACAAATACAAGTTAATTGTTTTTTATATGAGAACATATGCAAAACAAAAATAAATACCCATAATCCCATGATCATAGATTACTACTCTTTTTCCTTCCTTTTCCTTTAAAAATTTTTTTTTAAATGTTTATTTACTTGAGAGAGAAAGAGCATGGGCAGGGGAGGGGCAGAAAGGGAGGGAGACACAGAATCCAAAGCAGGCTCCAGGCTCTGAGCTGTCAGCCCATAGTCCAATGCAGGGCTCCAACCCACAAACTGTGATGTGAGATCATCTTCAACTGAGCTAAAGTTGGATGCCCAACAAACTAAGCCACCCAGGTGTCCCTTTCCTTTTTCTTTTAGAGACAGTGAAAGAGAGTTTGTGTGTTCATGAGCTGGGGAGGGGCAGAGAGAGAGAATCTCAAGTAGGCTCCGTGCCCAGCACAGAGCCTGACATGGGGCTCAATCCTGTGACCCTGAGATCATGACCTGAGTTGAAATCAAGAGTCAGATGCCTAACCAACTGAGCCACCCAGGCTCCCCATCATAGATAACTACTTTTACCATTTCAGTGTATTCATCCAATAGCGTTTTCTTCATTTTAACTAAGAATCTATCTGTAGTAGGGAAATTCCAAAATAAGAGGGAAAAAACACTTATCCACTCTCCCCCTCCTCTTGTCCATCATTTGTTTGGCTTCCAGGGATGAAAGCAGAGGCTTTAGTTGGCTGCCACAGCTGGGGTGTGCAGCCCACACACCCCAACAACAACACCTGGTCTCTCTAAGCTGTTCCAGGGCTATGGGGCAGAGCTTCTGGATGGTGCCGTGACATTGTCACATGGAGGCACTCACTCCACTGGCTGGTGGAATTTTCAGGGCCTTGGAGGGAAGAGGTTTGATCTCTGAAGATAGAAATGCAGTGGGTATTCTCCCCAGAAATGAGCTGTTCCTCCTAGAACACAGGACCCCACACAGCTGCTTTTCTTTGATCTCCTTAGACCCTGGAGACTCAGGGTGGCTGCCCTGGACTTAAGCTGGTCTTGGGTCCCCATTCACTTCTCTCTAGGGTCCCTGTACCCTCTTGATTGAGTCTCCCGTACTACCTGCAGCTCCTGACAGGTGGTTCTGACCTGCAGGTTGTTGCACTTCCAACCTGTGCATTTGGGGGGAAGGAGATATGGCTCCTGCCTTCACTCTGCCTGGTCCCAGCCCCAAGCCGGGTCTTCCCGGGAGTTCCTACGATCTAGAACCTTGCAGCTCCTGTGCAGCGATAGGCCTTTGACCCTGTGAGCACCCAACGCCCTTCTTTGCTTTTGTTCCTCCTGTTCCACCACTGACTGGGAGGAAGTGTGGTTTGCTTATTTCTTTTTATGTCATTCAAGTGAGATTCCTAGTTTGGGGTCTTCCAGTGGATCCCTGGGGGAAGATGCGTTGGGAGTCTTCCCACTTCCCCAGTCTTGGTGAACTGACAGCCTACATGCTGTGTGGTCTCACTGACATCTACACAGAACATCTGCAGCCTTTGTTGTTGTTTATAGAGACACAACTGGCTTTCTGGGGCCTGAATCTAATGAAGGCGTGTGCATCTGATGGAGATAGTGAACGCTGAGAATGGCTGGCAGGGTGTCCCAGGCAGCCTCGAGGAGGAGACAGCCTCCCTCTCTGCCATCCCACTCTGACATCTGGACCTAATGCTGATGGAGGCCGGGGCCAGAACTCAGAACTCTTCATATCTGTTGGCCTAGACAGTAGTTGTATCTCATTTCTTCCTCTCTGGTTTGGGAATCATTAAGGGGGACAATTTCTCAAGGTCAAAGAGATACTAGTAATGACATGATTGCTAAATCTTCTGCACTATGAACAGGAAGTAACTAAATAATTATCAACTGAATGAATGAATGAATGAATGAACCACAGCAGGGCTTCTGAGCACAAGTGTCTGAGCAGGAGTACAGGGAGCACCAAGTCCAGAGCTGACTGAACCTCACTGATCCCAGCCTGGGGAAGAGAGAGAGCCCCTTCCCACTCCTGCCCATCGCATCAGCTAGCCCAACAGAATGGCCCACCAGGCTCAGGCTGCTTTGGGGGACTGGACCTGGGGAGTTAGGTAGAAAGGCCAATAGACCAGGGAAGAGTCTGATAGGCCTTGGCCTGGGTCACCAAGCCAAGGGAGAGACTCAGAAGTGGGTTCAGGAGGGGAGGGGTGAGTTATCAGTGCAGGGTCTGGGGTGAAGGCTCCTTGGCCTGAGTGGTCTCATGGAGCCTACAGTCTGGAAACCAGAAAATGAAGTCAAAAGTCTGCTTACTGCAGCAAGAATAAGACCAGGGGAACTAGACTGAGCAAAACAGCTATGTGATGATGTAGAAGTCAAGGAAGACAGAGAGGACTCTGGAAAGTCAGATATTATTAATACTGCTCTTACCCGCAAGAGTAGCTGGTATTTACTGGGGACCTACTGTGTGCCAAGCATTCTACTAAATACTTCATACAGCAGCCTCAAAGGAGGCACATGTCACTCTCCTTGACTTTTTTTTTTTTTTTTTTACAAATAGGGAACTGAGGCTCAGGTTAAACTATTTGGTGAAGTCACAAAGCAAGTAGGTGGCTGACCTGTTATGAACCTGAATTCGCAGTATCTGTGCCCACTTGTGGCTCAGAACCCAAGGCTGCTGGAGGGCAGTACTGAGCTGAGTGCCCTAGCCTGATTCTTTCCCCACCCACCCTCCCAAAGCACTGGCTCTCCACACAGCTGAGGGGGGCCCCAGGGGACCGTGGAGGGGGGACAAGACTCTGCCAGGTGCTGTCGGCTGCTGGGAGCAGTCATCTCTCACAAGCACTGGGCAGGATGCAGGCAGGAAGGTGGGGAACAGGGATGTGCCGTGCCCCTTCTCACACCGACTTCTTCTTCAAGGACATCTGAGCTCACACCAAATAATACCCAAGCTGGGGTGGGGGGGGGGGTGGTGGTGGAAGGATTAGGTTCATAAAGTTAAACAGAGGAGGGATGCAGACAGGTCCACAGAAAGGACAAGGCTGAGGACGGAAGTGGTGTGGGCAAGCGGCACAGACTCTTAACATCAGAGTTTATTGTTTTCATTAACTTTCCGCTGTGTTCTTCACACGCCACATTTCACTGCACGTTGAGCAGGCAGCAGATGTGGGGAGCTCCCGGCACCAGCTAAGCTGGGGGCACATGACATGAGGCTGCCGACACCTCAGCGTGTGTCCTGGTGACAGGGCCATGAAAATGGTTTATTAGACAGGTCCCTGCTTCGCACAGAGAAGGGGCGCCTGTCTGCTGGGAAGCGGGTGTGGACACTGGTGAGCACAGAGGAGTTCACACAGGTATTACCGAGCTAGAGGGACAGAGAGGTCCTGAAACATCCAGGGGCATCTAAGTGCTCCCCCGCGCGGCCCTGTGCACTCGGTCCAGGTGGACTGACCCCCTCGGCTACCACCAGGGTCAGCTCCACGCACCTGCTCTCCTCTAACCAGATGGCTATTGTTACCACTCTACTTTGCAAAGGAGGAAACTGAGACACAGAGATGTAGGCACACCGGCATCAGGCAGCTGGTAAACCATGGAGCCAGGATTTACATCCGAGCAGCCGCCTCTATGACCCAAATTTAAGCACTCAGCTCTCCAGAGACAGAGTTCTCAAGCTCCTACCATGCTCCAGGCACCATGCTCGGTACTTTCTGTGATTCAGCTCACTCGGTCTTCATAACCTCCTTGTGAAGGAGGTGTCACCAGCCCTGACGCCCCAAGGGAGCAACTCAGACGGAGAAGTTAAGGAATTTGTGAGTATCCTCCCAGCTGGGAAGTGCAGAGCTGGGATTTAATCCCAGGAGAGACCCCACGCTCTTTCCCTTAAACTGGGTGCCTGCCTCCCATGTGACCGTGTTGGGTTTTCAGTTCTAAAAAGTTATAGCATTGATCTGCGCCTCCCAACCTGCTCTCCCTGTTCATTGATTAAATCCCTTAACACCTAATTTTTGAAGTCCCTCTACCTCTAAGGCAATATGGGGGGAGGGGACACGAAGATGGCCTTGGCCTGTCTCCTGGAAGTGGAAGTGCTACACAAATATCTTCAATGCAAAGAGGAAGGTGAGTAGTGCGCTCAGGCCAGAGAAAGTTCTGGGGTGTTGGGGATGCCAGAGGGCACCTGTTCCTTGGTATTTTATTCTCTTTGATACGATTGTAAAAGGCATTGTTTTCCTAATTTCCTTTTCAGAGCATTCAATGCTCGCGCATAGAAACAAAGTTGATTTACGGAGAGTGCATGCTGGCTGTTATGTGCTGCGCTCTCGGGGCAGGCGCGCAGAAGTTGGCCTCCTCCATAGTGCCGTCCAGGCTGCGGACGCTTTGAGCCAATGCTGCTCAAGCTGTTGGTCACCTCCATCAAAGAGCCAGGGGACTGGCTTTGCCCCTGGATGGATCATCTCTGCTCTGAAGATTTCGGCATTAGCCCGAGAGCCAGCAGGGGAGCTGACTCACAACAGAAACCTCTGGAACCTCACACTCTTTAGATGTGAAGTTGAAATCAGGAGCTTTAGGACTCTGCCTGTCTTTGGGAGCCCATTAAAGCTGTGTGAACCAGAAGGAGCACCGACTTCCATCTGCACGCCATGCTCCCCTTGGTCCTCACCGTCTTCCCAAGGGCACCTCCCTCCTCTGCAGACCCTGTTGGCGGGGCAGAAAAAGCACTGGACTTGATATCAGAAGATCTGGGCCTGCGTCCTGGTCTGTCACTCAGCTGCACGCCCCTCATGAGCTACACCCTGGCTGTCCTTGGGCTGCCTGAGCTCTAAAATAGTGCCCCCTTGGGGCGCCTGGGTGGCTTAGTCGGTTAAGCGTCCGACTTTCGCTCAGGTCATGATCTCGCGGTTCGTGGGTTCGAGCCCCGCGTCGGGCTCTGTGCTGACTGCCAGCTCAGAGCCTGGAGCCTGTTTCAGTCTGTGACTCCCTCTCTCTCTGACCCTCCCCTGCTCACGCTGTCTCTCTCTCTCCTAGAAATAAATAAAACATTAATAAAATAAAATAAAATAAAATAGTGCCCCCTTACGGGGCCACTGAGCACGTTACCTGACAAGTGTGTGGAATACTGGATTTTTTTATGCTCATTACAATTTCCGGGCTTCCTAGAGCGACATCCCGCTCTAACCAAGTTGTTTCCACCCCACAGTCCTCTGGGAAGTGCTTCTTGACTGTTTCATCTCACCTGACCTCTGGTGACTTAGCCACCCAAATGTAGGAGCAGAGGAGGCAGAGGCTGGCTTGGTGGCCTCCCCAGTTTACAACTCTTCCTGTTACAAGAAGAATAAATCCCAAGCCCTTCACTCTCCCCACTCACCCTGCCTAATCTGGTCTTTCTCTCCCCAGCTTCTTCTCAGTGCTCCATCCCCACCAGCTTCCCTTCCTGAAACACACCAGACTCTTCCCTGCCCCAAGACCTTGGCACATGCTGCCTGGAAAGGACTTTTCCCCATTACTTACATGGATAACTCTGAATAACCCTTAGTTCTAAGTGCAAGTAGTACCTCCTCTGGGACCTTCCCTGATCTGCACACATCTTCCCACTGCCTCCAACTCTGAACTAAACTGGGGTTATGTCATAGAACTCTGTTCTTTTTCTGATTCGTAGAACACTTCATCATTTGCAATCACATATGTATGAGCATGTTTATGGTTTAACGTCCATGTCTTCAGGTGGGCTAGGACATGCAGACTCTGGTCACTACCACAGAACAAGGACCTGCCACACTGTGGCACACGGTGGTGTTTCATAAACATGGGGGAGGAGTGAAGGTCTGCAGAGGAGGCAGAGGACGGAGAGTATTGGAGAAGCAGTGGTGGCATCCATTGCCTGAGATGGAAGGAGGAGGAACAGGGTGGGGTGCACAGGGAAAGGGCGGAGGGCTCTAGGAGATCGAAGGAACCTGGTGGGAACCCCCTGAGAGGGGCTGATTGGATTTAAGATTTTGGAGGAGCAGCGTGAAGGATGGTCTGTTCTGAGGCTCCCAGAAGGGGTACATGCCGCCTCCTGATGGGGTGCAGTTGGGGCATCCAGAGCACCCAGGGGGCTAGGAAATGGACCAGGAAGCAGGAGACGGCTCCACAGAGGGACCCATGTTGCCCGTGTCCCTGTGGTGGGGGTGGCCCTGCCCTCCGGGTGTCTGCGGGACACTTGGAATTTCACAGGTACCCCCTGGACTCTGCGTCTCTCTGGGAGGCATAGGAGGCTCCATTAACATCAGCTTTACCCCATGGGCCGGACCCCTGTGGTCAACAGTGCTGCACAGATGTGGAGACTTGGCTCACACCGTTCCTGAGCCGCACGGGCTCCTGGTCCTCCGGGCAGCATGTGTAAATCCCAACAGCAGAGGCAGGGGTGGAAAGCCAAACAGGAAGCTGGTAATGGCCACTTGCAGAAGTAGCTCTTTTAAAATATAAAGGTTCACACCAAGGTCAGTTATACAAGCTCCTCCTGTCCCTCCCAAGCCTTACTCTTGCGCCCACATTCTGACCCTGTGCACTCATGTGGGTTGAAAGATGTCAACATGAAGACCAAAGGGTAGCAGATCCTATCTCTCATGCACCACTTCTCGGGGCTTCTGAGCACACAACCTTGGGGAGAATGCTCTATTTTCCAGGCCAGGACCATACAACCATCTGCCTGCTCACCGATGCTGGAAATGGCCCCGCCCCTGGACAGGCACACTGATGCCCAGCCACTGAAACTGATGCCTTATTCAACAGGAAGACTGGGCTGAAAAGTCAGTCACAGGGGAAGTATGTGTTATGGGCCAAAGGAGGAGGCTATGTGGATGATGACAACAGAGTAAGAGCTTTCCAACATCACAGCTTAGTCCTTCCTTGAAGGGCTACATCCCAGCCCCACTGAAGGGGATGTCTCCACAATCAAAATCAATAATAAAGAAAAGCCACCTCAGAGCGATGGCTCGTGTTAAATTAGTTCCATGATTTCTCGAGCACCTGCCCTGTGCCTGGCACTGTCCTCACTGCAGGGGACACCAAGACAGAAGACAGGGCCCCGACCCCCAGGGAACGTCGACCTTTTTTAGGAAGATCACTTGAATACAGTGTGGGGTATTTGGGGACAAAGACATATCATCCTAGGGGAGGTAGGAGAAGCATGGAGGCCAGCTGGGGACAGGAGCAGGTGGTGACAGTGGTGATAGCCAATGCCAACTGAGGGCTTGCTCTGTGCAGGCATCGCTGCCAGCACTTTGCACTCACCCACTCATTAATCCTCACAACCACCCAGTGAGGTGGGAAGTAGCACTGTCCTATGGGACTGTTCAAGTGGGACTGAGGTTTGGGAGGTGAACGAACTAGCCTGGGGCGATGCTAGATTTGAACACACCCTGCGTGGAATCCCGGCTGAAGAATGAGTGGCAGAGGAGGAAAGGGCATGAGTGACAGCGTCAAGGTGTGGCCTGGGCAGAGAGGGTACCCAAGGTACTTCCGAATGCCTTGAGCATCAAGTTGGGCCAAGAATGAGAGAAGACAGGAACGCTTTTGAGCTGTTGGTGGGAATGCAAACTCATGCAGCCACTCTGGAGAACAGCATGGCGGTTCCTCAAAAACTTAGAAATAAAACTACCCCATGATCCAGCAATTGCACTATGACGTATTTACCCAAAGGATACAAAAATATGGATTCGAAGGGGTATATACACCCTGATGTTTACAGCAGCACTATCAACAATGGCCAAATTATGGAGAGTCCAAATGTTCATCAACTGATGAATGGATGAAGAAGATGTGGTATATATGTGTATATATACACACAACAGAATGTTGTATGTTCACTCAGCCATCAAAAAGAATGAAATCTTTCCATGTGCGATGATGTGGATGAAGACAGAGTATATGATGCTAATTAAAATAGGTCAATCAGAGAAAGACAAAGACCATGATTTCAGTCATATATAGAATTTAGGAAACAAAACAGATGAACATATGGGAGGGGGAAAAAGACAGAGGGGGAAACGAACCATAAGAAGCTATTAATGATGGAGAACAAGTGGAGGGTTGACAGAGGGAAGTGGGTGGGACATGGGCTGGATGGGGGATGGGTACTGAGGAGGGCACTTGTTGGGATGAGCACTGGGTGTTGTATGTAAGTGATCAGTCACTGAATTCTCTCCTGGCACCCATATTTTGTGTGTTAACTAACTAGAACTTAAATAAAAAATTGAAAAATAAAATAAAATCACTGAATGAATTTTTTTTTTTTAAAGTGAGGGAAGATGGGGGAGAGGGGGAGACTTGAGCATGCCCCCACGGCAGTATGGTCAGGTTGATGCAAGCAGCTGGGCTCTCAAGCATAATACATGGGTCCCACCACCCACCACTGCCATGGAGATGCCCCACAAATGTTTGGTAACTGACTGAATGGGAAAATAACCATAGCCCAATCCTGTCTTTACTTCCTCTTGTCATCGACCTGATTCAATCCTTGCAATAATCTGGTGAAGTTGACAGTATATCCTCCATTAAAAAATGTTTATTTATTTTTGAGAGAGAGAGAGAAGCAGAGAAAGAGGGAGAGGGAGAGAATCCCAAGCAGGCTCTGCACTGACAGTGTGCAGCCCAATGTGGGTTCAAACTCATGAACCGTGAGATCATGACCTGAGCTGAAATCAAGAGTCAGAAGCTTAACCAACTGAGCCACTCAGGTGCCCCTGTCCTCCATTTTAAAGTCAGGGAAACCAGCACATTTAACAATGGTTAAAGGATTTTTCTTAAGGTCCAACAGTTAGTAAGTAATGGAGACCAGTCTCAAACTTGTATCTACATTCCGTGTACTGTCTACAACACTCGCCCTGCTCTCACTGAGGCAGGGTAGCTAAAAAACCCAGAGACGGGGGTTAACATGGCTGAGCTATTTTTTTTTTTCTGAAACATAAAAAAGGTGGGAGTCTTATGTACCAAGATTCTGTTTTTCTGAAGAATATTCCAGAACCTGGCTCTCAGGGAGAATATCTGTCCAAACTGCCATACACTTAGCAAACATAAGCCAGAAATAATTAGGTAATAAGCTGCCATCAATGCTAATTATCTGTGCTAATGGAGGCAGCACTGGTGTGGAGAATGAAGAGCAGTGGAAAAGTGTCCTCTGATGGCGGGGCATGACCCCCCACCAGCCCCCTCCTGGTACGGGATCCCAGGCTGGCTGCTCTATGTGCAGCCGGTGTTCCCAAACCTGCCTGGTGTTCTCAGCCCCCTCCAGCAGGGACCCTCTGCAGGTGGTCGGTGCCCCAATGGCCCCTCCACCTTTTCCTGTGCGCAGTGAGTCCCGCTCTGCCTCTCCTGCAGACCTTCCATCTTGGATTCTGTTCTGGTTCTCTGCCTATTCGCTGCCTGTTAGTCTTCCAGCGTCCAGCTTTCTTAAGCTTGTCTTCCAGGACATAGACCTTGATTTTCCTGTACTCCATGTTCCTCAATTGCAAGCCAGCCTGGCCCACCCACAAATCCAGTCTTGGCCTTTGAAGCCCCCGAGGAATGAGCATCCCAAAGGGAGTTCCACGTATGCAGCAAAGTTTTTAGTATAGTTCCAAGCATCCCAAACATACTGAAATTTGGTGTGTCTGTCTGATTATTTTTGCATGATGAGGTGAGGGTTAAGAGGCCTTAGAAATGTCATTCTAATTCATAGGGTTTTTTTTTTAAGTTTATTTATTTTTGAGGGAGAGAGAGAGAGAGAGAGATAGCAAGAGAGAAAACGCATAAGCGGCAGAGAAGCAGAGAGAGAGAAAGGAGACAGAGAATCTGAAGCAGGCTCCAGGCTCTGAGCTGTCAGCACAGAGCCCGACGTGGGGCTTGAACCTATGAACCAAGAGGTCATGACCTGAGCTGAAGTTGGACACCCAGCCAACTGAGCCACTCAGGCATGCCCCCACAGTTTTGGTTTTTTTTAAGTTTATTTATTTATTTTGAGAGAGAGAGAGAAAACATGAGCAGGGCAGAGGTAGAGAGAGAGGAGAGAGAAAATCCCAAGCAGGCTCTGCTCTTATAAGCACAGAGCCCCATAGGAGACTTGATCTCACGAACCAAGAGATCATGACCTGACCTGAGATAGTCAGACACGTAACCTACTGAGCCACCCAGGCACCCCCTAATCCACAGTTTTGCTGAATGGGGGAATAAGTAACTTTAATCCTCCAACAATGCCCATTTTGCAGGTGAGCATCCTAGGTCTCAGAGATCTCCGGACTTGCCACAAGCTGCCATGCTAAGATTAGAGCTGGACCTCTCTGAGCCCCAAACCTAGGTGCCATCAAGTCCACTTGTAAACTTCAGCCGTAGTTCAGGAGGTGCAAAAAAAAAACCACATATGCCGGGGTAGCTGCTCATTAAAGGAATCTTGCAGGGAAATGTTCTGGGGCAGAAAAATCTTGATGTGACAGATAAATAAGCACCCATTCATTTTTCCTGTTTTACGAGTTTCTTTAAAAATAGATACCCAATGGGGCGCCTGGGTGGCTTAGTCGGTTAAGCGTCCGACTTTCGCTTGGGTCATAATCTCGCGGTTCGTGGGTTCGAGCCCCACGTTGGGCTCTGTGCTGACAGCTAGCTCAGAGCCTGGAGCCTGTTTCAGTCTGTGACTCCCTCTCTCTCTGACCCAACCCTACTCACGCTGTCTATCCCTCTCTCCTAGAAATAAATAAAACATTAATCTTTAAAAAAAAAAAAATAGATACCCAGTTTCTTAAAGTGGGACACGTCAGTTTGTAAGAAAAGACCCAGAAGAGGTAGTGGGTGGGGAGGGGTGGTAGGAAGACACGGCCAAGTGGCCCATCAAGTCTAGTTTTGCATGGTGGTTATGAATAGCAGGAGAAACACATGGAAGGTCATAAATCCTGTTTTATGCAGCTACTCCATGGACCGGCCCTTCCCATTACTTCTACCAAGAAAGGGGTCTAATGGGACATCCGTCTCCTTGGGTTCCCTTTTCTCCTGGGCCAAATGCAGAAGGGAAGAAGAATCAAAACATCACTGCCCTGTGACGCCAGGCCCCGTAGGACCCCTGCATTAAAGCAAAGGGCTTGCTTTCTTTTCTATCACGTATCTTCCCCGCCCTTCCCCCATGTAAAGGCTCTAAGACACCCAGCCTGTGCTGAATGAACAGAAGACAGACATGACAGGGAAGTGTGTCGGAGCGATTCTTTGCAGAATAAGACAGTTCTGTTCAGCAGAGACTCCTCAGGGGCCTGGAATCAGTAGGCAAGAGGGTCAGAAGGAAAGTGCTCTTGACGATGACGATGATGATGATGATGATTTTAAAGAAAGCAACAAGGGGTGCCTGGGTGGCTCAGTCATTTAGGCGTCTGACTTTGGCTCAGGTCATGATCCCGCCATTCGAGAGTTCAAGTCCCACCTTGGCCTCTGTGCTGACAGCTCAGAGTCTGGAGCCTGCTTTAGAGTCTGTGTTTCTCGGGGCGCCTGGGTGGCTCAGTCGGTTAAGCGTCCGACTTTCACTTGGGTCATGATCTCGCGGTTCGTGGGTTCGAGCCCCGCATCGGGCTCTGTGCTGACTGCCAGCTCAGAGCCTGGAGCCTGTTTCAGTCTGTGACTCCCTCTCTCTCTGACCCTCCCCTGCTCACGCTGTCTCTCTCTCTCTTAGAAATAAATAAAACATTAAAAAAAAATTTAGGTTCTGTGTTTCTTTACCTCTTTCTCTGCCTCTCCCTGACTCACTCTCTCTCTCTCAAAATTAAAAAAAAAAAATTAAAGAAAGCAACAAAATTAGCGGACACAGATGAGGCACTGGTGATAAAGCAGGCAGTGATTTTTTTAGGGAAGATTTGATGCCTCCTGATTGGCTGGGATGATACAAGGGCAGGGAAGGTAAACTGCCTAGTCCTGGGAATGATGATGATGCCCTGGGGAGGAGGGGGGGATCAGGGGAAGAGGTCCTCAGGGGAGTGTGAATGAGTGAGTGTGTGTGTGTGTGTGTGTGTGTGTGTGTTTTGAGGCCACACTTTATAGAACCGGAAGCAGGAGGTTGGGATCAGCGCTGACCTCACACAGGAAGCTCTGAACATGGCCCCAGAGAAGCAGCTTTCTGGAGGGGACAGAGCCTAGAAAGCGCCTGGAGTCACAGCCTAAAGAGAAATGTTGGCAAGTGAAGAGTAGGAACGGGGTGGTGGGGAATCAAAGTCAAGTGGCCCCGGAGGGAGGGGCCCCCCACCCCGGGGAGGGGGGTGCGCCCTGAGATCCCCCAGGCACCTTGTCCCCATGCCGTGCTGGGGCCTCTGTGCCCACAGAAGCTGTGCTGCACTGGCATCGGCAGTGGGCCTTTTCTAATGGACGCGGTCCCCCTGCAGAGCCCTCGGCTGCCCTGCACTGTGCTGGGGCTGAGACGTCTGCCCCGTGCTGTCCTGTTCCGTGGGGGCTGACCCTCCTCTGCTCCAGTCTGCTCTTTCCTTAGCAGGCTGACAGTGCAGGCGCGCCCTGCAGGTGTGCGGACAGAATGCGCCTTGGTGTTTCTGCAGCGAACGTGCCGGCCCTGTATGGGTGCTGCCGTGCGTCAACATGGCTACATATTCCAGAATGAGCCCTGAGCGTTGCAGAGGCCGGTCAGGGCCCCCAGGGAGAGAAGCAGCACAGGCCTCCTGCCGTGGAGATGGCAGGAACAACAGTAGACCTAGCTGCTGTGGCTTAGGCGCTATGACATGCCGGGGAGGGGGGAGTGGAGAGCAGTTGATACCTGGAATCCCCGTAACCACTCTTCTGTGCAGGGAATATTGTTGGACTCACTTACTACATAAAAACATGAGCGCTAAGACCACCTGCCCAAGGTGACAAGTCAGAGGTGGCCAGACTGCCAGCCCTCTCTGATGTGCCAGACACCCCTGCCTATCCTCACTAGGCGCCAAGCACCCCATCCATCCGTGCCTGAGGTCGCAGGAGTCCTGCCGGGGCAACCTGGTGGGCGTACTCCCAAAAGGGAGCCCCACTCCCGAAGGGCTTGCCCAGCCCTGGGGGCAGGGGGAGCTTCCCTGGGGGGCAGCTTCTTTTCCTTTGGGCACAAAAACCTCAAAGACAGGCCCTCCTACCCTCCTAGTCCCACAAGAGGTGGCAGCCAGGGTGGCTCGGGTGGCCAGGCCAGAAGGACTTGGGTAGAGACACGCCCAGGCATAGAAGGCTTGGGCTTTTCTGGGGGTGTGGGTGTGCTTCCCGGCTTCCCAGCTGTGCGGAGTGGGCTGTCGGAAGCTCCCAGGGGAGGGGGAGGGAGGGGAGGGACTGCACCAGAGGGAGGGCCCCACCATTGTTTTCGAAAGGAGCTATACAGCCTGAACCTCCAGGCATATGGTCCGGTGCTGCCCTGCCTCTGGGCCAGGACACCTGAGCCCTCAGGGGCCCCCAGGCCCCTCAGCCATGCCTCTCCTCACCTCTGCTGATAAGAGGGCAGGGGTGAATAAGCAGAGAACTGCCCAAGTGATAGATACAGTGAGTGGTGCCCAGACCCCCCCAGCAGATGATCTCTGGGGCTGGAGGAGGGGAGACATTAGCAATGATCTTGCAGGGCGGGGGTGATACTTTCCCAACAGAGAGGAGTAAGACGCTGATTCCCCAGGACCAGTGACAGTTAGAATAAACACAGAGACGATCAGACCCTAAACGCAGCAAGCTACACACAGAAACGTCATTCCCCAGCTGGGAATGGGCGACACCTAAAAATACGGAGCTGAGGTTCCCACAGGAATGCTCAGCGGCCCGCGTCCAATCGAGAATGGCTTCTGGATTATGGGTTAGAGTAAATAAAGATCATCTGAGTAACATAACCATAGGTTTTTAGCTTAAAATGACATCTGGTACCAACATATTGTCTGTCTCCAAGAAGCTCAAATTGCCAGTCGTCCTGGGGACCTCTGCTGCCCTCAGCAACTTATCATCCTGAGTCGCTCTGACTGGTGGGAAGAACGCAAGTTTGGATTTCCAGCCCCTCCCCCTCCCCTGCCTCCTGCTTTGGGCCTCTGAATCTCTGTGGTGACCCAGGAGCCCCTGCTGGGAACAGGCAGCCATTGTCAGCACACAGGCTGGAAGGGGCAGTGAGCTCAGCCTGCTCCCGCTGTGGACAGGAAACCCACCGGCCCCCACACAGGTCTCTGTGCACCTCTCTCCTCTCCAAGAGAAAGGGCTTTGCTTTTTCTTTCTTTCTTTTTTTTTTTTTTTTAAGTTTATTAATTTATTTTGAGAGGGTCAGGGTGGGGCAGAAAGAGAGAGAGAGTGAGAATCCCAAGCAGGCCCCGTGCTGTCAGCATAGGGCCTGACATGGGGCTTGAACTCACAAACCGTGATCTCATGACCTGAGCCGAAACCAGGAGTCGGATGCTTAACCGAATGAGCCAACGGAATGCCCCTCCAAGAGAAAGAGCTTTAAGCACAGCAGTCCCCATGGCTGATGAGTGGCGGCAGTGTCTCTGGAAGGGAGGCTCACTCCACAATAGATTGAATTCCTGGTTCCAGAAGGTACTACTGCAAGTTACTTAGACACTTTATGCCTCAGTTTCCTCATCTAAGGTGGGGACTAAGGAGAATATCTGACTGGCCTACTTTCATGTTCTGCTGCTTCCCTCCTTGCCTGTGTGGGGGGCGGGGGTCCTTCCTCCCCTAACACCACCGGGGCAGGTCTGCTCACACCCACCACATGCTGACCTTTGCCACAGGAAGTCAGCCTAGTTGCCAGGGAAACCAGGCTGGAGTCCCAGGATCAAGAGAAGATGAAGAATCATCTTCAAAGAAAACAGGCAGGGATTTGTCATTGGCCCTGTCCCTGGGTGTCATGAAACTCTGACTTCACATCCTCTTTGGGCGCCGCTGGGCATCTTTGAAGAGTCAGGCGGTAAGAGACTGTAACTGCTCTCTTCCCTCTGCTGCTCTGGACATTATTCATTACATTTCCTTCCTGCGACCGAGGCCAGTGCAAAGTGGTGAGGAATCACAGGCTTTTCCTCTCCTGTGCTGCTGCCCCAAACCTAGCTAATCATTAACGTCCCTGCTTCTTTCTTGCTTGGCCAGTTGCTGACGCGGTGAGCCTATCTCACACGCATATCGGCTAGGAGTGGGGTGGGCATTGACCACTTCAGACTCCATGAAACTTGGAACTGAGTCACAGAGAAAACCTAGTGAGTCCCCAGGTTGGGAGAGCAGAGCTGTGGCCCCCGACTCTGAGAGACACAGCTTCTGATACCTCATGGAGCAGGGCTCCAGGATACCGTCAGGAATGAGCCAGAAGATACCTTGGGATAACAGAGTCCTTAGGGCAAGGCGCAAGGTCCGCTGGCCTCTGCACGTAATAGCGTGGATAGTTGTAAGATGAGCACACACTAGCACTTACAGAGTCATGCTTTGGAAGGCTCTGTGCCCCATAAATATGAAGAATGGCAGAAAAATCCACAAGGTCCCTGCAGAGCAAATATGAAAGACCCAGCAGTGGAGAGAAACAGCATGACCCGTATGAACTCTTTGATGACCAAATCTGGAGGGTGGAAAGTAAAAGACCTCTGTGTGAAGGCAAGTTATGGGGCTGTTGTTGACAGGCTTCTCCTGACTGGCCTGGACTCGACCCTTGTCTTTCATTGGTCCCTGGATCAAGCAACCGTGGGATCTAGGTGGCTAAGATCTGTCCAAGGAGGACCCTGCTCAGTGCACCTGCTGCTCTATGTGTCAACGAGACCCCACATTTATGGATTTTGTTAAAAGTAGGACTCTCTTGAGGACTGATGGGCAGGGATAGCTATGAAGGATAGGGTTATAATGGGCTCACATTGCTCTCTGTACCCCAATAACTGAGTGTCTGCTTTCAAGTGACAGGTCAAGTCAAGATACTCGATATGAATGATCTCCATACTGTAGAAAGCAAGCTAGAAATCTCAGACACGTTAGAGAGGCCAGAACAGCCGGCATCCAGCAAGGGTATGTTGACTGTGGTTCATGTCTGGTGGTGTCCCAGCTGTTCTGGAGATGCATTAAATCTCTTCCTTTCATTACAGGTACCTGGGGATCTCACTTCTTTGTGGCCACCTGAAGTGGGGGGAAAGTCCAACTCAAAAAAATGCCTTTATATGTCAGAAAACAACCAAGCGGTTACTGATCTGGGATACCTTCTGCACAGAGCTTTTGAGGGGACCCAATGAATGCAGGTCCTTAAAGTTTACAGCACAGCTCTTGTACATAATAAGCACTCGGTAAATGTTCAATACCCTCTCTAATTTCCTGTGATATTTAAAATATAACCAGCCAGAGAGCAGGGCTCCTGGCTTCCCAGAGGCCAGTTCATTACCTGTGGCTTTCCATTCTTTATTGCTCTCTGGCTAAATTTCCATCCAGGTCATAGCGATTAAATTAAGAATATAAATTAAGTTCAGTAAGTTGCATGATCCATGTTCGCACAGACTTGATTAACATCAGGAGACATTACTCAGCAGCCTGGCCATCACCGGCTATATAATTCTGCAATTTCATCTCCAGAGGCACCCGGGCAGCTCTGGCATTGCCGCTTCTGTCTAAATTCTTGGGGTGTATCTCCCCAGTGCCGCTGCAATTCTCTGCCAGCTTAAGTTACTCCCACCTTCGGAACATATGTACAGATCAGCTTTTCTAGTCATTTATCATCCTTCTGTTATAAATGCACTCACGACCCTGGTCCCTGGACAGACACAAAAAAGAGACAGAGGGAGGGAAATACAGGTGCAAGCCCACAGCAACGTTCTGTGAGGCCAAGCCCATGTGTCTGCTTCTTATCTCACCTCAATTCATCCAATTTATATAAAAGCACTAATCTGATGTTTCTGGTCAACGGCCTGCCTTAGCCGAGGAGAGGAACGGTAGAGCCCAAAAGGGCCTTCTTCCCTTAGAAACCCTCCAAGTGCTGCAAGACCATTGCAGCCAGTGCTTGAAGGCCCCAGCTGGGGTATCCAAGAAAAGGCTGGGAGGGAAACACTGAGTCCCAGATCTCGCCCAATGAAGAGCAGAGCGCATGCTAATTTTCCGGTCTGCACCACCCGTGGCAGACGCCTCGTTCTTCAATGGGTGGTTAGAATAGACGGTTGCTCTGTCACCCAAGAGGCGGGCATTCCCAGGCTCCTGCCCTCAAACCAGGCAGGACGGGGATTCGGCGCCAGGGCCCTATGCTTCCTACGCACCAGGCCCCATGCTCAGCACCCTGGACAGGCTACTCCTTTCTCTTCCCAAGACCCCCATGAAGTATATAACTAGGGGTACCCCCACTTCACAGATACGGAAACTGAGGCCCACAGAGATTATGCCATTTACCCAAAGTCGTATCACTCATAGGTGCCAGAACTGGGATATGAACACAACTCACTAGACTCTAAAGTCTGTATTCTTGGGAAACCCATTTTTTAAAAAAAAAATCTTTTATTTTAGAGAGAGAGGGAAGGGGGCAGAGGGAGAGAGAGAGAATCTTAAGCAGTTTCCATGCTCAGCGCAGAGCCCAATGCGGGGCTTGATCCTACGACCCTGAGATCATGACCTAAGCCTAAATCAAGAGTCGGACGCTCGACCAACTGAGCCACCCAGACAGCCTGGAAAATTCACTGAAAGTGCATTGTTAAGCTGCCTAAGTTACACAGATGATAGATTTTTAAAAATCTGTTTGCTAATTAATTTTTTAATGTTTTATTTACTCTTAAGAGAGAGACAGACAGAGCATGAGTGGGTGAGGGGCAGAGTGAGAGAGGGACACAATGTGAGCTGTCAGCACAGAGCCCAGTGCAGGGCTCAAACCCAAAGCCGTGAGATCATGACCTGAGCCGAAGTCGGACGCTCAACCGACTGAGCCACCCAGGCACCCCTAAAATCTGTTTTCTAATTAAAAACTAACTATGGAAAGTAACTGTAGTGGACCAGGCTTGGCTGTGCTCTGTCTGAGGACTTTCAGTCCTTAGTTGGTCAGTGGGCCCAGACCTACAGGACTTGTCCAGGCCATGGTCAGGAGGTGGATGTGGGCATGGGGGCCGGGGGAGCAGGCTGGCCCTCTGCCTGTTTCACTGTCCGCAGCCGGGTGGTCCCTGCCATGCGCTCTGAGTCCACAGCCCTCCTCATCAGGGCCCTGTGCCCACAGGCTTCCCGGGAGACAGGGTGGCACAGTTAAGGAGAACCACTCTGCGGGGGGAACAGACTGGCTTTGGAATCCCGCCTCCCTTCCTTGCAGAGATATGCTAATGAAATTAAAAATTTGAGGACAACAGACATGTCAAAGCTTTATACACATTGGCAGTTAAATACATTAACTAAGTTTATTTCCAGCAGGGTATGAAGGACCATTAGGGTTTACCCTCCTATGTTTTACTTATTTTTTAATTTTTAAAAGTGTATTTATTTATTTTGAGAGAGAGAGAGAGAAGCACAGAGAGAAAACATGAGCAGAAGAGGAGGGAGAGAGAGAGGGAGAGAGAGAATCCCAACGAGGCTCCGCACTGTCAGAGTAGAGCCTGATGCAGGGCTTGAATTCAAGAAGGTAAGATCATGACCTGATCCAAAGTCAGAGGCTTAACCAACTGAGCCACCCAGGTGCCCCACCTCTTACATTCAAAAGAGGAATTTGATTAACACAAATGATGCTCAAGTTAGTGGGTTGTGGATGTGGCATCAGAAGATCCTCCCAGTGGCCGGGAGAACTGGAATCATCCCCCACCCCATCACCCCCAGAGACTCTGGCTCTGCTGTGCTGCTCTAGCCCACCTCCCCTACAAGCTCATTCAGGTGCTCTCCCCCCAACAGCCCTGCACAGAAATGAGCAGGTGTCTCCTGGCACAGAAGGCTGTGGGATGGGGGACAGGGAGACTGGCCTGCGTGCAGGTGGGCATGGCTGTGAAACCACATGCCAGGCCTTTGCCAGCTCTGCCACATGGCCAGGGAAGCCAGGGGCTGAGGGGGGGTGGATGGGTAGGGAACTGGCCACTTCCAGCATGAGCAGATGTCAGGATCCAAACTCGTGTGAAACCATGAAGGCCAAACAGTGGCCAAAAGGAGGCAGTGCATTAGCACTGGTGATATCAGCCTCACAGTGGGCTCCACCACCCCGTGGGTACCTGCTGGCATGCAGGTTTTTCATAGAAAAAGATGTGGGGCAATCCCTAAATCATACAGACCCCATTTTTCCTTTCAACATCAGCCACAGCCTCCTCTGTGCACGCTCTATGCTGGCCACCTTTGGCGGGGGTGGGCACCATGTATGTTGATAACAGGACATTTCTGTTGCACATTAGAATTTGGGAAGTGCTAACCCCTCTGGAAAACAGTATGGAGGTTCCTCAAAAAATTAACAATAGAACTCCCCTATGACCCAGCAATAGCACTGCTAGGAATTTACCCAAGGGACACAGGAGTGCTGATGCATAGGGGCACATGTACCCCAATCTTCATAGCAGCACTCTCAACAATAGCCAAAACATGGAAAGAGCCTAAGTGTCCATCAACTGATGAATGGATCAAGAAGATGTGGTTTATGTATACTATGGAATACTACATGGCAATGAGAAACAATGAAATCTGGCCATGTGTAGCAACATGGATAGACCTTGAGGGTGTTATGCTGAGTGAAATAAGTCAGGCAGAGAAGGACAGATACCATAATGTTTGCATGTATAGGTGGATTAGGAGGAACTTAGCAGCCCTACAAAATCCTCCATGTTCTGACCCCATCTCCCACTATGCATTTCTATCTCCATCTCTCTGTTTCCATCTCCATAGCCATCTCCATCTATATATCTCTATCTCCATGTCTAGCTCTATCTCTATCTCCCTCTATATATCTCTATCTCCATATCTCTCTCTATCTCCCTCTCTATCTTTGTCTCTATCTCTTCCTCTTCCATAATGGAATCACCCCGAAGGCAGGGCTTGTGTCCAGTTTAGTTTTCCAAGTCCCGGGTCCAGAACAAGGCTGCCTGAGGTATTTATTAAAAGAATGACTACATTTCTGAGGTCTGAGTCATCATCTCCAGAGAGAAGGTCAGTTCTGCTCTCCTTTGGATCTCATAGGACCCAAATTTTGTTCAGCGAGGGGAGAAGGGGGTTGAGTAGGCCATGGGATGCAGTTCTGCTCCTCTGGTTCCTGTGGAAAACTGTAAGATGCCTGTGGCCAGTTCTTCCTACCTCTTGACACAGAGGAGTCCCGAGTTAGTTTACATGTCCTCTGGGTGAGGAGTCCATCCCAACCTCTTTGTATGAACTACGCCATTCCCTGTCCTCCACTTTCCATCCCTAAGAGTCCCCAGCCCCTGCGCCGTGCTCTGCACATACCCAGCATTTAGAAAGTTCTGTGTGAACACTCTGCACTTCCCACCAGGAGGGAGTTTATAACAGAGACAAATTCTCCTGTACTCATTTTCAAGGAGAAAAGAAATGCACTTCAAGCAAGAAAATTGGGTATCTGGGAAGGTTTCCAGCCAGGAGATTTCCAGCAGGACTTGAAAAAACTTAGTCCATCCTGCATTATAACAGAGTGGGGGTGGGGAGGCGACCTTTACTCATCCTTGCTCCAGCTGTGTGTTAGTCCCCTCAGAGGACACCGAAGAGGTCCTGCCCAGGAGAATATGACAATGTGGCTTCCTTATTTCCTAAATATAGCATCGATTCCTTGCTTTTTCCCCGCAAACTCAGTAACCATGGCTGCGTCGGCCAACATCTTAGCAGTTAGACCGTGTCTGACCCATGTCAGGGGCTCCTGACTCCCAGGGAGGTAATCTGGTCTTGTACTTCTTTATTTGATAGCACGGAGCTATTAACCTTGAAATCTGGGGAGGAGAGATGAGGGGTGAGAGATTTAGGAGGGGCATGTGGTAATACTGTCCGATCAGGAGGTAACAGAAAGCAGCAGTTTGGCCTTAATATGAAGCATGGTTTCATGTTTCCCTAGAGATTGTTCTAGGCTCTGGGGTCACAGCAGGGGACTAAACAAAGCTCCCGCCCTCAGGAAGCTTGCACGGTGAGGGGATACAGATGAGAAACAAACAGGAAAATGGCAAGGAGGGATGGGGTCAGCTCTGTCAGACAGATGTAGGGAAGGCCTCTTTGAGAATGGTGTCACGTTGTCATTTTAAGCAAATACTCAAATGAAGTGAGGGGAAGAATTGCATGGATATGTGGAGGCGGAGGGTTCCAAACAGAGGGCCAGCAAGGGCAAAGGCCCTGGGGTGGGAAAGCACTTCATGCATTTGAGATCAGCTTGGAGAAAGCGAGTGGAGGGGAGACCAAGGAGGTGATCGACACGGTGGCCACCCAGATCTGATGGACTCTCGAAGCCGCGTTGAATGAACTCTGAGAACTTATTGTGCATCTTCCATGTGCCCGGCAGGTCCTAGGATCTGGGGTTGCTCAGGTGAACAAGTCACAGCCCTTGATTTCACAGAGCTTAGGGTCTAGCGAGTGATGACAGAGAGATGAGTCGAGGACCCCGCAGTCAGCGCTGGAGGGCAGGGGGCACGTGCAGGGGCCGAGAGCTCAAGAAAGGTCATCCAGAGGAGAGGACTCCAGGAGCGCTGTGGGACCGGGGGAAGTCAGCCGTGCTCCGGCCCCAGTTCTGCCCACTTGCCATCTCAGTCAGGTCCCTCGGCCTCTCTGAGCTTCCACTTCCTTGTGCATCAAATGGGAACAATAATACCTGTTCTCTCAAGAGAAAACAAGGTCATGGGTGCAAAAGTGCTTTGAAACCTGTAACGCCCTGGACAGGTGTAAAACGCCGCTACGATCTCGCCGCACTGTTTTCTCTTTCTGTGCATTTTGTGGCTCTGAGTGAGGGCCCGGGCTCCAGCCTCTCTCCAGCCTCCTGGAAACCACGAGCACTGGTGGCTCAGTCTGTGGCGGTCCAGAGCCGGCCAGAGGCCTGGCTGCATCCCACGCACTCCGCACCTCCGGTGGCCGTCGCCGGGGCTGCTGCAGACCCTGTGCTGTGGCATCTGCTCCAGTGGTGACTGGAATTGCTCGAACGTGTGTGCAGAGCCCTGCCCCTATTCCTCCTCAGGCTCCAGACGAGCGTGGCCACCCTGCATCTGCCGTTCATCTGTCTTCAGCAGCGGCACACTGTTCCCCTCAAGCCACGCGTGGCTCTGTCCAGAGCTGCGTTTCTCTGTAGCAAGAGGCCCTTGGCCAGGGAAACTGAGGAGCCTGCATTCTCTATAAAGTTTCCGTCAGCAGGAGTAAGTTTCCTTTGGGAGTAAGTTTCCATCAGCAGGCTGGCACGGTCATAGTTTAACACCAGACAAGCCCCGACGAAGTAAGAATTAAGTGCATTCCACGCATCCTGCTCCCGAGTTAAAGAGCTCTTCATTTCTAGGTCCCTTTAGGAAGAGGAGAGTGTCCTTTCACTAAGCCCAAGGCTTTACGCATTTCAGCCGTTCTGTGTATTTTCTGCCGAGTTGTCCTACCGTAAGCTCCCTTCCTCGGGTGGAATGCCTACACCCGACTCATGGGGGAACACCGCTGGGTCCCAATACAGCTTTTGTTCTATCACCTTGAGCTTGAGCACCCCCTGGGCCTCAAGACTATCTGGAAAAGGGGAGGGGATGAGAACAGTCGACGCCGAGGTCCCACGGCCCTTCGTTCCTAATGGCAGCACCTGAACCTGCCATGTCTCCTGGTCGAGGATCTACCGCGTCCCTGGGATTTTATCCGGACTTCTGCCTTTCCGCGCTCTCCTGCTTCCCTCCCCAGTTTAGGGGAAGACTCGTGTCCCTGGGTAGGAATCTTGCCTAACTTCGCATTATTTTGCCTTTTGTGAAGCACGCAGCCTGCTACTGGCGCTCCATAATTACAAGGGCAGAATAAGGGGCTCCCAGATGGCAAGTTTGCCTTTGTGGTCCCGGCAAGACCCCCCCGGTCCCCTCCCCCAATACCACATTTCCTGCAGCGCAAGCGGCGGCATCTCTGAGGTGCTAAGAACATAAATATCCATTTATTCCCACCTGAGAAGCGCAGCTCCGAGGGCTTCTGTTTCATTCCACACTTAATGGCACTTGTTTTTCCATGAATAAATGCTTTCATGAGCATAGATTTCGGTCGAGAAGGCCATTAGCTGTTTTGCACATGGCAGGCATGGCTGCACTGTAGGTATATATGAAGGTCGAAGGCTCTGGGTTGATCTGGGAAAGAGATTTAAAATACCTAAAGGATTCCTGTGTATTCTGACCCTTCTTCCTAGATGAATGGGGGCCCAGGGGCTGGACTTGGGCAGAGCTTCCCAGATGTCTGGGAAGGGCACAGGGGCTGAGCCGAGTGGCGTCTGAGGGAGTCAGAGCGCAGCTGAGCTGGAAAGCTGAGCTGGCAGCCACACGGGAGCACTCACTCACGAAGGCGAGCAAAGCAGACCGAGGCGGCAGGGAGGGGCGTGGGACCAGGGACGCCAGGCTGGGAATGGATTGCAAGGAAAGAGGCAGAGCTGAGCTGGTCGTCTGAGGCAAGCGTCCTGGGCTCTGCAGGGGACTGCAGTCCCTCTGTGGGGAGGAGGGGGAATGAGAAGGCAGAGCGAAGAAGTCTGCATGAGTAGGACCAATTGGGGAACTGGGGAAGCGGCAACGTGGTGTCTGCCTGCGTCGCGGGAAGGGCTCGGGAAGACTGGGCCGCCTGGGATGACAAGTCCTTTGCAGGCTGCAGGGTTCACGAGGCGGGAGAGGGGCTTCCAGCGTGCCGGGTGTGGCATTCTGTGGTCCCGAAGACCCCTTGCTGCACGAAGAGTCTGACATTCCATGAAGTCTTTATACAATATATCCCAAGAGAGTCATCTAATGTATAATTTCAGTTAATCATGGAGCAAATAAAAGAACCAACAATTTCATATTCTAATGGGGTTTATGCCTTCATTAGATAAAACAGAACTTTATTAAGTTGGAAAAAACCTTATTGGATATGTACCTTGAGTGTGGTGAGGGTGTGTTTCATGCATCCGCATATGTCCAAAGTCCTCAAACAAAATATTAATCATGTGCCGTTTTATATCTATCTGTTGAGATATATCAGTTATATTTCAATAAAGATGTTAATTTAAAAATATTGTGAATTAAAAAAAAAGAAACTTTTTGATCTTTGAATCCAGGACCTGGATTATTTTTACAAATAAAGTTTTATTGGAACAGCCACACCCATTCATTTACATGTTGTTTTGGCTGTTTTCATGCCATGATGAAAGAGTAGGGTAGTTACAGCAGTGACCATATGGCTCATGAAGGCCAATATATTTATTATCTGACTCTTTATAGAGAAAAAGTTTGCCACTCCTCCATCTAATTTGATCCCCCATTTTATAGGGAAGAAAACTGAGGCTGACAGGATTTGGTGACTTCCTTTAGGTTGAGAAAGTTGGTGGCTGAGAGGGGACAAGAGCCATGACATTGGACGCCCAGCCATGTGTTTCTGTGCTGCGGCTCACAGCTTCCCATCCCTGGCTGCTCTGTTTAGGAGTGCCTCTTCACGTCATGTTGTGTTCTCATTTTATAGGCACTAGGGCCGTGGGCAGAGGTGAACTGATGGGCCCTGGGTCACTCCTCCCACCACATGGCTGCCGGGCAAGTCTCACACTCTAGAGCTCTGAGCCCACACAGCTGGCTTCCATCCACTGCCCCAAGAAGGCTGAGGCCTTAGAGGGTCAAGAGAGCTTCTAAGAACCTCTAAGACAAGAACTTATCTGGTTCCTCCATTCCCTCTCAGCATTAGCATTCACCTTCTGTTATCCAACAAAATGACACATTTACAACTGTCTCGAGTTCAACTTGAAAACCCTTTTACAGGTTTCCAGGGAAATTACTCCAAGCAGCCCTGATGGGTTAAAATGATTTTAACACACCCTGTTGCCTTCCGTTCCTTCTGCGGCATCTGCTACAAACAGCAAAACATATGAGTACCTGATATTTATCTTCTTTTGAAATAAGAGATTCCAAAGGAGACAATACAAAGGGGAAAACCACCCTATCTACCCACAATCATATTTAAAAGAACAAACAGCCAATCTGAGGTCCAGATTGGGACTCTGTTTTCTGTGTAAGAGATTGCTCAGAGCTACAGCATCATTTGGCCATTAGAGTGATCTACGTTTGCCCAGGAGAGTGTATACTGAAAGCTGACCCTTACTTTCTCCCTTCGTCCAGCTGTCTCCCCTCAGAGAGCTGTTTCTCTCCTCCTTGCTGTTGACAAGCTTTTACATTGCCTGCATTTCCACACCTCTGACACATCTCTCTTAGACAGAGAGCAATGCATAGTCACGTGAGAGATTAAAGAACATCAGCGTTCCCAACAGAAGTGGTCAAGAGAATAAAGAGTGCATGCCATAAGCAGCCATGAGAGACCCCCGAAGCCTTGCCAAGGTGAGACTTTGGCAGACGCATGGTTCTCTGTGCCCGTAGAACTTCTGACCAGCTCAGACACAAGTTTGAATTTCAAGGGTGACATTTCCCAGACAATGGAGGAAAGCCAAGGATGAGAGGAAAGACCAGTCAACAGAGGTGGCTTTGCATGGGGCTCAGCCAGGGGTTCCCCTTTTACTTGTCCCTCTAAATTCAGCCTGCCTCTCTCCATGGAGTCAGATCCATCTGGGCCAGGTCCTTCACTAAGGGCTTTACCTGTGTCATCTGTTTAAATCCTCACACAATGAGGAGGTCAGCATTATTATCCACATTTTATACATGCAGCATTCCCAGCTCTGAGAAAGTAAGCAACTGGTCCAAAGACACACAGGAAGTAAGTGACAGAGCAGGGCTTGAACTCATGTGTGTCCATGTGCTTTCCATCAAACCGTGCCACCTCCAAAGCCTAGGGACTGTCCTTCCCTGCGGTTGCCATCCAGCTGTGCCTCAGCCACCTCGTAGGGTGCCCAGCGGCTACAGGAACGTGGGTCCAGACGCAGATGCATTGGAGGTGCCACACATCGTGTTGAAATGAGAGCAAGTTGGAACACTGAAGGTCATTTGGGGAGGAGGGAAATGAGGGAAGAACAAACCCGATGCGTGTGGAAACACAATTGTGCATGTTAGTGTGAATTCTTGGGATTGCTCTTGGCTGGAGGAGGTGCTGGAGACAGCTGTGCTCACTCAGAACCCAGGGGCTCCTGAAGAGGCGTCCCCTGGGGCTATGGCAAGGGCCGCCCAAGGCAACAAAAATACAAGATTCTGGTTGATCCTGCGGTGAGGTGGGTGCATAAGAACGGGAGGGGCTAAGAGCCGTTTCTAAGAGAAGGGGTGAGTGAGCAGAGATCTCCACCAAGAGCTCTCAGGTAACCTGGATGAGTGGATACAGCCTCTAGACAGAGGGGTCAGCCTGGCCAGGGCCACCTGGGCAACCAGCGGCCACGTCTGCAAACACCATCTATCTTTTTCTTTATAGCTAAGATGCCAGCACCTCTGCCTTCCATTTATTTGGCCACTGTTAGCAGAGGGAGGAAGTAAGAATGCAAATCAATACAGTAGTGCAGATGCGCCCCAGAGCTCCGAGTAACCGTCCTTGATCTCACTCCTCACCACGATTATCACCACCAGGCCCACCGCCAACATTTTCAGGGCCTGGTGGTGATAATCAGGGCAAGAATAGAATCATCATATCGTATGAGTAAATATTTAAAAGTTATAAATCAAGCCTACAAACTGCTAGATCAAATACTTGCTATTTTCCTACCTTAGCTACTGTATGTTTTCCTATCTGGAAGATCAGATCTCAGTTTAGAATTTCCAGACTCCACAGAGTTCTGTGTTGGACCAACGTGGCGAGGGATGGGACACCCCTGGGTGTGGACACCATGGCGGTGAGGGGGCCACACCCACATGGTGGGAAACTGAAGTTCACAGTCCAGGCTCTACCCACACCCTTGCCTTCAGGCACCTGGGGCCTCTGAGGATTCCCAAGGCAGTTGAGGCCACCCACAGGAGGCCAACGTGGGGAAAGCTCCCCATGGGTCCTGGAAGCAGGTAGGAGGCTGTTTCAGTGGGGAATTTGGGTGTTTAGGGTACCTGGAGCATGGCCTAAAAGGAGGAGTATGGATATGTCTTCCTAGCCATTCAGAACTCCATGCCCTATGGATCGCGGGGCCCTCTAAGACATGGGGCCTGGGAAAAGGGCGTCAGAGTGGTAAAGATCTTTGCTGGCACCCACCAAGTGACCAACAGGTGTCCCAAGCATGTTACATGGGCTAATTCATTTAACTGTCAACTTCAGGAGGTAGGTACTATTCTTACGGCATTTTCACAGCTCAGGAACCTCAGACACACAACGGGTAAGCCACGCGCCCAAGGTGACAGATGATGGAGCCAAGTCATCTGGCTGCTCCATTGACTACCTCATGTCCCCTCCTCATATGGCAGACGCCACCCGCAGGGCACGTAGGCTCACATCACAGCCTCCCAGAAAAACACAGGGCCCTCAAGACAACTCTCAAATAGGCACTATGGAGCACCGGCTGTATACCCGTGGCCAGAATGCTTGTGACAACTTTCCGTCACATCCCATATCTCTGCTTTGCTGAATCACAGATCAGTTCCCAGATCTGTGAGGTAGATTTGCTGAGGCATCATTGCGAGGAACTGGAAGTCAGTCAGGGCAGGGATTTGTGCGTGTGCCTCAGCCAGGAGGAGTGGAATCATCCCTAAGGGAGAGGAGAAGTTCAGTCGGAGGGTTTTTGTGGGTGGATGCCAGAGCTGATAACCAGGAGAAGGTTGCTCTGCCCAGGGCACAGATCTGCGTGAAGCATGAGAGATGGAAGACACCCTGGATAAGCAAGGTTTCTAGCAGCCGGTGATGGCAGCTGACCTTGAACAGGAAGAAGGTCCAAGCCAAAGAAAAGGAAGCTACTGCACATCATCTGGGTTCTCTTAGAAGCCCAACCTACCTCTACCTGAATCAGTAAATGTGAAGGAAAAACCCCACAAACGTGATATTTACATGCTTGTAAAGTGTGACATCCAACATTATGTCAGTAGACACGTATCTTAGTAACAGACCTCAGAACATCAGCATCTGGAACCCATTCACAAATGTCTAAGAAATCAGTCTCAAGGTGAGAATCACTATGGATCTGGGTTCAAATCCTCCTCCTGTGTTGTTGTGTATATCATGGTATCTTCCAGAACCCTGGCATTCTCACCTGTAAAATGGGGACAGAAAGTACCTACCAGGATTCCTGAGAGAATTCAGGGAAGTGACATTTTTAAAATCTCTGGGACACAGAATGTACTGGGACAAAACCCCATTTCCCCCTTTTAGGCCATCCTGGGAGCCGTGTGCAGGATCCTGGGCACAGGTTGGTCACAGGTATGGGAGACCTTCTTCTGTGTGGGGGGACCAAGGTCCAGCCAAGAGCTGGGAGAAGGGTCCAAAAGCAACAGAGGATAGGGTTTGCTTTTGATCAGGAGCCTTTCTAAAGGAAAGTGGGAAACCAGACAAATACATGTATTTATTTATTTATAATGTTTATTTTGGGGGAGGAGGGGCAGAGAAAGAATGACAGAGGATCTGAAGCAGATTCTGCATGGACAGCAGAGAGCCCAATGCGGGGCTCAAACTCATAAACTCTGAGATCATGATCTGAGCCGAAGGGGATGCTTAACTAACTGAGTCACGAAGGTGCCTCCCAGACAAATACACTTAAAAGAAATCCCTCACTGGCAGTAACAGGGGAGAGCACTGGGGGCTATACCCAGCATCAAGGTGACAGTGCAGTCTGCTGCATGGGGAGAGGGGACAGCGCTTCTCACGGCCTCTGCAGCGGCTTGCTTCTAGGCCTTCACTCTCAAGGCCAGGCCGGGCCTCTCCCCCACCTGTGACAGGTCCAGGGACCTCGTCCTGGACTCACGGCAGAGACACAGTCAGGGTCTGGCTCCGCCTGCTCAGGGAACAGCCTTGGTGATTCAGGGTTCAGCCTGCTTTCTCCATTGCTACTTCGAGTAAGTTAGGGAAGGACCCTGCACTTCCCTCCTGAACTAACGGGCATCCCTTGCTCCACTCTTCCTAAGTCGTGCTCCACAGCACTGTCAGCGTGATGCCTCTCAAATGCACAGCTGACCCCAATGTAACACCTTCAATAGCTCCCTCACTGCTCAGACTATGAAATCCCAGCTGCTTAGTGTGGCCTATTAGTCAGGCCTATTTCATTTGCAAATGTCACAGACCAACTTGAGAAAGCGAGGAGTTCTTAAAAAAGGAAGAACTGCAGGAATCTGGGCAATTCCTGGGGTCTCAGGGGCCAAGGTTGGGGGCTCCTCCACAGAGTGGGGAAGAGGGGTGAGTCTGGCTCCAGCCAAAATCCCAGGGGCGCATTACGATTGGCCAGCTTGGGCCACACGCCCATCCCTCACTCACTCTGTGGCCGGTGGAAGGTGGGGGAGGTGACTGGTGCTTGGGTTCCACTCCTGGGCCTAATAAAGTGGTTGGAAGAGTGGGACCTGGGCTACAAGAAGCCAGAAAGGTCATGACAAAAGCCCTCTATGATCTGACCTCATGGCCAGCTTGGCACCTCAATGCTCAGCATCTGGCCTGGAACCTTACACTACAGCAACACTGGCCTCCTTGCACTTTCTAGCACCTGCCATTATGTCTTGCTCATGCTTTTCAACACCCCTTTTCCTGGACTCTCTGTACCTTCTTTGCCTGGATTGTGCCTCCTCCTCCTTCTAGATTCAGTTCTTTGTCACCTCTTCCAGGCAACTTTCCTAGAGCTTTAGGTTAGATCAGACGTCTCCTTCTGCACCCCGGCACCCCTGCACATCTTTACAGGGCTTCCTGCAGAATGGCACTAAACCATGATAATGACAGTAATACAAACGTATATAATGTTTACCATGTGCCGTGCACTGTTCCAGGCACACGATGCATTTTCATTCATTTGTTCCTCACAACGACGCTACGAGGTAGGCATATTATCAGTCCCCATTTTAGGAAGCAAAGAAACAAAGGCCTCAAAGGCTTATGTAATTTCCTCAAGATCATGGAGGTGGCAACCTACAGAGCTGAGCTCAAACCCAGGCCCCATGGCTCTGAGTCCGTGCTCCTAACCACTGCACGTAGAAATGCCTGAAGGGTGCGGTCTGCCCTGCTGGGCTGTGAGCCATTGAGGGCAGGGCTAGTGGCAGTGAACCCCACACTCCTGGCAATGACGGAGTCAGCATTCACAACACCATCTGACAGAACTGAGCAGGACTTCCTCTGTTGGGTGGTGGAAGGTTGAAGAGGGAAGGAGAAAAGATCACTTGGGGCCCTTGGGGCCCCCCTTTTGCAGACCTGTGGAAGGAATGGGGTCCAAGGAGTCCAGCCCCAAGCTGCCCGTGTCCTGACCTGGGCCTCCTGCCCACACAGCCCTTTCTGTGAAATGCCTCTGGCTGACTCAGCCACACTTTTTCTCTCCAGCTTATCTCCATGTTCTGTAAGCAGATTTAGCTTTCTCTGCAGTTAACAGAGACTTGCCTAATGGCACAAAAGGAGGCTTCTATACTGAGCTCTCGCAATTGTAGGTCTTTCCAACACAACGTGGTAAGGCCAGTGTCCGGGCCCGAGGCCTGGAGCTGTGGGCATTCCTCCATTTCACTTCACTTTCCTTCAGTTGCCAGCCCAGCAGGCAGGCAGATCTCTGACTCACCACCTTCCCTAAATAAGCTATCAAACATTCTCTGACTTGACTTCTCCAGTTGCATATTGGAGCTGACTCTAGTAATGTGCCTCAGTGGCAAACCATGACTCTTGTATGCTGAGAACAAATTGAGGACTGATGGGTGTGGGGGGAAGGGGGTGATGGGCATGGAGGAGGGCACTTGTGAGGATGAGCACTGGGTGTTATATGGAAACCAACTTTACAATAAACTATTTATAAAAAAAATAATGTGCCTCAGTGGGCCACAGAGCTCAATAAAAGGGTCTACCTATCTCTACTAGGAAGGTAGGTGGCAAGGAGAGACTGTAGCCATAATGGACAGGTCATTAAATATGACCCATGTTTCCCTCCAGTAGGACTTGAACCCAAACTACAACACAGCAGCAAATGAATCAATATTAAAGACAGATATAATGATAGCACTGTTTTATTGAGTCCTTCCTATGGGCCAGGCTTTGAGCTAAGCTACTGCCAAATACTATCTATTTAATCCTCACAAATCTGTGTCAATCCTTTCAACAGTATGAGTACTTATTTATGCCAGACTCAGTACTGGGTACCCAGTCACAGCAGTGAACAAAGCAGACAGAGACCTCTGACTTGTATACAGACAGAAAGCAATAGACATCACATGCAAGTAAACTATAAGGTAAACCATGTAGTAGGTTGGAGAAAATATGGACCGAATAGTAGGACAGGCAAGTGGCTGGCGGTGCTGGGGAAATGGCCCTTGTGGGCCACATTGAGAAGACATTATCTGAGCAAAAATTTATTGGTAGTGAGCGAGTTGGCCTTGTGGATATGTGGGCAAAGGTCATTGTGGGCAAAGGGGCTGGCCAATGGGAAGACCTCAAGGTGGAGTGTGCTCAGGGGGCTCAGGGGATTGGTCGGGGGGGGGGCGGTGAGTGAGGCTGGGAAGGTGTGAGGACTGGGAGGTGGGGAGGAGAGGCCTCGAGGGGCCACAGCATGCAGGCCCTTATGTGGTCACGATACGAGCCACTTCACATATGAGGAAACTGAGGCAGAGAAAGGTTATGACCAAGGTGATGTGACCTGTAAGTATGAAGTATCAGAGCTAAGACTGACCCCTCCCCCACCACGATGGTCTACATCAGAGTCCAGGCGTACATCTTAATGCTAGATACCCTCTCCCCACGCACAGCAGAGCAAAGCTTCTGGACATCCTCCCATGTCAATGAACTCAGGCCTGGTGGGACCCGAGACTCAGAAATGTCTGGGCTGGAAGGAATCCCAGACACCTCCTCATCCAATTCTGGTGCATGGATGGAACAACAGAGACCTCGGTCTTGTCCCCTGCTGGGCAATGGGACCTCCGACACAGGACAGGATTCCTCACCTGTACAGTGGGAAGGGCCACCCCTCCTCGTAGAGTTGTGTGAATTAAACGAAATGATGTATGTACAAGGGCTCGGATTAGTGCCGACCCTTCCTACCTCCTTCCCCAGCTTCTTGGAGCTGCATCCACTGACACTCCAGCCCTGAGCTCAACCCTGCCGCAAACGGACACAGGACAGGTATCCGTAGCCTCCACCTGATCACCACCAATCCAGTGGGGAGGTTGGGATTTTCCCGGGACTGTAGACTACTGCCCTCTAATCTGTTCCCACACATGCCAAGTCCACTTTCTTCCCAGAGGGCCAGGGTCCGGTGTCCCGGGCGTCCCCAGCCTCGAGTCTCTTCTTTTCCTCTTTCATCAGCTGGGACCCTGCTGGATGTGCTCAGAGCTGCGCTCAAAGCACTGGACACACATGGGGTGCTCGGAAAGTGGTTGTGCCGTTATTACTAATAGTACAATGGGATCCGCTGTCACCAGAAATATATCGGACAAGTCACCCACCTCTTTGCACCCCACCTTTCCCTGAAGTTTGGGGTTAACACCCATGCTAGTTTCCATCATGGCAACTGCCAGGGCTCATGACGATGAAAATGCTAGATTACTGGTGAACAGCTATCCACATGTAAGCCACTGTTATCAGGTACCGGCAGGAGGACAGAGGGGAGAAGGTTCCAAGCAGGATCCCACTGCTCATATCCACAAGCCAGAGCCTGGGGAACTGAAGGCTTTTCCTCCAGCCTCCATACTGGGAATAAGGCTGGCCCGGGGCTGTCAGCCAGAGGGGCTGAGGCGGGACCCCCCCTCCTTCCTGTGGGGACGCACAGATGCATGGAGCATCCCTTTGGCTGGTTAGGAGATAAATATTAATGACTAAACATGTACGTAGGATGGAAGACGGATGGGTGTCCTGGGAGTCGTCGCTTTGATTGTCCCTTCTTAGATGCATTTAAAGATCTCAACGTGATAACTGCAGAGAGCTGGAACGGAGTAATAAAGAACATGGGGGAGGGACAGCAAGGTCCAAGGGAGAAAAAAAATTAGCCAGTCAGGTCACCTGCTGAGAGGACAAAATGCAAATGTGATTAAGGCGGCCCTGGGAGAGCAGAAGCCTTTGGTGGGGATTCCCGCTCGCACCCCAAGAGTCCCGGCTCTGTTTGCCTGCCTTGGGTGTGTGAGCAGTGGCGGGAAGCATGGCTGTGCCAGTTCGGGCCTCGAGCCCCTGCTGCGGGTGCCGTATATAGACTCAGAGCATCCTGGCGCATCGCTAGAAAATTCTGGAAAAACAGCATATGGCATAGACTCCGCACGCAACTCTGCTCCCGCTGTTAACGTACTTAATTCCAAACTCTGATTCTCTTTGTTTATAAAAAGGTGCTTTGCACCGGACTGAGGCCCCAGACTGAGCTTCTTTTCTTTTCTTTTCTTTTCTTCCTTCCTTCCTTCCTTCCTTCCTTCCTTCCTTCCTTCCTTCCTTCCTTCCTTCTTTCCTTCTTTCCTTTTTTTTTTTTTTTACTGAATGTTATGTAGTCCCTAAAAATTTATAAATAGGTTTGAGAAGCCCGTCCCCACTAGAAAAAAAAAAAGCACTGAACAAACAAGCATGTGCGCTTTCCCACAGGAAGCGTGAAGCGTGTGAGACGGTTCAGGCGTGGACGGGGAGGCTTCTGGGAAACTCGCAGGTTTAATGCTTTGCCGCTGCTCTTCCCAGTGCCTGTGGCTCCCGATTCCTGGTCCTTCCTCTGCCCTCCTGTTCTATGGACGGCCACCTCCTTGCCAGGGCTCCAGATTCCACGCTTTAGTCCTCCCCTGCCTCCCCGCCCTCCTCCACCCCTTACAGTCCTGCTTCCTCTCCGCACCTCCTCCTCCGCTGGGCACGTGCTCCCCACTCCCACGGACACTACTCTCGTTCAGGCCCCCAGTCACCTTGTACTTGGCCTCCCCTCCCTCCAATCCACTCCAGACACTGCCGCCAAACAACCCTTTAAACCTGGCTCTGACGACGCCACCCCGGGGCTCAGACACCTCCCGCGGCTCTCTGTTGCCAATGACGTCAAGGACAACGCAGCTAACCTTCAGAAACTGGCCACCGGCTCTTATCTCCTGCTACCTTGTGCTGTGATCCTCTGTGCTTCTCGGCCTCCATCACACTCCTCCTGTTGCTCAGGCCACCTATAAACTGTGCTGTCCAGCGTCTGCCCACCGCCATCCTGTTCAACCCCTAGGGCCGGTCCCCAGCATCAGCTCTTCCTCAGAACGTTTTCTCTCTGCTTTCTGAGCACCTCTTCCCGGTCTCAGGTCCGTGCGTTCTGCACTCGTCATTTCTGTGCAGAAAACTCCTCCCACTAGAACGTATCACCCACGAAAACGGGCATGGCTACTCCTCTTTCTGGCTCTTCAGTTCACAACACGGTAGATACTAAATGCATTAAAAGAAAGGAACTGACTTGAATTGCGTGAAGTTAAAACACAGACCTATGAAGCTCCCTGCTGGATCTCGTACGAGACTGGCTTAGAATATGCTGTTTTTTCTTTCTGCTTCTGCATAATTACAGTCAGGTCAGAGACGACCAAAGAGCCAGAGGGTGCTGGGGGGGGCGGGGGGGGCCCTGTGACGTCCTGGGTGGGCACACACTGTTATTTTGTGTGTCCCGCTAATCCTAGGAGTTAATGCAGTGGTTCTCAGCTTGGGAGCAATTTTGCCCTCCCAGGGGCACTTGGCAATGTCTGAAGACACTCTGGGTTGTCACAATGGGCAGGTGCTACTGGCAGTCTAGCAGGGAGAGGCCCTGGGATGCTCCAAACATCCTACAATTCACAGGACGGCCCCTACAACAATCATTGAAGCCAAGGTGTCAAAAATGTCCCTGTCAAGAAACCCTGAATTAATGCAAAATAGGTATTCTTAACCCCGTGAATGAGATGAAGAAACAGGCACAAACACATCTGGTGATTTTCTCAACAAAACACAGCTATCTGAGTGGCAGAAGTAGGCCGAGCCCCCAGTTCCCGGATTCCCAGCCCTGTGCCCTTTCTTCTAGGTTATGTGTCCACCTGCAGAGCCAGACATCGTGGCAGGAATTCAGAGGCACCAGACCCGACCCAGATCGCTGTTGTTAAGCCTCGTAGATGTCAAAGTGACCGCAGGCAAAATAACTCAGTATAACTCAGGGAACCCCCCCACCCCCCCACCGCCCCCACTGAGCCGGGATGTTTTCTCTAGCCCTCCAAATTAAGACAGTGGGAGGCAATACCAGAAGTCCAGCAGGCAGTGAACCCTCACCCCCGTAGGCAGGACCAGCCTGCTCTGGGGTTGAAGCAACTCCAGGGGACCATGCTGGGAAGCACATCAGGGAAAGGAAAATACCTCCCCCTCCCAATCGATGGATAACTAAACCGTTCAGGTCACGGTGGCTTTGCTGAGACCAAAGAGCATCAGAGTTGGCTTTCCCTGCTCACAGCGCTGTAATAAGTCCTGGGAAGCGGCCCCAGGTGGGTTGGTATCCAGTCGTGGGCAGGCCATGCTGGGAAACCCTATACCGTGCCTTGGTTACTGGATTCCTTGACTCAAGAGAGCAGAAGGGCGGCATGCTGGCAGAGAAGGAGGAGCCTGAGAGACACAGATGCCACTTTTTCTGAGTATTTGGGCCCGTGTCCCAGAACCTACCATCTGTGGAAGAGCAGTGGGACGGAAACGGCTTGCGGAGGACTGCTGGGCAGAGGAGACCTAGGAACGTGAGTGCTTCCTCAAGGGTCCACAGGGCCACATTAGTGGGCAGAAGTGAAATTCCTGGAGAAGACTACAGTTGGCATATTTGGGCTCAATGTGAGGAAGATAGGGACAACTGTATAAAATCACACACAATTCTATGTCACTGGGATCCAGGGTGAGCAGCATGACCTCTGAGGGATATTGAAGAAGTTCCTAACTGGATACCTCTGAAATTCTATGTTTTATGAAGGAAAAGGTAAGGGTGTGAAGCTACATGCTAACTGTAGGGCCTGAGCTGATGACCTCAGCAGCATGGCTGTCTAGGACAGGAGACGTGACTTGAAAAAGCCCAGTCCCACTTAGCAGGAGATGTTTGGCGAAATGCAGAAGGTGGGTCTCACAGTGACAGGAATAGACAGGCATTGCTTTCACTCTGATCAAAGCTACTGACTTCAGCTGAGAAAGACTTCTTCAGTCCAAGGGCTAAAGTCAAGAAGGCCATAAAATGTCATCTAAGTACGGTTTTCTACAATTTTTAGAATTTGTGAGCAGGTGTGTCTAAAGGAAGAGCAGCAGGCTATGAAGACTGGGCATGTATTAGCTGTCACCATGAAATAAAACCCCTAACAAAGTGACTATAACATGCTCAGTGATATCATTACTATTGTGTTACATGGAGGTTAAGCAGTTCACATAAATGACTGGAGAGGGTTTGGCTTTTCGGTGCTCACCTGGTTACTTGGAGGGGTAGTTCCAAACCTCTCCTCTCCCCCAACACTCAGGGTATTGGAATAGAACCCTGGTGTCCTAGAGGGTGAGGAATAGGACACTGGCATTGACGGACGTTCAAAATCAGGCACTGCCACTGAACAGTGTGACCTTGGACAAGTCACTTAATTTTCATGTTGTAGCTCCATCATCTGTCATGTGGGGAGACTACTACTACTTACCTTTACAGGGTAATGGTTGAGGATTAAATGAGGTGTTTGTAAAGTGCACACACCAGCAAGTGACTGGTGCATGTCCGCCATTATTGCAAAGGGCCTTCCCATATGTCCTCTCTCTCCCCTTTTACCACCATAAGGTGCAGCAGTAGGAGATTCCCCCACCTAATGGTTGTTCCCGCTTGCCAAATTGTTCTACCTAATTAGACATAGACTCTCATGTGAAGACAAGGACATCAAGTTCTTGCTTCCACTTGTTTTCTCTTTATAGAAGAGAAAGTAGCACTATACTACACTTTCTATAAAGGAACCACTACACCTATATGTGTATATATATGGCATCAACTATGTGAACCAGTGAGGTCACCTTTGTTGCTAACTGCCTGGAAGTATTATTAGATAAGCAGAGGCTTGAGCTACAAGACCAGTTCATCCTCGTGATCTACATGGCACCGTGCTATCTGCTGGCTTCCCAACATGAACCATGATGAAAGCAGCAAGGGCAGATGATAAGGGTGTCCACAGAGCCACTCAGGCCTCCTGGGATATGGAAACAATCTCCGGGGCCAATCTGAGGTCACGAGCAGCGCCGGGAATTTGTTGGAGAACTTGTGCTTCTTTTTTTTTTTTTTAATATTTTTTATTTATTTCTAGGAGAGAGAGAGACAGCGTGAGCAGGAGGGTCAGAGAGAGGGAGATACAGACTCTGAAATAGGCTCCAGGCTCTGAGCTGGCAGTCAGCACAGAGCCCGACGCAGGGCTCGAACCCACAAACTGCGAGATCATGACCTAAGCGAAAGTCGGACGCTTAACCAACTAAGCCACTCAGGCGCCCCGAGAACTTGTACTTCTAACAAGGAGGGGTGTGTGCAAATTGTCTGGAAGGGATGGATCTTGGCAGAACAAGAGGCTTTGCTGACTCTGGGGATGGGCGAAGTGGCCTTCTCCTCCTCTTTGAGAGCAGGGTACCCGCTGGAGTCTGCACCTCTGCTCTTCTCTTGGCATCACGTGTGGGGAACGAGGGCTGAGCTGTGTAGAGCTGCCCATCCTGCCCCTGAAGTGCTGGAAACTCCTCGTAAGCCCCCTTTCATTTTCCTCAAAGGCAGGTTATAAGAACTCTAGAAGTTGCTTGCTATTTTATACAGACTTACATTTTCTCAAAGATGCATGTTAGAGGTGCCATATCTTTTTTTTTTTTTTTTGGTCATATTAGCTAGCATACAGTGTAGTCTTGATTTCAGGAGTAGAACCTTGTGATTCGTTACTTACATACAACACCCAGTGCTCATCCCAACAAGTGCCCTCCTCAGTGCCCATTACCCATTTCCCCCACCCCCATCAACGTTCAGTTTGTTCTCTGTATTTAAGAGTCTCTTATGGTTTGCCTCCCTCTCTGTTTGTGTCTTATTTTTCCTTCCCTTCCCCTATGGTCTTCTGTAAGGTGTCTCCAATTCCATGTATGAGTGAAATCGTATGACCTCTGTCTTTCTCTGACTTACTTCATGTAGCAGAATATCTTAAACGATACAAAGAACCTGCAATTTGCATATTCTGCCAGCAGGGGACAGCCATGTGACCCAGACTGGAAGATGTCTGCTTTGTGCAGGATCTGCTTTGTGTAGGGATCTTTCCCCAAGCTCCTAGGTGTGCAAATGCAATTCCCATGGATTTATCAGAATGTATATAACTTTAAAGCAATATTAATCTGCCACGCTGAGAAATCTTAAAGACAAAAAGAACCGTGGACAGAAGGCAGAACATGGAGTCTGATTTTTATTGGTTAGAATGTTTTCTGATGCAAATCTTATGCCCACTTAATTGGACTGGGTTTTGCAGATTTATTAGAACGTATACAACTTTAAAGTGATATTAATCTGCCACGCTGAGAAATCTTAAAGAAAAAAAGACAGCAGAACACAGAGTCTGATTTTTGTTGGTTAGAAACATTTTCAGATGCAAATCGCATGCCCATTTAACTGGACTGGGTTTCTTTCTCACAACTGCAGGCTGCTCCTTCCCTGCCAGCTACTGGTGAGAGGTTCGCCCTCATAATCACCCTGGTTCGGAACCCCCGTCTCCTTCCTGTGAACATGATGATGTACTGGGCACTTTATACCAGGAACCGGGCAAGACACTTCATGCCTCTCATTTCCTCCTTGCCACAATCCCACCAGCTCCATGTCATTATCTCCATTTCACTGATGACAGATGGACTCAGCTGGTGTCAGAGCCCACATCAAACTCAGGTTTACCCCTCCCCACACTGAGCTCTCCCTGCATGTCACTTACTTCCTCTACCGGGTTGGAAGAAAAGGAAAGGATGCCAGGCTTTCCCCCTTCCTGACAGGGCTTTCTGACACTGTCTCTACAACCTTCATGTCCTCTCAGAGGAAAGCCCTCTACTTTATCCTTTCCAAAACATAAGGCAAAAAGCAGCCCCCAGCCCCTCCATGCTTTCATTTCCAGCCTCCCTGAGTGAGCTTTCGAACTCTATTTATTTACAGGTTCTAGAATTTTCCCACCAATAAGTCCTCGAGGAGATTTAACCTAATTCCCTCTCTTTGCCATATGAAAAACAAGGTAGGAGGTATAGGGATACCCCAGGGTCAGGCAAGAGTTGGCGGGGCAAGGTGGAGCTCAGGGTTTCTCATTATGGCTGGGCTGTGGGACCCTCTCCGTTTTCCAAATCATTTTCAGAGAGTTCTGAAAAGTGGCCAACTGAAAGAGACCACAACATCGAAAAAATTAGTAATAAGAACAGAAGGTTCAGTTGGTTATACTGGCTTAAAAGTGAAGCATGAGACTTTCAAACCCTTGGTAGGTCAGACCAGCATTCACCCCACCTTACAGACCCCTGACCTTGGTGTCCCAGAGGGTCATGGGAGAATATGGGAGACACATCTATAATGTTAGCTTTTCGGCATTTAGGAGATGTCCCTAACTTCCATTTAATAACCCCATTTATACCTGTCATCCACGGCTCTCTAAAGTTCATTCCTGGAATCTTTATAATTTCAGCCCCTACTGTTCTCGGAGCAATGATTTTTTATCTTGTTTACCTACAGCGTAAAGTACTACTTCCTTTTATTTGGCCTAAAACTATCAAGCTCTCTGGCTCTGCTCAGCAGGGCAGGACGAAAGCCATTAACATCTTTCACCTGAAGAATTATTTTTAAAAAGAAGCTAATTAAGTCTACATGCAAACAGGTATATTTACTATGCAAAAACATTAATTAGGCCAATTGTGAGGCTCTACAAGTGTCCAGAAGAGTTCAGTTCACCTACGGTTTACCTTCTCCAGATGACTTCCAGGTGGAACTGACTTGAGTAGGAATTTGCTTTTTTTTAATTTTATTTTGAGAGAGAGACAGAGACAGAGTGCGAGGGGAGGACGAGACAAGGGGCAAAATCCGAAGAGGCTCCAGGCTCTAGCTGTCAACTGAAACCCCAAAGGTGATGGGGCTCAAACCCCTGGGCTCCTGGCCCGTGGGATCATGACCTGAGCCGAAGTCAGATGCTTAACTTCGACTGAGCCACCCAGGTGCCCCAGGAAGAATTTTCTTTAGACACCTGTGTGGACATGATTTATACCTGCCCCAGAAGAAAAATAAAGAGCCGAGGACAGGAATATATAATCTATAACTACAGTGAAATAATTTATAACAGCAATGAAATCTTTAAAACACATTCTTTTGCTTTCAAAGTTCAAAATTCTGAGAGCAATTCCGTTCTGAACAAGGGTATATGTGAGAATGACTCCAATATCCAAGGCTGGGAGATGGGATAGCAGGAAACACCATCTTGATAAGGATTTCAGGTTGCATTACCTGAATCTTCTTGATCACCATTTATAATGAAGCGTGCATCACCCCTTGTCTAGTTCACCATCAATAAAGGGATAAGCTTTCATTGCTTTTCTTTCCAATCCAATAGTATGAGACATGCTGTGTGAAGATATTCTCCTTGAAGATTCAAAGAAAGGGCAGCCGGATGGCACTGTCTGCATCTCCTTCTGTGGCCAGGCGAGGGAAAGAGATGGAGAGCACCCAAGCAAGAGAATTCCAAATGGAAAATTTCCATCCCATGGTCCCAGGGTTCTGGGTCACCAGCTCCAATGCAGGCCCAGACACAGCACTCAACTCAATACCCATGGCACCTGTCAAGTGGGGAGGGAGGTCGGTGCCTAAATTTCTCCTTCCCCGAATAGTCACATTCTGTTGTGACCATTCTGCCAAGATAGTGCAAAGATTCATAATCAGAAATTTAAGAATCAGTACAGACCAAACCCATTTCTAAAAGTTGGGTTTGATATGTTAAGAGATCCTAGTCTCCAAAGACCACAGAAATCTCTAAGGGGTTCTTGCATTTTAGAGATGGAGCAGAAAAATGAAGAAACATGGCAAGCCTCAGCACCCAATCTTTTTAAAAAAGCCCCTTAGAGGGAGATTTTCCACTTTCCAGTATTTTTAGGTAGGCTAATTACAGTGTCTTAACCAAACTCTGACAGTAATGATAGCATCTGGCTGGGCCAACCAGAAACTACCAAAGGACCGCAGGAAGATGGTAACAGAACAAGGCTGTAAGAATCTAGTGCGTGGAGCGAGTCAGAGATTTGATAAGAGTTCAATCTTCTACCAATGTCCAGAATTCACAGCATGGCTTTCCAAGAAGCTCCAAATTCTTTACAGATGACACATTATTTCCCAGGAGCGGGTAATGGAAAGCCCCACCTGAGGCTTGAGGGGCAGGGTGTGGGGCTGGGAAGCAGACTTCTCGCTGTGTGCTGGCCCTGAGCAGATCAGTGAGGTGGGGGAACAGGGCGGCCGGATCCAGACGCCTCGTCCTTCTGCCTGACTGCTGCCTTCTTTTCTGCCAGAGTTACCACAAACCGCTGACCCTTACTTCCCTCTGTAAGCAGTAATAACTTCACTGATAAGCAATAATCCGAAATAAAAGACTCAGGGCGCAAGATAAGGAAAGGGGCAACAGGAAGATCTGCCAAGAAAAAAGAAGCAATGAGCTCATGGAGGATGAGCTACCTTCAGTGGGCCCGGGGCTACCTTGCTTATAATTGGGGCAGTGTGTCTGTTCCAGATCAACAGGCTGGCTCCTGCTCAGCCTCCTCTTGGGAGAGAAGGAATTTAGACACCTGGCAATGTGTTCAAGTTGCTGACCTGATCAATTACGAATGGCTCTACTCCATGTGTTAGTACAGTGCCTGGCACAAAGCAGGTGCTCTGAGCGTACGCTATGTGAATGCACTTGTACTGCTTTCTACAGTTCCGAAGGTGCTCACTTACCACCCCTCATCCTCATAATTACTGCACGGTGGGTGCCATTACACTTTAGTTATAAAACCAGGAAATTAAGGGAAGAATGGACCTGAACCCCAGATCCTTTTATTCTGTTACTCTTTCTAATGATCTATAGAAAAGGAAGGTTCCAAGCTGACCTGGTAGAAAGTACATGGGCTGGAGGGGAGGAAAATGAGTTTCACACAGGAGAACTAGAAAAGAACCGGGATATTTAGTGGAGGAGACAAGCTTAATTTCATTTTATGGATGACTCCGATTTTCAGCATCAGCTGCTGGCTCCTGGGCCAGGAGGACCCTGGGTGCTCCTCGGGTTGGACAGTGAGCTGTGATCGATTAGTCATGTCTGCCTCAGGCATGGAAAGGGCTTAATGGGACCACAGTGTCATCTATTGGCTATATTTTTCTTTTCTTTTCTTTCTTTTTCTTTTATAGTGGGCCTCAAGCCTAGTGCATCGCCCAATGAGAAGCTTGAACTCACAACTCAGAGATCAAGACCTGAGCTGAGATCAGAGTCAAACACTTAGGGGTGTCTGGGTGGCTTAGTCAGTTAGAGTGTCCGACTTCAGCTCAGGTCATGATCTCACGGTTCGTGGGTTCAAGCCCAGCGGTCAGGCTCTGTGCTGACAGCCAGCTCAGGAAACCTGGAGCCTGTTTTGGATTCTGTGTCTCCCTCTCTCTCTGACCCTCCCCTGCTTTCTCTCTCTCTCTCTCTCTCTCTCTCTCTCACACACACACACACACACACACCACACACACAAATAAAAACATTAAAAAAAAAAAAAGAGTCAAACAGTTAACCGACTGAGCCACCCAGATGCCCCTATTTTCTTCTTCTAGGGCACCTTGTTTATTTTGTAGCTAATAAAGTGTATCAGAAAACTCATGTGTTCTATGTTACATGGCTGGCCAGGGATGGAATCTGAATCCAGGACTCTCATCTACAAGTCTAGTCCTTTTTTCACTATGTCAAGCTACCCTAGTCCTAATACCAGTTCCAGCTCCATAAATATGGATGAATGAGTTCTCTACCCCGCCCCGACTCCTTTTCTTCACTTGTAGAATACAAGAGATACTTCCTGTTTTACCTATTTCACAGAACTACTGGCAATCAAATGAAAGGCCAGACTCCCAGAACTCTGAGCTCCTATGCCCGTGCTCTTGCTGCTGCACCGTGATGCTATCAATAGATGTGAAAACACTGAAAGGCAGGAGCAGAGTAGCAATATGGGAAGGGAGGAGTCAGGAGCCCTAGATTCTGCTTCAGTTGCATCCGCTCTACACCTGCAGGGTGGGGGAAGGGGTTAGGGAAGCAGACTTCTCGCTGTGTGTCGGCCCGGAGAGCAGATCAGTGATGTGGGTAATGGGGACAGCCGTATCCAGATGCTCTCTCTCTCTCTACAGCCCCAAGTGCAGGAGCCCAGGAAGAATGGGAATGGAGGGGGTGGGGGAACCGAGGCTAACAGCGGCAGTCTCCAGCCCCTTGGGGGCAGCTGATTCCAGGTATGTCGCCAAAGAGAGCATGTGGCTGGAGACAAAAGCTGTGTTCTCTCATATCCCTCACCCACCCACCCCCAACCCGCTCTTCAAGTGGCTGTCCCAGACCTAGTCACTGCACATGAGTGGTGTGACTGGAACCTGGGACATCACAGCTCAGAAATGATGAAGATGGCAGTAGGACCTGAGAGGGAGTGAGGCTGGGGTGCTGGGTCTCGATTAGGGGGCTCCCCTTTGTCTTCTGCTTCTGCTCCCTCCTCACCAAAGGCTCCATCCACACTTCCACTGCTCTCTCTTTCTCTCCATCCCCCTGACACCTTCAGTGGTCCAACCACATTGACCACCCTCTGTAGTTCTTTCTTCAGCTTCTACATTACAGTGACCTCAAGGAAAGGCCCTCTTTCTCTCCCCCCTGCACATTTTCCAATACTGGTTTTTGGTGCTGTTCATTAAGAATAGCTGCTGTATGGGGCACCTGGGTGGCTCAGTCAGTTAAGTGTCCGACTTCAGCTCAGGTCATGATCTCACCATTTGTGGGTTCAAGCCCCGTATTGGGTTCTGTGCAGGCAGCTCAGAGCCTGAAGCCTGTTTCAGATTCTGTGTCTCCCTTTTTCTCTGCCCCTCCCTTGCTCATGCTCTGTCTGTCTCTGTTTAAAAAAATAAAAACTGTAAAAATTAAAAAAAAAAAAAAGAATAGCTGCTGTATCTACCTCACCTCTCCTTGGAAAATGGGAGTTGTCATAGAGAGGAGGTCATGATTTCGCCCAGAGGTGTCCAAATAAAGAGAGAGCACTCACCTAAACTAGCCTGAGACTCACAGGATAGTAGGGCTGAAAGGAACTAACAAGGTCATCTTGTCTAACCAGCTATAGAAGTCCTAAAAGTATCCTTGAACACCAGGTCCTGGGAAGCTCCCAGGTAGCCCATTTTGGGGTTCCAAGAAGCTCCTACCCATCACATTTATTTTTTTATTGTCTCTATTCACTAGAATGTAAACACCACCAGGATGAGGATTTTTTTTTTTTAATGTTTTATTTATTTGAAGGAGACAGAGAGAGAGACAGCGTGAGCAGGGGAGGGTCAGAGAGAGAGGGAGTCACAGACTGAAACAGGCTCCAGGCTCTGAGCCGGCAGTCAGCACAGAGCCCGATGCAGGGCACGAACCCACGAACCACGAGATCATGACCTAAGCGAAAGTCGGACGCTCAACCGACTAAGCCACCCAGGCGCCCCATGAGGATTTTTTTGTGTGTGTTTTTATTCATTACTGCATCCACATTGCCTAGAATAGTGCTTGGCATATAAGAGGTGCTCAATACATACTTGTTTAACTAATTAATAATTGGTTTTGTTTCTAGCCTTTGGGGTCTTTCAAAAGAGTTTCAACTTCTTTGCCTTGTATATGACAGTGCCTCAAATAATTCAAGACAGCTGTCATATCTTCTCCCTCCCTAAGCGCTTACAGTCCCTTGTAACATTATGTGAAGCATTCCGAGACCCTATGCTGCCCTCAGGATGTTCTCCAAATGTGTTCCAGAATCACAAAGCAAGGAGGACACCTGAAATTTTCTGAGCTAGCCCATGCTCTCGTTTCACAGGCTGCTCTCTTGTCTTCAGACACCAAAGCCCAGGCTGTCTCGCTGCCTTGTAACCAAAAAGTATCTGTGCTAGAGGGGCATGAAGTGATTACAGCATTTACGCCCTCTTCATGTGTGAGCCCTGCTCCCCGGACAGCAAAGGTAGGGCCAGTGAGCGGGTGGAACACTCATAGAGGGCTCACCTGGAGTAGTCCAACAGGTGATTTCTGGGGCGAGGACATGTAAGACGCATGGGGGTGGTGTCTGCCCTTGGCGTCTCTAGTGGGACAGAGAAGTCAACAGGCAATGACATCATAGTGCGTCCAATGGTTGATGGGGCAGGAGCCCCATCATGCGCACGCCAGTGGTTTGGAGACATGCAAATCTCTGTGGGTTTTACTCCGGTGACTGAGCAAGACAGTCCTCCCTTTGAACATCGTAAGAGCAACAAACAACAGAAGGAAGACAGTGAAGTATTGCTATTGGTACATTTTCCACATTATTTTGAATCCCCCTGTTGAAGACAGATTTTCTTAAGGCTGTTGTAACCAAGTGATTACTACGTGTTGGGAGCTGGGCCCACAATAGGTACTCAGCCACTATCTGTTAGCCACATAGATGCAGGATCTTCACAAAAACTCTATAAGGTAAGCGTGTTTATTCCTATTTTATAGACAAGGTGGTGATGCTGATTTTATTGGAGGTGATGAGAGGTATAGATCTACATGGGGTCTGGCAAAGGGTGCCCAGGTGCTAGATGCACAGCCCAGGACAGCTGGCACTTTCTTTTGCACTCCTTGCTGGATGCAAGGCTGTCCATGCCAAACACAGTCTGCAAGTGACTTGCGCTCTGGAGGAGGGAGACCGCTTCAGGCTGGATTGTGTAGAGGGGAAGGCAGGCTGCCAGGGCCTGGGCGGGTCCTTCAGAGCTACACCCTGGCATGGCATGCTGTCAGAGACCCTGGTTTCCTTGCCCTGGACACAGAGTCCCTGTGATCAGATTGGTTATGAGGGTGAGTGGCACAGTGGCAGCCAGCCCCGCTCTGACGTGGGGCATGTTGGCATGGAAGGGGATCGCTGCCTTGTAGAGATCTGTACTTAGGTAGCTCACTAGGGGACACTGTACAATGGAAGGAGACTGTTGGGGATGGGGGGAGGTGTCGGGTGACACTTTAAAGGAGGATCTAGTGTCCCCAACAACTCGCATCTATTGACGTTTGGGGCTCTGCCCCCAGAAGTTCACTTCCAACCTGGGATCTCCCAGATGCCTTATTCATTTGAGCGACCTCAACCATCCAGGCCTGGGAAGACCGTGTAACTCAGGCCAAGGCACAGCGCAGCAGCAGAAGCCTTGAGTCCACAGAGAGGCACTTGGTGAGTGCTGGGCACTGAGATACAGCACATGGTCCCTCTCTTCAAGGGACCTGGAGTCAGCTGGGATGACATGGAGACTCTGTATCAGGACTTAACCATAAATCAGAGAAACTGGCTTTGTTTGTGCTTTGAGGAATTATTACCATGACTCTAGATTTGTGTATAATCTTGTTTATTTCCTCAACCAAAACACAAGTTCCCCAAGGGTGAAGGGTTGTCTTCTAAGTCTCTGACCCCACGGTTCTAACACACAGAGGCATTCTACACCTATTATGGAATGATGGGTGGGCAAATAGCTGCACAAGGTGGGCTAGTCTTCAGTCTGAGTCCCACAGGCCTCAGAAGGATGCACTGGCTGAAGGGTTAACTGCAAGGAGATATGCTCCTCCCCAGAGTCAGGCATCATGGTTGGATTCAACCAGGATTCAAACACACATAGCACATGGCTTCTCAGTCTAGTAAAGGCCATAGTTTGATCAACAGGAGAGGAGGCCACAGAGCCTGGTGGTTATGAACGTAAACTCTTGAGCCAGATCACTGGGTTCAAATCCCAGCTCTAAAGAGCTGTGTGATCCTGAGCAAATCATTTAATTTCTCTATATCACAATTTCCTCATGTACAGGTGGCCATGATAACAGTGCCCAGCTCACAGGACTGGCATGAGGATTAAGTGAGTTAATGTATATGAAATATTTGGGAACATGTAAGTGCTGGCTATTAATGTGTGGTGGAGGCTGGGCAGTGGGAGGGAGGGAGGCCTAATCCAGACTTGGGGTCAGGGTGCGGACACCAGGGAATCTCTCTAGGGAGACTCACAGGTATATTACAGAAGGAAGGGGACCTGGCTGCAGGCAGCATGCAGTGCGCTGTGGCTCAGGCCGATGCAGGTTCGATGCCCCGGGCTTCCTAAGCAGGGAGGGCCAGGTCTCCAGGCATTTGACATTATTTGGTAAGGAGTTTTCATTTCATCTTGGAGGGCATGGAGAACTGCAGGAGGCTTTTAAGGAGCAGGGGTGACATGACCGGATTTATATGCTGAGATGCCTACTCTGTGATGCAGAGGCTAGGTGGTAGAAGGCAGGGCATGGAGATGGGAGGCAAGGAGGCAGTCATGGAGGTGAGAGGAGCTGAGGCTTGCACGAGGGGGCGGGGATGGAGAGAAGAGGGCGGGCAGATCTGAGAAAGGTCAGGTTAAAGGACAGGATGAGCAGATGCTGACACAACACCAACAGTAATGCGTATGGAGCCCTTCTCTGTGTGTCAGGCTCAGTGCTGAGCCCATGGCATGGAGCATCTCTTTTAAACCTTCCCCGAACCCTCGGAGCTCAGTGCAGGTGGGATGGCAGGATGAGGGACTGGATGCCCCCAGGGGCTGAAGGATAGATGAGGCACCACCTGCTAACTTATCTTCGATGAGAATAAAGGAGGAAGGGGACTTTATGAGGAGTAAGTAATGATGAGGCAAAATAGCTGAGGAAAGGCAGCAAAGAAATCCTGAACCCAAATTAGTGAGTCCAGCAACGAGGGTTCCCAAGAGATAAAGGGATTGGTGAGTGCCTGCTTCTCGTTATTTAGGAAATGAAGGCCAAAACTCAAAATAGCCTGACAGTCTGTCAAATCTGTGCACCTGCATCTGTGTTTATGGAGACAGAGACAGAGAGACGGAGAGAAGCAGAGAGCCGGGAGGGGAAGGGGGTGGGAAGGAGATTATGCTTTCACAGACCCAGGCAGGTTCAGACATTTGGATGGGGGAAAAGTGCAGAGTAAGTGAAGGGTCTAGGAATGGTTCTGATCCTCCTGATGAATGATCCTGATGTGGGTGTCACAGGAATGAAATCAACAGATGGCGATAAATTTGTAGGAAATGAGAGAGATGGATCTAAATCCAGGATCACAAGAACCTTAAACTGGCTCTATGCAAGGGAGGCATAGGAACATTAAATATTTCCTAAAGCATTAGCTCAATTCCTAAAGGTGGGAGGTAGGAGGAGGAGGCTGGCTGTCCTCATGATGAAGCAGGAAGACTCAGAGCGTAATGGGGCGGGTGGAGAGGGGAGCAGAGAGAGGTCTCCCATTCATCTTAAGCTGCACTGGCTCTTGACAGACAGGGAGTGGGTGGCTGTTTATCTCTCAAACCTCAGCTTTTTTCTTCAGTAACAAGGTGTAAACTAACTTTCCTCAGGGCAAACTCTTCAGCTTCAAGGGGGAAAGAGCACATCAAAGGTAGCCCACAGGGGAAGGAGAGACCTCTCATTTCTTTATGGAAGAAACTCCCACTCTGTTCTCCCCCTTGGGACCTCACCCAGAGGCCTCTCTAAGATATCATTCATCTTCCCACTAAAAAAGCGACCCTCTCTTCCAAAGAAAGTCTTCCACACTTTCCCTTACCTGTGAGAAGGAGAAGTTTTGCATTTTTTTTTAAAAGACCTGAGATGGGGGGGGGGGGTGACTCAACACCACCTTCTAGGCTTGACTACCATTCCACAGGTCCACAGTAGACTTCTAGTGCCTTGATTCTCAAACTATGCCAAAAAAGACAGGCAGCAGGGTGCCCTAAGGGGTTGAATCTACTTTAGTCAAGGTGAAGTCTGTGTTCCCTGGAAGGCCCTGGGACAAGGTGACTTGTCCTGACAGGGACAGAAGGTGACTCCTGACAGCCACAGACTCAGGAAGCCCAAGCACTGTAGGAATCATCATTCCTGCCTCAGACTCTCATCTTATCCATCAAGACTGTTTCCAGCAGGTTCGTTTTTCCAAATCAGAGTTGCCTTCTCAGCATAGAACCAAGGCAAGACTTTACATTTTGGAAGTGCTTGCACCTGTCTCACTCCCCCTGCCCAACCTATCTGAATGGGGGGAAAAATCTGTCCCAAAGTGCATCTGGTGTCCTGTCTTCCAGGGTATCCTGGGGGTTGGGTCCAGATGCCATCATGGCATCGGCACTTTACTTGGGTTTTCAAAGGGCAAGGAAGCTTTTCCATGGGCAAAGGTGTGTGTGTGTGTGTGTGTGTGTGTGTGTGTGTGTGTGTGTGTGTGTGTAAGGGCCCACATCTTACAGGACATCCACTTGCTTCTAAGTTTCCTGGGGGAGAGTGAGGGATGAGATGTTTCCCCCAATTCCCTTCCAGCTGTTTGGCGACTTCAAGAGAGGCCATAAAGCATTATCTTCGCAAAAGTCAGCAACATGCCCATCTTGGATCCATATATTCTCAAAGACAGGCTCAAATCAGACACATTTTTGGCACCAAATGGAGCCCATCTATGTAAATTTTCCAAATGAAAGGTGACTGGATTTTCTTGGTTAGCTGCCCATCAGGTTGATGCTCCAAACCTGGGGCTAGGAGGGTAGCAAAGTGGACAAATCACGGGTCACGAGTTAGAAGAAGCTTGTTTAGTCCTATGCCTGTGCCTTCTGATCTTGGACACATCATGTAACTTCACTGAGTCTTGCTTTCTTCAGTTGCAAAAAAGAGATGATACTTTCTCTACCTTCCTCTCTACGCCATTGCAAGGAGCAAAGGAAACGTTATGAGCAGAAGCATTTTGTAAGTTTCTATTACCAAGATGAAGGATGGTTATTATTAACATGGCCTGTAAGGTCCAGAAGCTTCCCTGAGGACAATTCATGGGAATGCACTGGACCTTTAGTTCAATGGACTGATCTTTCAGAGTTACTGCCACAGCCATTTTGTTGAAAAGGCTTCTGGTCTCCAGGGCCAATTTCTACCTTCTCCATGCAGGGTTTTATAACATCTGGGACCACAAAGCATTATGTTTATTTAGGATCCTGTCTGAGGCCCTTTTCGTACCTCTGAATTAAACTTATCGATTACTGGGTCAGGAGGTGGCACATTAAGCTGATGTTCAAATTCAGAACCCAGAAAGCCAATAGGATGGTAAAGTGGACAAATCGTGGGAAATGGGTCTCAGGGGACATCTCCGTCAACCTGTCAGCACAGGTAAACAGCCTCCTGAGCATTCGCATGCATTTCATTTTGGCTGCTATGACCTGCCATTATCCAGAGCTTCTTCCTCTAGGATGCTCCGGGCCCTCCCCCTTCTCAGTATCAGTTCTCAGGCTCAGGTGATGACTCTGTGACAATGACCCTGCAATCTTTCTTTGCAGGTCCTGTCCCCAGCCAAGCACACACGCAGAGCCATCAGGGTTCCTAGAAATTCTGAGCTCATGATCTAATCCGAGGGCTTTGAGCTCTGGGTCTGGGGTTCAGGAGACAGCAGATCCAGGAGGAGAGGTGCAGAGAGAAAGCTGTCCCGGGAGCGGTGATCAGGAAGGAAAACAAGAGCAGCTCGGTAATGGACACAGGACAGGGAAGTGTGCTGCCACTTAGAACAGGGACACGCAGGTGGTGAGGATGGCCAGAAAAGCCCCAGCGGCTGCTGAAGCGGACAGCCGACCTCTTTGGCTGGAACGCTGTGGTTCTGGAGGTTCAAAGCAGGCACGATGCCGGGATAACAACGTCCAGATGGGAAGTCTTTCGTGGCTGCTGCCCACTCATGCTAGACATTCTCAGAGAACAGGGTCCCATGGATGAGCATGTCTGAACCCGTAGGGACACTTAAGGGAACACGTATCATTCTGCACGAAGAAAAGGCAACTTGTGGCAGTCTTTAAGTGGTCTCTATTGGTCTCTCGGGTTCTGCCACCTCTGGGTGGGCCTCCTTGACTACAAAGCCCACAGTGGACCCCGCACAGTGCCAAGTACCCAAGTGCTTAACACCACCGGCTGGCTGATTTAGCTGGATAATGGGCTTTTACCCAGTGTTTCTGGATGGTATGAAAGATTTCCTATCATAGTTCCTGGCATGTCCCAGGTATTCAATAAATACTTGTCCATTCAGTTATTTGTTCGCTCATTAAAAAAAAAAAAAAAAACACAGAGCGCCTGCGATATATCAGGCACTGCTGTAAGCACTTTCCAAATGTCAACTCATGCAATCTTCCGAACAACTTTATGCGGTAGGCACTGCCTTTTATGGATGGGGAAGCAGAGGCACAGAGAGGTACCGGAGATGTCTGAAGTCACACAGCTAGTAGCGGCTACGTACAGACCTATGTACATAGCCTCCGTAGGGAGGCTCTGAGCCCACACTCTTTTATGCTACGTGGCCTCTATTCAAAGAGGAGTTGAGACGGGTGGCTCTGAACCCCGTGCCCTTCTCCACTGTGGTGCCTTCTGCCTGGGGATCTAGTGCTCTATCTCCAACAAGAACACCGACGACTAAGAATCTCTAGCTCCACCCAACTCCCCCGGGGGGAAACCTCGTCTGAATGCAAGGTAAAGCCGCAAGGGGCCTAAAGAGCTGGTAACACAAAGAGCACAAATCTTTGTATCATTTTTTTTAAAGAGCGTTTCATTGGCCCTCAGAAGAATCCTGAAATACCTCTCCTATATTTGCAGCATGTAAGAGGGGGTGCAATAGCTTTGTTAACAGGTGTCCACGTTATTGGCTGCTCCCAGCCCTCTCAAGCCCTGCTTGGAATCGTAAGGTTAATTTTTCTCTTATGGGTGAAGCAGCAGCCGAGAAATGCCGTACCTAATCCCGGTGGTCAGGAGCGGGGCCTAGGAGTCCTGTGAACCTGCTCTTCAGTTCTGGTTCTGGCACTGTGATTTTGGGCAAGTCACAGGATCTCTGGAGGGCCTCAGTTTCCTTATGTGTGCAACAGACAGGATATGAATTCATTTGTTTATTTATTAAAAAGACTTTCTCAGGGGCGCCTGGGTGGCTCAGTCAGTTAAGCGTCCGACTTTCGCTTAGGTCATGATCTCGCAGTTTGTGGGTTCGAGCCCCACGTCGGGCTCTGTGCTGACAGCCAGCTCAGAGCCCGGTGCCTGTTTCGGATTCTGTGTCTCCCTCTCTCTCTGACCCTCCCCTGCTCATGCTGTCTCTCTCTCTCTCCTAGAAATAAATAAAAAATAAAATTAAATTAAATTTAAAAAAAAGACTTTTTCTAAAGTTTATTTATTTTGAGAGAGAGGAAGAGAGAGAGAGAGAGAGATGGAGAATCACAAGCAGGCTCTGTGCTGTGCTGTCACCTGGGCGAAGGAGAGCTTGGATCTCTCATGGGCATTACATGGACATGAGGGTGGAGACAATTCATTCTGCCCCTCGGAGCCAGAAGGCCCAGCTGACAGCGGAGGCTCAGACCCTATGCCCCTGACACAGTACCTGTCCAGGTGAGGTCATTCCTGCAGACTAGTACTGCATTATAGAGTGTGTTTCTCAGAGAAAGGAGAAGCTTGCATAAAAAAATTAAACTCACTGAATTATTATAAAAAACACAGACACATTTTAAAATAAACTCAAGCCTTGGAGGATCTCAGCTGGTGTGTGCTGCCTAGCTGTTTGTATGACCTTGGACGATTCTATTTACCTCTTTTCACATCTATGTCATTGCTTAATCTGCAAAATAAAGCCGTCGGACTGGGGAGATCCGTGGTCTTTTCACCTTCTAAAGTTCCATTGCCTCTTCTTTTTCTAGCATCAGCTACCTAAAGGGAGCCATCAATTTGGAATCAGATGGCAAGTGTGGCCACTTCCTAACCGTGTCCACCTGCCAAACCACTTAGCTTCCCGAGCCTTGGTTTTCCCCTGTGCCATCCGGACAACATCGCCTCTAAGAACGAGTCTGAGCCTCAGCAGAAGTCACTACAGAAAAGCACTTTGTAAATGCTGACGTTGCAGCCTAGCCTTTTGTCACCAGATTCTACTTTTACGTGACCCAGACTACCTTGAGATCGGCACGCTGGGGTAGCCTGATGCGGGGCAGCCCCACTCGCATCCCCACATCTGGGAAGAGTCAGCCCGAGGAGTGCCAGGGCAATGCCAGGCACATGTGTGCCTTCTCCCGGGCCCCTGGCTAGGCCTGCCTAACAGCAGGCCACTTTGCCTCCCCACCACCCCACCCCCCCCCCCGTTGGTCCTTCTAGAAGCCATCTGGAAGAGAGGGAGGCAAACAAGCCCGTCACCTGCCAGAAGCCAAATGCCAGTGCAAAATGGGCCTCAGGGGTCAGCCCAGGGAAGAAGAGCGGGGAAATCTGGAGCCTACTCCTCCTGAGTCTCTGACGCTAAAGAGAGACACAGAGCATGGCTGTGTTCAGGCAGGGCCTCGGGCTTCTTGGGAATGCAGCTTTCCTCTCCAGAACATTCTGGCTCATCCAGGCAGAGTTGGGGCCCTGAAGTGTGTTCAGATGGGGACAAATACCGTAGTCCTTGAGCAGAGAGCACTTACAACAGTGCAGAGAAACAGAGTCCCCAAGACAACAGTATGCCTTAGTCGGCTGCATCCAGTGCATGGTGGGGGTCTGCCCAGACCCCCTCAATCCGTGATCCTCCCAGTGCCTTGGCTCCTCTCTCCACCCCCAATGGTGGGGTGCTGAGAAGCCTCAGCTCTTTTTAACCAAAGGGCCTCACCTAGACAAGCAGCGTGCTTTGAAAGGTATTCCTTCAAACCAGAAAAAGTGGACACAAAAAGCTTACTTCTTGTCTTACTTTTGCCTACAGTTAAGGAACAGAAGAACCTAGTAAGGAAATCATAATGCAGTGAAATAAATATCTTGGAAAACCCTCCATTACAAATCTTTTATGGAATCCATGGTTGAGCTTGCAAAAACAGATTCCCCAGAGGTCAAAAAGGAAGAGGAAGCAAAAACCAAATAAGTAAGCAGGCTCAACCTCAAAATGTATAAAGCAAACTCGAGAACCCTGCAGGAAGAGTGATGAACCCCCCAGCATGGAGAGAAGTTCCAACAGACCTTCTCAGGAGCTAGTAGATCAAGCAGATAAAACTTGGCAAGAACACAGAGCATTTGCACAACACAAGGAACAAGTTTGACCTCATGGAAATAAATAGTGACTATCCAGAAGTTGGAGTGCCCCAGAACCAACATTTTGAGCTTGTATGGAAGTTGGTTTTCACCAAAGGGCTACAGGGGAGGGAGCTCCATCTCACAGAAGAAACTGAATCCTGGAGGCTGGAAATGATTGCAGGTAGAGCCATAACAGCTCAGGAGTTTGATGCTACCCTGTAAATATGTCAGTGTTCTTGAACTCTGGATATACTGAGCCCCTTGACCTGTCCCAGTGAAGACAGTCATCTATCCACTTCTGTCTCTCTAGCTACTCCGCTTCCACTTAACCAAAGATGTTTCTAATAGAATATTCTTTCAATGTCTTTGTCCTTTTGGAATTGCATAAAAACATTCCGAAATCCTTTTCCTTTTTGTGGCAAGTTATAAATACTAAGGTGAAATTCTAGATCCTAATTTTGATGCCCAGACATTTCAAGAAGCACCAGATGCTGAGAGTACATCTCAGAAAAACCACTCTCAGCATCTAAGTAAGGATGGATTTCTCCCCTGGAGCAAAGACCTAAATGCACCTAAATGCACCTTCTTCGGACCCAGAAGCATCTCTTCTCTTCTTGGCCCAGTAGTGGTTGTCCGTCCAGTTGGGGGGGTGCCCAGCCTATGACTCCTCCATCCTGAGTCTGATGTCACCAGCACAAGCCGCAGAACCCACGGCGCCACGTGCAAAGAGAAGAAACCATCTGCAGCTCCAAGTGCTCACAAAGAACCCCCAGTCGGGGCAGCTGCACCCACGTGCCCCAGCTTCAGGTCCTGGACGCACACCACCCTTCAATCATTTGGCTAAAAGAAAACTGGCTGCTTAATGGAAAAGGATGCATAGATCTGACGGCTAAAGGTTGACAGGTAAGGTTTCCACAAGAACCTTACCAGGGAAACAGAGCCGTCTCTCCTCCCTTCTATTCGATGCCGAGGGCCCGGGAGTCCTCGCAGGAGAAGGGTGCCCTGTTCACTCCAAATCTGCACAGTGACCCCTTTCAGACCACCTTCAGGTTCAACCTTTTGTCTAATTATGCACTAATTCCACCTCCAAGAAGTCTTTTTAATAGTGATTAAGGGAGCCCACAGGTACACCCAGGTGGTGACATTCTCTGTGGGACTTGGATTCAGAAAAGGTGGCCTCTCTCAGAGACACCGGAGAGAAGATGAGACAGTGGCTGTTGGCTGCAGAGGGGCCACCTTGGGGTTCCGGGCCCCCACCCTCCCTCCTTCCATCTCAGGCACCCCTTAGTTGGGGCCACTCAGCTCAGCTACCTGACCAGAGACTGTTACCCTAGGGGCTTTTCAGCAGAGAAGACTAAGGGCAGCTGTTCTTGGCATCGGGGGTGGGAGTGAGGTCAGCACCAGCCCTGCCCGAGTCTCCCAAGTTCACACCCCGCAGGCAGGGCAGGACTAAAGGTCAAGAGTTTGTCCAGCCTTGCTGGGCAGGAACCGAGCTGACTGTGGCTTCTCTGGGCCCCATCCACACCTCATCGGTGGTCCTCTCTCCCACATCTCAGGGTCTGCTCTTGACACCCAGGCCTTTCTGATGGCCACCGAGAGGGCAAGGGCAGTGAACCCTGTTCTTAAACTTCTTCCATACTCAATCCCTCTGCTACAGACTTCTGTGAGTGGACCGGCCCTTCCTGGCCCCACCCACCCTGGGGACGTCCCCAGTCCTCTGATCTTGTCTGAGTTTCAGCTGCCTTGCCAGACTTCCAGAACTCTAGTTTAGTTGTCCCCTCAAGTCCCAAACAATTTTCCTTAGAAAGATCTTTCCATGGGTGAATCTGGGTGGCTCTGTTGGTTAAGCGTCCGACTCTTGATTATGGCTCAGGTCATGATCTCATGGTTCATGAGTTCAATCCCCATGTCAGGCTCTGCACTGACAGTACAGAATCTGCATGGGATTCTCTCTCTGCCTCGGCTCCGTCTGAGCTCACTCCCTTTCTCTGTCTCTCAAACTAAATAAATAAACTTAAAAAAATAAAGCTCTTTCCATGGCTTTTGGACCTCCCCCTCACTCCAGTCCCCACCATGAGAGGACAGTAGTCCAACGTAGGCTTATGTATGAGGGGACAGGCTGGCTCGTGGGCTTTCGGGGCAAAGGACAACATTGGTCCTGTGGCCGGGACCCCCTCTGCATTTTTCCCTCCCACCCTAGGCAGAGAGAGGGAGCCTAACAGGGAAGACCCTGGAGGACAGGGGCGTGGGGCGGGCATCTGGCTAAGGGCCAGCAGCCTGACATAGTGAGAGAGGCTAAGATATGCAGAGGGCCAGAAACCAGGCAGGCAAATGTCAACCACGGCAGGCAAGAGGTCAACATGGTGCACGTGGTGGACTTAGAAGGGCCCTGAAGGCCAACGGGACATGGTGAGGGGCCCAACTAGGCCAGGAGATCTGAAGGTACGTCCTCCTCCAGAGAGGGCCCGGGAGGGCCAGAGGTAGTTTCCAGTGCAAGTGGAGGATCAGGCTGGAACAGGACTGTGTAAGGGGGAGGCAGACCACCTGACATTGCTCTGGATTTCCGGAGTCATCATGGCTGACGGGTGGCCTGGAGTGGTATGAAGACACCGTTTTGGAGTCACCAGACGAGCAGCAGTGATAGGCCGCTCGGAGGCATGCACAGCCCCCTCTCAGGCCTTCCTCTAGACCCTCCTTAAATCCCACCACGGGCAAACGGTGTGTTGGCCTTGACTGGCTCGTTTCTGTTCCCATCCACCCCTCCCTTCTTTACAGTAAGCAGACAGCCCACTTTGACCATGCCCCCATGCTAAAATGCCTCAAGTTAACAAAAAAATAAGACCAAAAAAATAAAAAAAAAAAAGGGGAGAAACCCGACTAAAAGCCACAACAGAAAGAGTCTCCAGGCTGCTAGGATACCCCCTCAGACTTTCCCCATCTGTTCCGCTCCACAGGGACCTTCCAGCGGAGCCCTGCTGTCAGGGAGGCCCCCGGCCCCTCACAATCTGTCATCTTTGACACCACTTGGATTTTGTTTCTTCTGAAGCTGCCAGGGGCCATGAAGCCACCCTGTGTGTGGGCAGCAGGCCAGGGGCCCCACGTACGGCATCAGCACCTGGTGGGGAGAAGAGCCCAAGATGGGGGGAGAGGGATTCTGGGCTGCTGGGAGCCCAGGCAGAATCCCAGCTTCTCCATACAGCCCTCCCCCCCGGGCTGCCAAACCCTCCCATTTCCTGCCATCTGTGATGGGCATCTCTGGGGAGACCCTCTCCTTTCTTGCTTGCTAATCACTGTCTGTGGACACTAGGAATAGGCTGGCCTCTCTGTTCCTGGAAGCTGTGTAGATGTCCTTTGGGCTGATCTGAGCCGCTCTCTGTGCTGCGGAAGGCCAGGTTCTTCCTGCCTCTGTGTGGCTTTCTCTCTTGGTTGGGTGGCCATCTCTGCCCAGAAACCTGGACCCTCGGCAAACAGCATATGGGGTGGGGCCGGGGGGGTGGACAGGGATGAAAACATCGGAGGTGGTGACCCAATTACCACTTGACAGACTAGGGCTGCCTGGAGTCGGAAGGACGTGGGTCTGAGGCCTGGGAGTGCCACTCACATGGCCCCTCCCTGGGCTTCGCTGTCCCTGTAAGATACGCAGGTGGGCGAGATGAGCTCCCACGCTGCCTTAACATCCATGACTCGTGGATGATTCTGCTGACCCACTACCTGCATTTTTCTGGGGGTTTCTCTTTAGACTCTGCTGTGACTCGTAGCTGGAAGGGTAAAGAACACTGACTCGGGTGCCGCGAGGGTCCCCTGGGTCTGACCCCAAGACCCCGGGCTCATTAACGTCATGTCACGACCAGCTGAGCAAACCAGCTGGGAGGCGAGGAGGCTAGCTATTTCCAATTTGATTAAACCCTTTGTTCCCCAGGTCTGCTCAGTAAGGACAAAAACAAGCACTCAGGCAATATCCTGAACATCCTCGATTTCTTTATTTGTTCATTCATTCACTCAACCCTCAATGAGGCAGTATAACATCACAGAGTCTCTGGAAATCTGGTTTCCAATCCTGGCTCTGTCTCTGATGGGCTAGGTAATGTCAGGCAAGTTACTCAACCCCTTTGGGCCTCGGTTTCTTCACCTCTACTATGGGGAAAGGAATGGCCCTACTTCGAAGATGGGCACATAATGCATTTAGCACCAGACACGTGTACAACAAATGGCTGACTATCATTAAGTTGAGTAAGCTGCTTATGGCCTCACGGGAAGACAGACAATAGGCCAATACTTGCCCCTTCCTTAAAGTGTACATGTGGCCCAGCATAAGACAGTCTCCCTGGAATCAAAGGCCATGAAGAAATCTTGGTAGTGTGGGTTTAGTTTTATGGCACAAATTTTTTTTTTTAATGTTTACTTATTTTGGGGAGGGGAGGAGGGGCAGAGAGAGACACGCATACACACAGAATCCGAAGAAGGCTCCAGGCTCTGAACTGTCTGCACAGATCTTGACATGGGGCTCAAACCCACAAACTGCGAGATCATGGCCTGAGCCAAAGTCAGATGCTTAATCGACCGAGCCACCCAGGTGCCCCACAAATTTCTTATCTTCCTTAAAAAATGGGAAGGTTATTCAGGAAGGTTTGAAACAGATTCTCAATTATTTGAGTCACTGAAAAAAATTCTGGTCTGGGGCGCCTGGATGGCTCAGTCAGTTGAGCATCCTACTTCAGCTCAGGTCATGGTCTCATAGTTCGTGGGTTTGAGCCCCGCGTCGGGCTCTGTGCTGACTGCCAGCTCAGAGCCTGGAGCCTGTTTCAGATTCTGTGTCTCCCTCTCTCTCTGACCCTCCCCTGCTCATGCTGTCTCTCTCTCTCAGAAATAAATAAAAAACATTAAAAAAAAAATTTTTTTTTAAATTCTGGTCTTGGATTGAGTCCCCAGCCTTAAGTGTGGAGGCCACCATTGGGGAAGGGGGCTTAGCAGGTGGCTCTTGGTAGGAGGACGAGAGGGTGGCACCCTGCTCTCCCACAACCAGCCTGTCCGAGTCCCCTTCAAGCCTTTCAGTCCCCACATACCCCAGGCCCTGAACCCGGCCCCCTACTCCCATTTCTAGAGCAAAGCAACATCTCATTGGCCTCTTTCTGGCCATTTCCAACTTGCCACAGCCTGTCCAGGCCACCGCTCATGCCCAGAAGCCCTGAGCTGCTCAGCCCACCTGCCTCTTCAAGATGCTGCAGGGCCTCCTGACTGAGGACGCTGGCTTATTGCTGCCCATTAGCCAGACCTCTGACACCCTCTGAGCGCCCGGGCCTGGTGCAGGCCCAAAGCTGGCTTGGAAAGGCCGCGGGTCCCAAGGGAGGGCGCCAGCCAGAGGCTTTCTGGGGCAGGCCTGTCACGGAGACCCCAGTGGGGTGCCATCAGACACCAGGAGGTCTTATTTATTTCACTTTAATCCAACAGCCTGAAAATTTCTCTCTGGTCTTGCTGAATGCATTCAGATGTTCCCCTCTGCCCTATCTTGTTTTCAGAGCCCAGAGCTGCTGACTGACCCAGAGGTGTGCAGCACACGCGGCTCTGAGGATGACCTCTCCGGCCCGCAGCTCCTGTCCAGGGTTCGCTGACTGTGCACTTGGCACAGAAAGGCTCTGGGTCAGGGGCTGGGAGGCCTGGGCGCCGGGCCTGACCCAGCCGGTGCCTGCCAGGATGACCTTGAGCGCACAAACTAGTCTCTTCGGGCCTCTGCTCACTCATCTAAAATGCGAATAACGGTTGTCCTAAATGTGTTCCGTGATTATTGTCAGGTCACCTGTGTGAAGTCTCCTTTTTATAAACAGACGAAATCCTTCTCTAAGGAAAGCATCCTTATAGATGTCATACATTAATGACAGTGGACACGTTAGCAATAATCTGGATGCAAACCACTTCAGGTATTGAGCCTCTCTGCCCCACCCCACCCCCAACCGCCCCGCCGGGGCTAGCGAGTCCCTCCTGGAAGAGCACGGGGTGGGACGGGGGTACCAGGAGGGGATGTATGTCCGGTGAGCCCAGACTGGCCGGCGTGGGGTCCCCAAGAGCTGAGGAGGCGTCCCCTTGCTCCTGGAGCTGGTCCCCTGCTTTCTCTGAACCCAGCTAATGTCTACCCTCGCAGGAGCCCTGAGAGCTCCACATTCATGGCCCTTCGGTGGCAGCACCTGCAGACTCAGGAGGCTTGTCCTGACATGAATGGTTCTCCCACCTCGACACCGCCATCCCTCCGGGCGCCTCGCTGATCAGGGCGGAGGGCCGGTGAGAAAGACAGGCAGCTCGCCCAAGAGTGTCTGTGTGGACGCGTGCCCACGGTGGCCGTGGAGGCCCCAACCGCTGCCACCGCGTGGGCCCTGCCTCTCTGGGAGCGTCACCAGAATGCTCTGTTACTGCGAACTTCACATTACGTGTCTTCTCAGAATAGCCTTTCATAAATCGTGGCCACTTCCTGTGGCCTGTTTAGCGTGAACACGTCAGAAAGGGCAGCCCCGCTGTTATCCGTGACCCAAGTGGCTGGACGAGAAGGGAGCCTCAGAATCACCTACTTGGGGCCTTTGGGGCACCCTGAGCCTCTCCTCAAGAAGCGCCAAGGGAGAAGCGAGGCCCTAGGCCATAGTGGCTGCCAGCCTGCTCTCTTTCTCTCTCTCTTTTTTAAAGTTTATTTATTTATTTTGAAAGAGAGAGAAGTGCGGGAAGGTCAGAGAGGATCTCAAACAGGCCCTGCACCGTCAGTGCAGAGCCCAATGCGGGGCTCGAACTCACGAACTGTGAGATCCTGGCCTGAGCTGAAGAGACGGGTGCTTCACTGACTGAGCCACCCGGGCGCCCCACCAGCCTTCTCTCGTAACCTGGAACATGAAGCGTCTGCAGACCTGACCCCAAAGACAGCATCTGCCTCTGCTGCCGGGTGGAAGGTCACTGACACCTGCTCTCTGGGTTTGAGCACTGCCGGTTACACCAGCCACATTTTGAACTCCTCTTCTAACCCTTTCTCCTGATGTCTCCTCTGGTTCCTCCCACTCCCTCCAGCCCCGGGGTTGTGCTTTATATCCAGCAAGCTTAATGCTTCCTGATAAGACCTGCTAATCTTCTGCTGCTCCTCTTCTCTGAGATGGAGAAGATTAGAGGCAAAGGGTTAGGCCACCTCCCCTTCAAGGGCACTCAGGACTCCAATAAGGGAAGTGCATCCTGTTTCCCATCTGATGCTCTAGACTGGGACTCCCCACCATTTCCGGCGGGGAGCAGCTCTAGCTACTTCCAGATCATGAGCCCCACCCCCACCGCCTCTCCCATCCAGAGATATTACAGGAACGGAATTGTTAGTGCAATGCCCTGGGGGCTTATCAGATGCCCAAAGGAGGCACCTCTGTGACCAATGAGAGCCACACCACACTGCACATGAAGGCAGCACACAGCTGTGAACAAGCAGGGGAGTGCTAGCTTTGGGGTACATGATGCTAGATGCTAAATACCCAGGTCCTGAGAGTCAGGCCACGGGTCAGCGATGAGGGTGAACAGTGCTATGACAAAGTCTCTATGTTACCTCTCCTCGGGCAGCGGCTGGATGCCACATTATCACAGGTGACATGAAGAGTGAGGCTTCAGCGTTTGCTGAGCACCGCGGGGGGAGGGGGGAGGGGGAGGAGCGGGGAGGGCACAGATCCCCGCACAGAGACACAGGAAGTGACAGACAGAAGCCCTGCGCCCAGAAGCAGTGGATCTGGTGGGGGCAAGGCAGGACGAAAGGATACAAAAAACCATAATGATGTTAAACTGGATACTTGCTAAGCGACAGAGGCTATTATGTCCGGAGTTCAAGAGCTTGGTAGCGTTAGCCTTGGGTTTACTATGAAAAGCTGCCTTTGAAGAGAGACAGGATTTGTGGCAGATGACATCAGCTCTCTGAGGTCAGAAAAAAATGGCTCATTTATTTTTTTCAAATGTTTGTGGAGTATCTGCTAGGAGCTAAGACCTCTTCATCTGGAAGAAAATAGATACAGTATCTACTTTCATGGGGCAGTAGAAGGGTGAGGTCTTAGGTAAGTTTACTATTACATTCTTCCTAACTGTAACAAGTAAAAGAATAGTGTCTCAAAGATACCAGAAGAACCTGAACTTAAACTGTGAAATCGGAGTGGCTTCTGAGGAGGTACCAGCTTAGACGTGAACGAGATGTAAGAATCTTCTAGAGGAAGGATGAGCAACGTGCGGATGTCAGACACAGAGCAGCACAGGCAAAGTTCTGGACTGGGTGAAGCTGGGTTTTTTGAAGAAATGGAAACAGGCCAGCGCAGCTTGAGGACAGAAATTCAGAGACCAAGGAAGAGAATGTCCCTTGTATTTGGATACAAATTCAAACTGTATTCTGATTGCAATGCATTATCAGTAAAAAAAAAAAAAAAAAGTTTAAGCAGGAAAGTGATAACATTTACATTTCAAAAATGTCACTTGGCTGCTGTGTGGGGAAGAGACTGGAGTGGGGGGGGCCAGCAAGAATGGAGGTGGTAAGTTTGTCTAGAAATCCTCTGTTGGAACAGATGATAGTTGGCAGTGACCTGTCCCATGAGGGTATGAGTGGACGCAGATAGGTGGCTGGATTGCAAAGCTCTCTTGGATGATGGACTGGAAACAGGAAAATATCTAGCATGACATACAGATGTTTCAGCCTGAGCAGCTCAGGGGCTGGGGGCAGGGGGTTACCATGGTGGGGGAAGGATGGTGGAGATGCAGATTTGGGGAGGGAGCTGTAGTGGCAATCAGCAGTTCTGGTTTGGGGGGGGCGCCTGGGTGGCTCAGTCGGTTAAGCATCCAACTCTAGATACTGGCTCAGGGTGTGATCTCGCCATGGTAGGATCAGGCCCCACGTTGGGCTCTGTGCTGAGTGTGGAGCCTGCATGGGATTCTCTGTCTCCTCTCAAAATAAATAAACATTAAAAAGAGAGAGAGTGTGTGTGTTCCAGTTTAGATCCATTAAATTTCAGATGCCTTTCAGACAGCCGAGTGGAAACTACATTAGACACACACACCAGTACCACAGGTGACCGCATATCACACACGGAGTCTGCTGCCATCAGGATGGATAAAATTACCCAGGGAGAGGATCGAATGAGTAATGTCCTGATGAACTGTACTTTGAGGTAAGGCACAGAAACAGCTGGAAAAATAGCATAAGGCTAAAAGATGGGAGTGATTCAAGATGGAGGGAGCCGTCAACTGTGTGGAATAGTGCTGAAAAAGTGAGTGTCTCTCTACAGTGTCTGCTGGATCGGTAACATGGACACTGCAAACTGCGCAAGAATGATTCTGCAATGGATAGAAACCAGCTTAGGTTGAAATGAACAGACGACCAAGGTGGGTAGGGGGAGTCAAATTCTCATTAATGTTGGCTCTGAAGAAAGAGTAGAGAGAGGCAGGAGTGAGCTACGATTGCCTCAAGTTTCACCCGGGTGGACCAGAGCTCCCTTACATCCCGGAGGATGCCTCACACGGGCTCAGAGAGAGTGGGGAGGGTGGTGGCTGGCTCTCCCCTTGACCTCAGCCTCACCTCACCCATCCTTGACACATGAGCCCCATTCTTTGTTCAAACCTCACTCAGGAAACCTCTTGGGTGTCGCACCCTAGCATTAAAAACGGTTCCATCACAGAGATTTGTGTGTCTCTCTTAAAAAGCTCCCGCATGCCCCAGGGGGCTGAAGGAAGTGGGAAGAGCCTCCCCACGGTGGGTCTTGGTTCCGATGACCTGATCTCAACCTTCTCTCTTCCAGATCGCCTTGTTCGAGGCCTTCCCCAACAGACCCCAGCCTGCTTTTGGACCTCATCTCCCACTGCTCTCCTACCTCAAAGCTCCCCTCCCCAAGCCTACTTATGCCCCCTTAGAACAGCTTCTAATTTCCCGACTCCGTGTCTTTGCTGTTCTTCTCCCTTGAGAATTAGCCCCCTCCTCGCCTAGCTCAACCTTATCCGTTCCTCACATCCAGCTCTAGTCCTGCGTCCAGAGCACTCTGCCTGCCTTCCCACTCCCGTCTCCAGCATTTCTCCGACAGGACACTGCCTGGGAGCGCTGGGAGCACTCGCTTGTTCTGACTTCGCCCTGCCCTTCGGTCCTACTGAGGAACAGTGAAGCTATATGCTGGTCCTTTCTTTCTTTGCTGGCGCCCTTGCATGGGAGGCACTTGGTTATCATTTGTTTGCTGATGGGCTGGGCCCACTGAGAAAAGCCAGAGGCCCTTCATCCCTGAAAGAGGAAGACGTATGGCTGTCCCTCCAGGGCTGCATTAGCGGGGTTCATCAGGGCCAAAGGACACATAAATAGGGGACAAATGTATAGTCTCCAGCCTGGGCTCTACGTGATGCAGAAAGACGTTCCAAGTCACCTGAGTTCAAGTTCACATGAAGCTCTGGCCATCAATATCATCAAGGATTTCAAATGCGCCCTCTGAAACCTACTCCCGTTTGGAAATGTTGAAACCCTAAACCACAAAAGCCCGTGTTTTCTTTTTGAGCTTGTCACTAGAAGTTTCTTGCCATTTTCAATTGTGGATTTCCTCCGGTGGTCCTTTTTATAATGTTGAAAAGGCAGCTTTCTAACCTAAACCCTCTGATCATATCATGCTTCATGGAACAAGAGCATCGCACAGGGGTGAAAAATGCAGCCTGCGGTGCTGTTCCTCCACCCCCCCACCCCCCCCAACTCGAGATACTGGCTAAAGTGGATAATAACTAATAGGCTGTGATGACTTTCATGTGATATGAGGTCCCATTAAAAAGTTTGCACTGGCTCAGTTTTCGGGTCATAAACATTTTGTGGAGACCAGTTCAATCAAATCTGGGCTCCAAAGGACCCTTAAACACACAGCATTCATCGTGGCCATGAAGACAGGTAGACTCTGGGCACAAATCTCCAATAATATGCTTCACGATTTTTTGCGGACGTGACAGTTCCCCTGCATCAAGACGACCACCAAGAATCGTAAAATACCGACAGTGGCAGCTTCAAAGCAAAACTTTGTTCCAGGCCCCAGAGGCAAGAATTCGGTAAGGAAAGGTCGGGGAATATGTGTCCCTCAGACCCAACACCGGTTTGTCCCCATGACAGTTGGCCCTGTGGTGGGCACACCCTCCTACAGACCCAAGGAAGTTCATCTGCTATGTCTGTTTATAGCTCACTTTGGCTTTCCCTGAGGCAGAATATATTTTCTTTTGTGGAAAGAAATTGTTTGTTTGCCTTTGATGTACTGATTCATGAGAGATGTGCAGCCACAGAGAGGCCTGGGTGTGCAGTCTGGGGGGAAAGTGAGGCTGTTTCTGTTCAGTCCCTCCCAGCTTCCTCTACAGAGGCCCCAGGCTGCAATTACTGCCCCCCACTCCCTCCCAGCTCCGGCCAAGGAGCACACTGCCATCGGAGCCAAAGGAGGGAGACAAAAGACAAGGCCTCTGGTCTGCGGCTTTCTCTGACTTTGCCGGAACTAGCTTCTACAAAAACCACTTTAAGAGACCCGTGTATTCAGATATAATCATCTTTTTGAGGGTGTGCCTGGTTTTAAGTGGCATGATCCACCCAAAATAATATGCCCCCCCCATTTCTTACATCCAGCTGTCTTCCAGAAAGATAAGAACACAGTGAGCAGAGGCATTACAGGAAGAAACTAGGCTCTCATCCATCTTCACTCGGCATGAGCTTTCTCTGCTTAAAAAGTTCAAACTCTGAGGCGAAGGTGAGGGGCACAAAACGACCTGTCAAATTTTCCTTCAGCACCCATGACTAGTGTTAATTTGCATGCTCCCGGAGTGCAAGAAAAAGCCTGCAAACTGCCGTCGGAAAGATAGTTTGACCTTTCGAGATAGAAACACGCTCGCCCCATATCAAAATTCAAGAGATGAACCGGGCGGGAGCTCTAAAGTCTCCGGGTGATAAATGGCACGAGGCCGAATGTCCAGAAACGGGTTTCTCTACCGGCTGCAGGGAGGGTGCTCCAGACCAACCAGACCAGAAAGACCAACCCGGTCACACAGGTAGGATGCAGGCCCCAAACCGGTCGCCGCTGAAGCCGCCAACTGCTCAGGCTCTGCTCCCGCAAGGGAGCGGCCAGGGAGGATGAGAACACCGGGCGACTAAAAAGTCTTGGACGCGACAGCCCGCGGCCCGCGCCGCTGGGGCGGGCGGTGGGCTCCTGGCTGCGGCGGCCGCGGGCCCGGGTCTCCCCGCAGCCGCCCCGCCCCGCGCGCACCGAGCGGCGCTGCTGAAGGAAGTTGGAGAGCTCCCCGCTCGCCGACGGGATTCGCCGGTGGGCGCTAGGGAATCCCTTCCAGCGCCGCAGTGAGTGAAGTTGTGGAGTTAAGTAAGGACCCTGGACAGCCAGGGGACCTGTACTTTGCAAGGAGCTCCAGGGAAACAGCGCGCCACGCCGGCCCCAGGCTGCAAGCACGAGGTGCTCCCCACCGCCGCACAGCTCGTCCAGAGGGCGCCGAGCCGGAGAGGCCGCCCGGCCGGGTCTGCGGCTGCGAATGTGAATGCCTGCAGGCTCCCCGGCCTGGGGCACAAGGGCTCAGACCCGACGGTCGAGGGCACAAGGGCGGAGCCAGCAAGTCCCGCTCGGACGCCCGGGACCTTCTCCTCCAAGCCCGCTCGGGCTTTTCCAGAGGACGCGCGGCACAGCCCGTGCGCCCCCGGCGCTCCGCTCCGCTCCTCTCTCCACAGGTCCCCCCAAACTCTTCCCGGGAAGCCCCCCACCAAGCCCAGACGGCGCCCCGGAACTCCCAGGGCACTCGCCACCCACCCCCACGCTCGGCTCTCGAACCCTCCTCGTCGCGTTCTCGCCGCCCCGCGCCGTCCTCCACGCGTTCACGGGGAGTCAGAAGCAAACCACCAGAACATGCCTCCGCGAGGAGCCTCCCTACACCCGCCCTGTCACTGAAACAAAAGCGCAGGGAGGAGGGAGGTGGAAGAGGAGGCGGGAGGAAGGTTTAGAAAGAGGATGGGGAGAGCGCTAGGAAGGAGCTGCGCGGGAGGGTCGGGCGGGGAGGAGAGCCGGGGCCCGGGACGCGGCTCAGGCTCCGCGCCGCCAGTCGCTTACATGCCCAGGTCGCTGTAGGTGTTGAAGAACTCCATCTGGTTGCACGCCTGGATCCAGCCCACCACCCAGGTCTCGTGGCGGGGGATGGGGGGCATGACCACGCGGGCCGAGGCTTTGAAGTAGGGGGTCTTGTAGCGCAGGACGATGGGCGAGGTCTCCTCGATGCGCGTGGGGCACTGGTCGATGGTGGCGCACACATCGTACACCACGATGTTCTCGCGCCGGATCCGCGCCTTGCAGGTGATGCTTTGGATACAGCCCATCCTGCCGCCCGGCGCCGGCGCGGCGCGGCGTGGGGCAGCGCGGGGGCCCGCGCGGGCAGCCGGGGGCGCCCGTCACGCCGGCATGGCGACGCGCCTCCCGCTCCCGGTCCGGCTCAGCTCGCGCCTGGGAGCCGGGAGCCGCCGCCGGGCATCCTCCGGGGAAGCCCCCTCCTCCGGCCGCCGCGCGGGGTCCCCGCCGCCCCGACGCCCGCGCGCCGGCCCCGCCCACGCCCGCCCCCTCTCTCCGGCAGGGCGCGCGGAGCGTGCGCTCCTAGGAGGCGGCGGGCGCCCTCGCCGAGGGCGGGGGGGGGAGCGGCGCTGCGCCGAGCGGTGCCCACCCGGGGCCGGAGCCCCCCGCCCCTCGCCGGAGAGGAGGAGGCGGCGGCGGCGGCGGCGGCGGCGGCGGCATGGAGCCGGGGAGGGCGGCGGCGGCGGCAGCGCCGGGTCTGTCTGCCTCCGCGCGGCAGCAGCAGCAGCCGCCGCCGCCGCCGCCGCCGCTGCATGAACCTCTGCACCACGGCTGCCCCCCGCGTGCAGCGCACCCAGCGGCGGGCGAGCGGGCCGCCCGAGCGGCAGGCGGAGGCGGCGGCGGAGACCCGCGCGGCCGCCGGCCCCGCCCCGCACTCCCCTGCTCGGCCGCTGGGGGTTGGGGGGCGCCAGGGGGCTGCGACCGCGGGTGGAGGGCCCCCCGCGCCGGGCGGCCCGGGACGTGATCCGCGGAGGACGCTGGCTGTACGCCATGAGTTTTGTCCCTCTCCGGCTGCCGTCCGGGTGGCGGGGGGGGGCGGTGATGTGTAGGGTGGGGGTGTTTAAAGGGCCGCGGGCGCCGGGGTGGGGCCCTGCACGTGGGCCCGGCGCGGGGCGGGGCTGCGGTAGGTGGCGCCCTGGTGGGCGTGGGGGCTGGGGGTCCGGCCCCGCCCGAGGGGGGCCGCGGAGGGCGCCACGCTCCCGAGTCTGGTGGCGACCCGGCAGTGACGGTCTGGGGCAGCCGAGGGGTAGGGGAGCGGCCGTATCCCAGGCTGGAGGGGATTTGTAACGCGGTCTGCTAGATCGGAGTTGGGCTTCAGCTCCCCGGGGACCCTACCTTGAGGAAGCCTCCAGCAGTCGCTCGAAAGGCGGTGGATTTACGCCTTTGCCCGACAGGGTTTGCTCTGGGAGCTTTTCTTTCCGCCACCACATGTAGGGAGGGTGCCCAAAGAAACCCTCCGTGCCCTAACACCACGTCACCAAAATGCCAGGAGTTGGGGGCTGTAGCGCCAGCTGAGCTTTTTACTCATCGCCTGCCTTCATCCAAATCTTTTCCTTCTTAGAAATTGCTCTTTCAGCAAAATCCCACACACTGGGGAATTAGAGCAGAGGTGGACTTACCCCAGACACCGTGTTGTGAATGTAGCTGCATCCTAGAGCCAGGTTGTGCCCAGCACGAGCATCTAGCTGGATTAGAGAGCTTAGCAGCCTTCCCGAGGTTACCCAAGGTAACCTGTGACCTGCTAAGTACAAGGGGAACTTGAGAACGTTTTTGGAACCAGGCTGGACTGAAATAGTGACTGCTTAATGACACAAGTCCAGGATACCTGTTTGTAGTAAGCCACCTACCTCATAGAAAGCCTGGAGTCTCAGGGACCCGTTCTTGTGCCGTGGAAACGGCCACCACGGATACTGGACATTGGGTACAGTCTGACCCAAATCGTGGGTCTGATATTGTGGTCTAATGTACCAAACGGAAAACACTGCTTAGTAAACGCTCTTACTCTTAAGGGGCATCTTTTTTACATTGAGAAGCCAATCACTTCTCCTTAAGTATTTCTTCTGTGATCATCGAACATTTGCAGGATCTGGTGCCCAAGTGTGAAACACTCGCTAGAGATAGTCTTTAGCTAGGACAGATGTGATGAGTAATTTAACAACCGGTTGAGATCTAAAAGCATTCTTCATCCTTGTTTTAACTTTTCTGGCACCTTGGTTCACTTTATAGTTAACAAAAAAGCTGGTTTCGCCCTTTGAGGACATGCTTCTGTCATTCTCGCACGTAGCTACAGATCTCAATCACTGGTCCTTTCATTCAGGAAACACTGACTGACTTCCTGGCGGGAGCCCAGCATTGTGCCAAGTACTAGGATTCAAGTAAGGGAGCTCGTGGGTCACTGGAGATAAACCTGTTAGCAAGTTGTTCGTGTAAACCGCGACTCGTGCTTTCACAGTGATGTATATCCCATACTGTGGGAACCGAGCAGGACGGCCCCTGAGTGATGTACAGGAGGCTGTCTTGGGCTAGTGACATTTGAATTGGATCCGGAAGACGCTTGACAGAGCTCCTGAAGAGGAAGAGTTTCCAGGCAGCGCAGGACAAGTCTTGGGCAAATGCAAAATGCATTGAGGTATGAAAGAAGACAGCACGTCAGGGAGATAAACAGCTCCCAGTCAGCGCATTTCTCTGTTATGTGCAGACCGTGGGCATCTGAGTCACTGGCCAGGAATCAGTTATTGATGGACCGTATCTTGATCTTACGTGGAAGCCAATGAGTGCAACATTTGCATTTGGAGAAAAATTACTCTGTATCGTGTTGGAGGATAGAGCAAGGACAGCTTAGAGGCAGGGTGGCAAGGTATTGTGATGACAGATGATCTGGCCCTGAGCTATGGCAGTGCCATGGGGCAGAGAGGCCTGGCAGCACTTGAGAGTTGTCTAAGAGGTAAAATCGATTTACTTGGTAACTGATTAGATGTTGGGCAGAGAGTCTGGCCAACTCTGAATTTCCTAGCTTCAGCAATAAATACATTTGATTCTAATAGTCAGAACAAGAAGACAGAATTGAAAGCAGATTGAGGTTGTATAATTGTCATGCTACGTTTGAGGTACTTGGAAGGTATTTTGGGGAAGGGGCCAGAGTTTGAGTTTCAGTGGTTATTAGGTTCCAGGAAATAGACCGAGAGAAAAGCACTCAGCTGGGGGATTTAGGTAATTTTTGTTGGTGTGAGTTACTTGTCAGGCTGCAATTTTGTGGATAAATATGATCCTTCATCTTCTGGTAGCACATGCTAAACCTTCATAAACAGGGCAGTGCGATGGCAGCCTTCTCCAATGTCTAGGGAAAAGCATATAAAGGAGAATATACCTTCTTTCCAAACTTCAAATGAGACCTTGTCATATCCAGTAGAGTGCCAATAAAATACAACTCATTATTCACAGATCTGGACCCTTGACATTCTCAAAGAGTTCATCCATGACCTTCATGAGTCTCCAAAATCATGAATGTCACCATGACATATCATTTCCACTATAAAAAGCAGTAAAGTGTGAAAAATGTAAGGGATCCTTTTAGACTCTTAATGGTTCTATAAATATGGGACCAAGGTAATTTCTAAAGTGACTTAAATAAATGTTGCCATTAAAATAAACTCCTTACTTCATTACATCCGTACCTTATTAACTCCATATTTCCCTGACTCTGCAACGAAAAAGGAAAAAAAAAAAGTTAGTCACAATAGAATTACTACATAGATGTCAAGGAGACAAGAAGAGCTAAGTTGTGCCAGGACATGAATGCCAGGTGTTGGGTGTGGTCCATTCACGAGCTATGGGGCTGGCAAGTCCTCTCTGGCCTTGTACCAGGCCATTCAAGTTTGTGTCTCAGCAATTACCTCATAAAAAGGACATTTCAGATCACTCAGCGGAGACTATTTTCACCCATGAATATTCGGTCTGCAAATGCCAACGGACCGCTCCATGGAGCACAAGAGAAAGTCCTTAGAAGTGCCATAATATCTCTGTGCTGTTCTAAGTCCTCTGTCTCTCTTGCCATAGCGAGTGTCCCTGCCCCGTTAGCATCAGCTACCTGCTTCTCTTAGTAGCCCCTGGGCCCTTTTACAGTGGGTTGCTCACACCGATATCCGTCAATAAGCTGTTCATACCTCTGGAGAACGTACCATTATGCCCTATGACCCAGCTTCATACCTGCCGCCCAGGAGCCACTCAGTTAATGTTAGAATGGTTAACATCATTTTTTTTTAATATGATGAAACAGTTCCCATAACCTAACTATGAGCTCTGTCTCCTTACCTACAGCAAACATATATTTTTATCCTAATTCTTTCTCCCTTTTACCTCTTCGTCTTCCCACTCCTTCCTCCCAACATACCTCCTTGGTGTTCAGTGATGCCCTTGGTGTCTGAGCACAGTATGCCATCTCCAGGGGTATCCATTCTAGGCACCAAGAAAGGGGGAAACGTCAATGACAAGCCCTTGATGACAATCATTCCTTGTGAATACCCTCATTCGAGTTTATTCTCGGGGCACAGCACAAATGCTCCTTTGTACGTCCCGCGTTTGATGGTCTCGTGCACGACAGAGACCCTCAGTTGGCCAAGTTCGAGCCCCAGAGCACACTCTCCAGGAAGCTGGCCTCTGCACCTCCTTTACGGTCCACTCCTTCAGCCTCTGCTGACCCCATGCTCCGTCATTCCAGAGGCACGGCGATCTCTGACTTTATTTTTCCTATTGCTTGACTCACTGCTCAGTTTGTCAAGTGTGGCTTTTAGAAACTCTGAGTTACAAGGGCCTGTTTTCTATTTGACCTTGGCAAGGGTTTTCAGAAACTGTAGAACAGACTACCACAAGTTGTTGAGGACCTGCCTCTGGAGCTGCTGAAAACAGAGGCGGATTTCTACCTAGCTTTGATGTCCTGAAGGCAGGCAAGAGGGAAAATGAATCCTCAAGCCCCAAGAGTTCAGGGTTCAAGAAACAACTCTGCTCTTTGGCTGTGAGCAACCTCCTACCACCAGCACAAGTCAGAGTAATCGATTTCTCTTCCGGGCCAGGCCAGGCTGGACACGAAGTGGACTGTGGCCATGGACTCTTTGCAGAAGCCATTCAGCCCAAGGCGTGGCAGCCGCATCATGTAGCCAGTATGCTGAAGCCTTTGCCACCAGCCTCACATTACTTTAGGCTACCAAGACTGTGAAGAAGGATGCTCTGCTTCCTCAGATGTTCTGTTGAAGGGCACTCAGGCCTGTCTCTGTCACATTCAGAGTCCTTTTCTCAGTTCTTATCCGTAGTGTTTAACTCTCTCCCCTTCTTTTAATCCCATGCTTCTTCTTTTTTTAATGTTTTATTTATTTCTAGGAGAGAGAGAGAGACAGCGTGAGCAGGGGAGGGTCAGAGAGAGAGGGAGTCACAGACTCTGAAATAGGCTCCAGGCTCTGAGCTGGCAGTCAGCACAGAGCCCGACTCGGGGCTCGAACCCACGAACCGCGAGATCATGACCTAAGCAAAAGTCGGACGCTTAACCGACTAAGCCATCCAGGCGCCCCAATCCCATGATTCTGCAATCACAATTGCCCTCTTAGCTTCTCTGACTCCTCTTGCTTCCCCGCCCCCACCCCCAAGTGTCTGTCCTCACCCTACCTGAACTCCCTAAGGGCATTCACCTGTGCTATTGGTTCTAATTATAATTTTCCATGGATGTCTCCAAAGTCGCTACCTCCAGCTCCAGCGTTTCTTCATTCAAGGCCAACGCATCCGTCTGCCCACTAGATGTTTCCATTGAGAAGTACTGCCATCTTCTTCATCTCAGTGAATTGACACCTTTCTCCCTACAAGCCAGTGTCTCCCCCTGACTACCCCATTTCTGGCTGAAGGGTCCTCTGTCTCTGTCTTCGCCACTGCCATCCAACACACCAAGGGGAACAAATTTGGGGGAGCCTGGGTGGCTCAGTCAGTTGAGTGCCTAACTTTGGTTCAGGTCATGATCTCACGGTTCATGGGTTTGAACCCCGCATTGGGCTCTGCACCAACAGTGCGGAGCCTGCTTGAGATTCTTGCTCTCTCCTCTCTCTCTCTGACCCTCCCTCACCGGTGCTTTTTCTCTCTCTCAAACTAAATAAGTAAACTTAAAAATAAAAATAAACTTAAAAAACAACTCATGATTCTCCCTATTGTAGAAACTTTCAGCGTCTTCTTGTTACCATCAGATTCATCACAAATCTCACAGGACGGTGTTGATGTGCTCCATGATGGCACCTCAACAGCCTTTCTAGCTGTCTTTCCCTCTGCTTCCAACATACTCTGGGCCTTAGCCTGAGCAGACAACTCATCATTCCCTCCACAGGCCTCCACCCTTTCCACTTCTCTTTGTTTAAGCTCAGTCCTCAACCACATGTTCAAATCCCATCCCGCCCACGACAATGATCATGATGGAAACCATGTATGTGTAATGGTTTCTTACATGAGTCTGTGAGGTGATACTGTTATCCTCCTTTGCGGATCATGGTACAAAGAGAATAAGGGACTGGCCCCAGGTCACATTGGTAAGTGGCTGGGCCAACCCTCAGATCTCTGTCTGCCCACACACTGTGACCCTCTGACTCATAAAAACTGTGAGCACCTCAGCCAGAAATGATCTTTTTCACTCCAGAACTCCTACTCACAACATACATTGGACACTGAGTAAACTAACACATGAATGAATAGAATAACAGGATTTTATAATGGCTTTCTAGAAAGAGCAAAGGAGAAGGAAGAGTCGAGGATAAATGTAAAATTTTTAGGCTAAACACTTAGAATGATAATACCATTTTCCAAGTGAATAACACAAAAAGAGGATGAGAGTTATGTGGGTTGGGGTTATCGTGACTTTGACATCAGGGTACCCAAATATTCAAGTAGGGAAGTCACTGATGGACACGTGTTGTTTGAGTTGCCATTTTAGAAAGTATAGCTTTAGTGAAATTCCTTCCTTCCCTCATTTCACCCTCCTTCCCTTTTCCGCCCTTACCTTTCCGCCTTTACTTTCTTCCAGAAATATCATCGAGCCTTTTCTTGGTGCCTGGTATTATGATGCTGCTTGGAGACAGTGAGGCATATGAGATACTCCATCCTATTCTTACTTTGTTCATAGCATTCGCAATTTTTAAAATATTGTTTATTTACATGTCTCTCTCATGAATGCATTATCATCATCTTGAGTTTGTGTCTCATATTTAATTTGACTTGGTGTCCTCAGTTGTAAGCACAGTGCCTAGTGCATTGCAAATGCTCAAGTGATGTTGAGTCAAAGGTAGCCTGTTGAGGGGGAAGAGAAATGGCATTTCAGGTTGAGACCAGTGCTTCTCTTTTTTTTTTTATAATTTTTTTTTAATGTTTTATTTTTTCTAGGAGAGAGAGAGAGAGACAGCGTGAGCAGGGGAGGGTCAGAGAGAGAGGGAGTCACAGACCAAAACAGGCTCCAGGCTCTGAGCTGGCAGTCAGCACAGAGCCCAACGCGGGGCCCGAATCCACGAACCGCGAGATCATGACCTAAGCGAAAGTCGGACGCTTAACCGACTAAGCCACCCAGGCGCCCCGAGACCAGTGCTTCTCAAATTATACATACAGACCCCCAGAGGATCTTGATAAAATACAGACTCTGATTCAGTAGATCTGGGTGGGCCTGAGACACTGCACCTGTGAGAGTCTCTAAGTTCTCATTACTCAAAATGTGGTCTGAGAACCAGCTGCACTGGCACTCAAGTTCACGAAGTCTGAGAGAGCATGGTGCGTAGGAGGCATAGGAAGTTTAGTGCAGTGGGATGTAGCACATAGGGATGTAGCCATGGGGGTTGAGGAAGTCAGAAAGGGAAACTGGGTCCAGGCTGTGCAGCTCCCAGGGTCTACCTGAGGCCGAGAGAGGTATAGTGAAAGGCTAATGCAGTCAGAGTCAGGCATACCTGGGTTCTTATCTCAGGTTTGATGAGAACTAGCTGTATAATTTCAATGTCCCTTAGCTTCATTTTCTGTGTTTATCAAATGAGAATAAGCAGAAGACAATGTCTACTTCATAGGGCTGCTGTGAACATTGATTAAATGTAAATCGCCTGGGGTGCTTGGCTGGCTCAGTGGGTTAAGCATCTGATTCTTGGTTTCGGCTCAGGTCATTGTCTCACAGTTCATGAGTTTGAGTCCTACATCGGGATCTGCAAGACAGCTTGGAGCCTGCTTGGGATTCCTGGTATCCCTCCCTCTCTGCCTCTCTCCCTCTGTCTCTCAAAATAAATAAACATTAAAAATTTTAAAAATGTAAACCTCCTTAGTGCAATGCCCAGGGCATGGTAGGTGTTCAGTAAATGGCAGTGAGCATCATTACCGTTATAGAGGATGCCAAAGTCAATGGGGGCGGGTGGATTAAACCCAGTCCCTGCCTGTAGGAATGTCCAGGGCAGACGATCATCAGCGTACATGGGTCTCCTGGCTATAGCCTCTCCATGTTCTGTTTTGGTTTAATGACTGGAAGGCATGGGCCGTAAGCTGGTTCCATAACTTGAGGACTCAGGTGGGACTGCCACTTGCAGGTAGACCCCGGTCAGTGAACACCCTCAGCTAAATGCTGTCTCCTTCTCTGGATCTGCTTTGGCCTCAGTCACATTTCTTCTAGACACCTTCCCTTCTCTCCCTTCTTACCTCACCGCTGGGTTATCCTGCCAGGCTCCACTCATCCTGGACAAGGTGTGTTTCACTGCGATTCCTCCGTGTGGGTGAGAGAGCGGAGCTGTGACGTAGGGCGCTGGGGCGATGCTTCAGAGCCAGGGCGTATGCACAGGTGCTCTGTCGCACCAGGGCTGCCTGCTCTCCGACTCTTGTGCGGTATGGAGGGCGGAGCCAACACTTGTCCGCAAGTTCAGCGCGGCCCTTCATCTGTCTCCACCACCACCATCCAACCTGCATCGTCTAGAGCAATGGTCTCCAGAATGATCTCCACTGGAGCAGAGGAAGAAAATCATAGAATTTCTATTTTCTGCTTTTCCTGTTAAAATCTATGTTGTATTAAAGAATGTATCAGTATTTGGTGCTCACATATGTCATTTATTAATCAGCTTAACGATAACCCACAACCCTCGGACCAACTGACATGTGTCATTTATAAATAGGTAAACAAGCAAACCTACAATGGCAACGATCGATCGAGACCATTGCAAATTCTTCTAGCTGGTTTCCTGGTCTCAATCCCTTCTTTTACATTACACTGAGGATTACCTTTCAGAAGCACCCTGGCCATTGTTCACTGGCCTGTTTGAAGCCATTCGCTCATTCATTTATTGTTTCATTCATTCGTTCGTTCGTTCGTTCATTCATTCATTCATGTGCTGAGCAACTGCCACCTGTCAGGCATCATACACAGGAGCTACAAAGGTACCATGATGTTATGTTTTCTCCACAAGATGAAGAAGACTTTATAGTCTGGCCCCTTCCTGCCCCGCTGAATAAACGCCCAGCTTCCCCATCACATGGAGCCACACTGAGGCCCACACAGTTTCCACCCCATGTGGTTTTCACTTTCACGTCCCACAAACATGCCAGCTCCACGAGGCAGAGTTCTTTGCCTTTTTGTTCACTAACGGATCTCAAATGCTTTCCTTGGTACCTGGACTACAGTAGGCACCTCATAAATATTTATCAAACGCACTTGCCTTTCGTCTTGTTCAGGTGCTGCTCACACAGCCAACTCATCCCTTGGTACTCAGCCTGAGTGCTCAACCCTGAGTGCTCGGCCTCCCGGCCCCAGTGAGGGCTCAATATTGTGTATCCATAAAGCCCCCGGACCTCTTCCTCATAGCCCTTATCACAATAGCAATTAATTCATCATTTCTGTGATGAATTATGGTCTCTCTTCCTTGCTAGACTATAAGCTCCATCAGTGTGGGAACCATGCTGGATTTTCTTATTGCCGTTTCCCCCAGCATCAGAGCAATGCCTGATGCATAGTGGTCATTCACAAATCTGTGCAGAATGAGTAAGGGGCCTCGTCTGGGTAACCTGTCTCGTGCCCCAGTCCCTCTAGCATTGCTGTCTTATCTCACCCTGAACAGCCCCTCAGCCCTGGGGTGGATGAGAGATCCCCGAACTCCACCTTGGAGACTGCATGCTCTTCCTTGCTCACAGACTTCCATCACGCTGCCTGCCGTGTCACTGCTTCTGGAATCAGCCTGGCTCTGCCCCCTGCCGGGATGCATCCGTCACTCTGGTGCTGAGGCCAGGCCTTCCTGACATAGTGCTGTACCTGTGGGACCAGACACATTTCTCTGAGCCCTGCTTTGGGATGTTCATGTTAAGCTCCAAGTCCCACCCCTCCTGGATTGCACAGACCAGCTTCTGGTGCAGACGTGTCTGGAGATGCAACAGGAGTTTTTGAGGAGTGGGTGTGTGGATCCCCAGAGACTGATTGTATAAGGAACTGTAGTGTGTGCTGTATTTACTCAGAAAATTCAACCTGGGCCTCAGTCCAGGCTAAATAAATGCAACACAAGGGCACAAATCTTTGGGAGCATTTACCATCGGAATGACTACTTATATTTATTACTGCTGGAAACTATTGATTTATGAATGGAAAGCAAGTCCAAATCACATTATAATAAAGGGAATGAGCAGTTTCGGAAGAAAACAATACAAAGAGGAAAGAGAAAGCCTGAGAATCCCTTTAAATTGGGTATTATGTTTACCGGAATAGAAACTAATTCTATCTGTATCACCCAGTAAGTACCACACACAGTGGAAGCAAAATAACATTAGTGTTTACACTTCCTGAGGCACTTGGCAACACCCGAAATCTTGTAGCAACATGAGATAGGCACCCAGCAGGCCACACATCACAACCTCATTTCATAACCCTCACCCCCAGCCCACCACCATGGAGCTGGGTGGAAAGGACCACACCGTTTCACTAAAATGTTCGAAGTACAATTGATCGTGTCTTAAAATAGGTCCATGGCCTGGCGCGGGGAGCTTTATTGGAAAGTTATGTCTCTGAGGCTTTGTGTCTTTCAGTTAATGGAAATTGGATGTGATATCAACTCATTAACCTTGGGCAGGTCACAGAAAGCCTTTGAGCCTCAGTTTCCTTGTTTGCATTTGTAATTCAAGGGGATAATCTTCATGGCTCTCTCCAGATTTTGTCCTGTTTTTGTTCTGGGAAATACCTTGATAAACTGCTTGGGGCAGAAGATGAGAGTTCCATGACAAGGAGCTTGAGACCCAGTAGGAAGATATTAGGTGGTTCTCCCACAGAAATGAAGGTGAATTGGGGGAATGGGAAGAGAAGACGGGAAAGGAGAGTGCGTGGCCTACCAAGAGGGGAAGGGAGACCCACCATTAGGACCGGGAGATCTAATATCCAGTTTCAAAAGGTTTGTATTAATTTTCTTCATGTAAAAGACCCACTCTTCTGTGTCCCCAAACCCTTAACAAACTCTTCTTTATTTACAAAGACTGTGTGCGTCTGTGTGTGTGCACGTAAATTAAAGAGTAAGGCTCAGCTCCACATCTGGGTCGATTACAGGGCAGACAACTGTATGAGTTATTGTGGAGAGCAAGAGTTGAAAAGTGTCATGAAGTCAGCGTCACAGGAGGCTTCGAGGACATAAACCTCCAAGAACAGCAGAAATCTTAGAAAAGTGAATGCATTTTCTGAGGGCATGGGTTAAGCATTTGAGCTAATGCAGTCCTTCTTGCTCAAGGAGAAGGGAGACCTGAGTATGCCAGGTCAAATGCAAAATGGCGCAAATAAATGTAACACAAGGGCAGAAATCTTTGAGACCACTTACCACTAGAATAATCCATTGTTCCTATTATTGCTGGAAACCGCCCTGCCCTGCTAACCTGATGTGGTTGATAAGGGTTGAAGAGTGTCATCAGTCAGAGAGTACGAAAAACTTTACCAATGTCAGATATCATTGTCACTACTACTATTTCAAGGGCTTTAAGCCCTCTCTGCATGTGTCCCTAGACTTTGTGACTCAATTTCCAATCTGGAAAGCATGATGCAAAGATTATTGTTTGTTCTTCTTGGTTCTTGAAGATCAAGAGCCATTCCTTCAGGAGAGCACCTTTGTAAGCATGCTATGATAGTAACGAAGATGAATGCAAAACGGAATAATTCTGCAGAGGTATAAGGAGATTAAACAATTTTTTCCTCAAGAGGAAGAAATTAAAATACCACATTAAACAGATGAAAAAACGAATGATTGGTTGGAAGGAATTCAGCTCCTTTTCTAGATAGAGAGATAATGGGTCCTAAAATGGGGGGATATAAAGGAAATTCTCAAGGTAAGGAGTAGAGATAAAAGCACAAGAGATTTTATGTGCGTTACCCAAGTTTCACAGGGATGTGTACACAACTGAGCAGACAGAATATGTAAAGTTGAAGATATATGAGCAGACACGGTAGAAAGGAAAACACAGACTGGGGAGATCCGTGTGAGAAGATACATGTCAAACATAAATAGAGGGATCATTCTCAGTTACATTAGACTGGCCGGACACCCCCCAAACTCGCAAGGTGGAAGATGCCAGGCTCGTGGAGCTGGAGGACTGTGTCTGGGTTACTAGGTGATTTCTAAGATGTAAATTGGGGAAGCTCACTGAGCTATTGGCTGTACCTACTTATCTTCAATTCTTTGTTTTTTTTAAGTTTATTCATTTATTTTGAGAGAGAGAGAGCGAACGAGAGCGAGCATGACCAGGGGCAGAGCAGAGAGAGAGAGAGTGAGAATCCCAAGCAGGCTCTGCACTGTTAGTGCCAAGCCCAATGCGGGGCTCAATCCCACCAACTATGAGATCATGACCTGAGTCGAAATCAAGAGTCAGATGCTTAAAACCAAGCCACCCGGATGCCCCTATTTTCAACTCAAACATATTCTCTTTCCCATTTTTTCTAGTGTTCTGACTGAGCATTTTGCTAGAGGTGAGAGCATTGCCTAGAAGGTCTAGAGGTCAAGGGGTAACCAGGGTTGCTACCAGGCTGCGGAGACCTTAGCCTGCAGTGGAAGTTATCCGGATGGCACGCAGTTCAGAACTTCAGATGGGATGCCTGCAGTCCAGCACGAAGACCCAAATGATTTTCACTTCCTTGAGCCAGGGGTGGGCAACTGTGACATATGGGGTACCGTGAGCCACCTGAGAGTGGATCTCCCTGCTCTGCCACCGTCTCACACAATAATCTTGGGTGATTATTTATTTCTCCTCAGCTTCAGTTTCCTCATGGAAAAGTAGGATTATTCACATCTTCCTTATTGCCCTCAAAAAAGAATATTGTATGTGTAAATGCTTCAACATGCCAATTAGATGATGTAATTTTGAGTGGAAAGATGATGTGTTTCTTTCTGGAACGCTTCCAATCGCTGAGGCTCATTTCTTCCTTGTGATTAGTCCCACAGAATGCTAGACTGTATCTCAAGTGACTATCAACTACCCTCTTTTAAAGTGTCAGTTGATCGGTAATTTATGAAGGGTCTCCCACATGGCAGGCACTGTGCTAGGCATTGAAGATTCAAAGAAGAATTGGACACCATTTCTTGCCCTAATGGAACTCATAGTCTGGGAGGAAAGTAAGAATCATACGATAAGGTGAAATCCTGTAAGACAGGTCCCACTGGAGTGCTGTGGAGAGATAGGGAGATGGGAAAGAAAGGCCGGAGGCTGGAAGGGAAAAGTTTCTCAGAGCACAAACAGAGATCTTCTCTAGAATGTGAAGGGTGAATGAGTAAGAAGGCTAGAGAGGACAGTGTTCTCAGGAAATAGCATGAGCCAAGGCATGAGCACATGGAGGTACTTTATTTAGGAAATGGAGAGAAGTCTGATGCAGACAAATTCTGAGTGAAGAGTGAAATGGGGAAAGGTGGAAGATGACATAGGTTGGGGTGTTGGAGGCCAGGTCTGTTAAAGGGATTTGGAGCAGGCTGGAAAAGCAATGGAATATCAACCAAAATAACTTTCCTGGGTTAAACCCCATCTGGTCGTGAGGACTTATCTTCTTTATGTATTGCTAGGGTAGATTTGCTTAACTTTGCTAATGACATCTAGTGTTGATATTCTGTAGTTTACTGTAATGGCATTGTCTGGTTTTGGTATCAAGATAATGCAGACTTCATAGGAGGCGCTGGGAGTATTACTTTTCTATTGCTGCTGAACCAATAATCACAGTTTTATTGGCTTAAAACAATGAAAATTTGTAATCTTTCAGTTCTGGAGGTCAGAAGTCTACAGTGAATCTTACTGGGCTAAAATCAACATGTTGGCAGGACTGACTTCCTTCTGGGTGCTCTAGGGAGCGTCACTTTCCTTGCCTTTTATGCTGTGTTCTTTGGCTCGCAGCCCACCTTCCTTCTTCAAAGCCAGAAATGTAGCATCTTCCAATCCCTTATTTCAACTCTCCTGTCTCTCTTTTTCACTTGCAAGAACTCTGTTGATTACACTGAGACAACCAGGAAAATGCAGGATCAAATCTCTCCATCTCAAGATCCACAGTTTGGTCACATCTACAAAATTCCTTTTGCCATGTGAAGTAACACATCCATTTGTTTCAGGAATTAGGACATGGGCATCTTTGGAAATCTTTATCCTGCCTAACGTACTCTTCTTCAATTTTTTTTGGAAGTGTTTGTCTAGAATTGGTATTATTTCTTCCTTAAATGTTTGGTAGAATTTGCCAGAGAAGTTTTTGGGCCTGAAGTTTGCTTTGTAGAAAAATTTTTGGTTATAAAATCAGTCTTTAGTAGCTCTAAGATGATTCAGATTTTCTGCTTCTTTTTGGTAGAACTTTGGTAGATTATGCATTTTAAGAAATTTGTACCATGTCATCTAGGTTGCTGAATTTATTGGCATAAAGTTGTTTATAATACTTCTTTGTTATCTTTTCTCTCGAGTTTTTATTTGAATTCCAGTTAGTTAACATACACTGTAATATTAGTTTCAGGTGTAGGATCTAGTAATTCATCACTTCCGTACAATACCCGGTGCTCACAAGTGCCTTCCTTTACCCATTACCCATAGCCTATCCCCTGCCCATCTCCCCTCAGCACCTCTGTTTGTTCTCTGTAGTTAATAGTCTGTTTCCTGGTTGGCCTCTATTTTTTTTTTATTCTACAGGATCTATTGTGATATCCACTCTTTCATTCTGACATTGGTCATTTGGATATTCTCTCTTTTTTATTCATGATCAATATGTGTAGACTTTTATAAATTTTATTGACATTCTCAAAGAATTGGCTTTTGGTGTCTTTGATTTTCTCTATTGTTACTCTTTTTAAAATTTTATTGATTTAGACTGGTATAATGATTTCCTTTCTTCTTTTTTTTTTTTTAAATGTTTGTTTATTTCTAGGAGACAGAGAGAGAGACAGCGTGAGCAGGGGAGGGTCAGAGAGAGAGGGAGTCACAGACTGAAACAGGCTCCAGGCTCTGAGCTGGCAGTCAGCACAGAGCCCGACGCGGGGCTCGAACCCACGAACCGCGAGATCATGACCCAAGCGAAAGTCGGACGCTTAACCGACTAAGCCACCCAGGCGCCCCAATGATTTCCTTTCTTCTTACATGAGGTTTAATTTAATTTTTTTTCTAGTTTCTTAAGGTTATTGATTTGAGGCCTTTCTTCTTTTCTAACATGTGTTTAATTCTATCCATTTTTTCTTAGTACTGCTTTCACTGTATTTCATAAACTTTGATGTGTTGGGATTTGTCTTATTTCCTTTCAAAATAATTTATATTGTCCCCTGTGATTTCTTCTTTGATCCATGGTTTATATATAAGTGTGCTGTTTAATTTACAAATAAGGACTTCTGGGTTGATGACTTTTTCTTTCAGTACTTTGAAGATGTTGCTCTACTTTCTTCTGGTTTGTATGGTTTCCAAAGACATATTTCTTGTTATCTTTGTTCCTCTGTATATGATCTATTTATTTAAAAAAATCTTTCTGCTTTTAAGATTTTCACTTTATCATGGGTTTTAAGCAATCTGATTATGATATGCCTTAGTATACCTTTTATAGTGTTTGTTCTTTTGAACTTCTCGAGTCTGTGTCTATAGTTTTCATCAAATATGAAAAAACATCTCTGTTATTTTTTTCAAATATGTTTTTCTACATCCTTTTCCTCTTTCCTTCTCCTCTCTTTTAGGGCCACCAATTACCCTTATATTAGGCTGCTTGAAGTTTTTCCACAGCTTATTTGTGTTTTGTTCACTTTTTCTAATATTTTTTCCCTGTATAGTTTGTTTTGAATATTTCTAGGATTATTGTTATTGCTATTCACTAATCTTATCTTCTATAGTGTCTAATCTGCTCTTAATACCTTCCTTTGTATTTTTCCATCTTTGATTTTTTCTGTCTATAAAATTATGTTCAATTTTGATCTTTTAAAAATGTCTTTTGCATCTCTCTTTACCTTGCTCATGATTTCCATCTTCTTGAGTAGATAGAATATATTTATAATGTCTTTACTTAATGATTCTTTCATCTGTACCATTTGTGGATCTGTTCCTATTGATTAATTTTTTTCCTCATGAGAGAGCATACAAATTTTCTTACTTGTGTGTCTAATAACTTTTCACTGGATGCTAAGCACTTTACATTTTATGTTTGTGGGTACTGAATTTTTGGTACTCCTTTATAGGCTTATTGTTCTGGGATGCAGTTAAGAAAAAAAACAGTGTGGTCCTTTTGAGGCTTTCTTTGAACTTTGCTGAGTGATACCAGCCAATCTTTTGTGTGGAAGTGAACCCAGCAATTCTCTTTTGAATACACTTCCTGATATCTCACATATTACAGGTTTTTCTAGTCTAATTGTTGCAAACTATTTCTGGCTCTGAGTGAGTTATGGGAATTGTTTCTCCTGGTCTTTTCTGGTGAGTCTTTCTTCTGCTTCAGCTAGTTTCCTCACAGGTAAGCACTAATCAGTGTTCAGCCAAAGATTCCAAAGGAACCCTCTGCAGATCTCTGCAGTTTTCTCTCTGCACAGGTCTGTTTTCACTGATGCTTTGCTGTGAACTCTAGCTGCCTTGGGTTCTCCAAACTCCCAACTCTACCTCCCAACTCAGGAAAACTCTGCCTGGGACTCCTGTCTCTGGTCTATGTCCTGGAAACTCTTTCCAGACATTAATCTGAGACACCATAGGGCTTCCTTGGTTTTTTCCTCTTCTCTCAGGGAACCCTGCCCTTTACCACCTGTTGTCCAATGTCTGAAATCTGTTGTTCCATACACTTTATCCAGGTCTTTTTTTAGCTGTATATTTCATCTTGTTTGGAAGTGAAAGTAGACATAAAATAACTTAAAATGAGATCGCTTAAAGACTTGGCTTTTAAGAAGACTCAGATCCCAGAGAATGGCACATGGTCATGAAAACCTAGAGTGTGGACACCTGGAGTGTGATAAGGAGCAAGAGACTAATCTCAATATGCCTAAAGTCTGTATAACAGTTCCACTCTGCCTCAGATCAGAAGTCCACATGATACCCTGCTTAAAGCTTTACTGAAGCAAGAAACAGAAGCCCCCATTATCACTGGGGACTGGCACATTGGCCTTACCCTTAATTCTAGTGAACCCTCTTGCCCTAATCAACTGGAAGTTGCTGAAGGCAGCAGGCAGTGGGGCCTGGGGCCCAGGTCACAGCAGATTTGCCTGGCTTTTTGGAAGACCATCTCTGCCTGTGTTTCCAGGGAAACAGGCCCTAACCCCATGGGGCCTCCTAATGCCTCAACACTAAACCTCAAGACTGAGAAGTGAAGCCATCCGCCCAGGGCCTCACTTCTGCCCCTTGGGATCATGATTAAGTCTGTGGCAGACTTGTGATAAATGACTTTCTCTCCTTACAGTAATTCAGGTCCTGGGCGGGGCAGCTCTTCTGGGGTAAAAGAATGGGTTGGGCAGCTCCCTGGGCTGCAGAGGAACTGGCCGGATGGATGGTTGAGCATCCCTGAGCAGTCCTCTCAGAAAAGACAGATTGAAACATTTATTCCGCAGGCCTAGAATCCTCATTTCAAAGACTAAATGACCTAGAAGGTCCTTTTCTTACATCTCTTTGGAACTCAGTACTTTTTCCTTCTGGTTTCATTTTTTTGAGGCAGAGTCCATAGAAACCAATGTCAAATAGGTACAGCCAGGGTGGCCCTGCCAAAGGAGGCTCTTACCTCCCAGAATGACGAATGAAGCCCTCTTTCCCAGGATAAACTGAGATTGTTCCTATAAGGATGATAGGTTACCACGGTGATGACAAACGTCAGGGGTCATCTCAGTGCACTTTGCCTAGAAGGCCTGCAGGACGTGAGGGTATGTGTATCCGGCGTGTCTGCGGAATCAGCTGTGACACCCAGCATGGTCAGGACACACATAGGTGCCTAGCAATACTCACAGAATAAGTAAGCACAGAGAGACTGTCATTGTCTGGGCTTGGAGACAGACACCGTTTTGAGTCCCACCCGGGTGTGTGGCACCAATAACGCAGCACACAAAACTGAAAATGACCCCTCACATGTCACAGGGAGGTGTCCAGTCGGAGGGGGGAAAAAACTATAGTACAAAGTAAAAAGTTGTAAAGCCTACAAAAGCAGTGATTCACAAACTGCAGGAGGAAGAGATCACTTAATTCCAGCTTCTTCTTCAAACGGTAGCCCTCTGGAGGTAATGTTTGTCTGCTTCCTAATCACAGGTTCTAAAATCCCTCTTACGTTTGGGGTATTTTCTGCAACACAAGCCTCCCCTCCGCAAGGGGAGAGCCTGGCCCTGGCTTTCCCAGACTGCCTTGCAGCAGGGGTTCATTCACAGATGCAAGTTCTGACAACCAGATACCCTGCCTGGAGACTTCAGTTAGGAAAACAGCAGACCGAGGAAGCAGGCGCTGGAAACTGCTTTCTGTTGAGGGAGGCTGTGGGGCATTTGGCTCCTGGGGGCCGCAGAGCTTGGGGCTTCCAGTGCCCAAGGTCAAGGGTGTGAACTGTGTGCTGTCACGCTCCCCCCTTCTCCCCCACCCCCTCCGCTGTGAGATCTCCTCAGAAGCCATCCACAGTGTGGTCCTCGTGTTGACTTTAGTCATGGGGCCGCCTGACCTGCCCTCCTGGAAATTTTCTGGGCTACTCAAGTTCGTTTCCTCCTTATGGAGCTGTTGTGTGTCCCTGGAAACCTGACTGAAAACCCTAGAGCCAGCACTTCCTGCTCATGTGAATGCAAACAGGACTCTATTCTGTGGCTCAGATACAACCGTCCTAACAGTAGCTGGGTCAGAATGAGCGAGTGAGTCCCAAGCTACTCTTGAAGGAGTGAGCACAAATCTCACTTCTGGAAGCTTCCTTGCAATGTCTGCACCGTAAAGATACAGTCAAAAACGAAATTCAGCTGAGTAAATTGGAAGATCTAATTGGCTTTATTAAACAAGTCATGAATTGGGCAGCGTCCTATCTGGCAGGTAGAAAAATGCTCTGAGGTGTCCAAAACGGAAGGTCTTTACAGGCAGGAGGGTGAGGCAGGAAGTTAGCAGAGGGGAAAAAGAGAGAGACAGAGAGACAGAGAGAAGAAGGGGTGTTCCTGGCCTTGACACCTTTTTGGGGATAAGAAAACAGCAGAATTTCTTTTTTCTTTTTCTTTTCTTCTTCTTTTTTTTTTTTTTGGCTATGGATAAAAATACAATTAAAAAATATGTTTTTTTAATTGAAATTTGGTTGACACACACAGCAAGGTTTTTTATTTTTTATTTTTTTATGCAGGTTACCTCACGAGTGCTGATCAGAAACTTTCTGATTAACCTTTAAAAGGTCACATACCTGGATAGGTCAAAACGGTAATTAAGTCTTGGTTTGCTTTTGTCAGGGTAAATAACTCCATTCTGGGCCAACTTTCTTTCTTTCTTTCTTTCTTTCTTTCTTTCTTTCTTTCTTTCTTTCAATTTTTTAATTTAATTAATTTATTCTTAATTTTTTAAAAATATGTATTTATTTTTGAGAGAGAGACACACACACAGAGCACAATCAGGGGAGGGGCAGAGAGAGGGAGACACAGAATCCAAAGCAGGCTCCAGGTTCTGAGCTGTCAGCACAGAGCCTGACACGGGGCTCAAACTCATGAACTGTGAGATCATGACCTGAGCTGAAGTCGGACACTCAACCAACTGAGCCACCCAGGTGCCCTTCTTTTTTTTTTTTTTTTTTTTTTTAAACAATACTGGGAACGAAAGCCCTTCTGCCTGCATCACCCACTTTGGGTTAGTATAGCTGGATGCACAAGCCAGAGATGTGCGGTCATTCCAGACCATTCCTCTCTCTCATCTCTCAGTGACAAACTTTTAGAATTTGACCTTGCAGTTATTGCTTAAATCACTGTGCTTCTCTCCATCTCCACTGCTGCTCCCCAAGCTTGGCCCTTCATCCACTATATTTGTCTCCTTGTTCAGTTCCCTGCCTCCAGCCCCTTCACTTTTCAGACCACTTTCCATGCCACCACATTTCATCAAGTCACCCTTCTTTCTAGGATAAAACTCTTCAGTGGCTCCCTATTACTTCCTGAGTAATGCCCAAGCTCTTTTCTGATCTTGGCCCCAGAAAACTGGTTTTAAACTCACTTTCTGCTACTCTCATCACCTCCTGTGTGCAGCCACCCACCAGTCTCCAAACACCAGGTGCTCATAGCTGCCTCTTAATGCACTACTCTCTCTTCTTGAAATGTCCTTTGTCACATTAGGCATTTGGCATACTCCTACTCATCCTTCAAGATTTAGTGAGAATGCCACCAACTTTGGGAAATGGTTTTTGCCATTTCCAGCAAAATGTAGCGCTTCTTTTTTTGTGCTCCCCAATTGCCTTCTCCAGCCTTCTGATATAGCACTTACCACATTGCTGTGGTTATTGACTTACATGTGTATCCTCCACTATATGGTGAGGAGTGAGCGGTAGGGTTGGAGTCCTCTGTTCATCTCTGCATCTTCAGGGCCAAGGACAGTGCCTGGCACATAGTAGATACTCAGTTGGTACTTGCAACAGTGCCTGGCACTTAGTACTCTGTTGGTACTTGTGAACCAACTAACTAAAATAAAAGGTATTGCAGGAAAGAACGTTGAAAATTATCTAAAATATTGGCAACTCATATTCTCAAATAGAAGTTGTCATTAAAGTAGTAAGATTCTAGCAATTCTGGCTACCACCATCGCCTCTCCAGTGGGCCACATGCATCTCCCGAGGGGAATCCTTCTGCACAGGCAGCCAGAAGACAGACCAAGGAAAGGAAATGAAGCACCTGCTAATTTACAAGTACCTCTGTATTTGGAATAGTAATTAACACAAAGCTCACTAATAGTTAGGGAGTAATTAATAGCTACCTGTTGGCATTTAGCAAAATGATGTTTTTCCCTTGTTCTACCCAAGCAATGATTTTAAGTTGAGGATGCTGAGAATGGCTTGAAATGGGAGGAAATCATTCCAGACACCACGTGTATTTAAAAGGCAGTGCCGCTGTGGGCGTCCTTCAGTGCTATCAACCGCAATGGCAAGTGCAAGCATTTACTGAGCCCCCGCCAGCCAAGGCAGAGGTGCAGAGCTGAAGGCAGGCCCACTTTCTCAAAAACCTCTCAGATGAGAACAAATTACACTTGCAAAGCAAATGAATTTAGAAGGAGGCAAGGTTATCATTCACAGCCCAGAAAGACCCATTGCTACACAAAAGGGTCTCCCACAGGGCTCCTTTTAAGAGGGAACTCCTGGAAACACTTAAAACATCATTGAGTTTATAAAGAATCAATTAAGAACAAATTCTTTCAGAAAGTATTCGGTTGCACAACGGGGGTGGGGGGTGGGTGTCGCTGCCTTTAGAATTGCTGCCCCAACCTTTGCCTGGCCGTCAGCCTTTGCCAGCAGTGAATAGGTAGCAACATTGTGTAAAGGAAAATGCGTGGACAGGGTCAGAACACCTGGGCCTGAGCCTGGCTTCTGATCATGCTCACTCAGCCTCAGTGTTCTCATTTGGAACTAAGGCCAACACTCTTGGGGACAAGGAGTGGAAAAGAAAATGAGTGGGAATGGCCCATGACATGGGGAGTTGCTGTGAGAAGTAAGGGAGATGACTCATTTTCAGAAATACCAAATAAAAGCTGTGCTGTCTGGTTAACAGTAAGTTTACAACCTATTGGAAATATTTCCAACTGCCAGCCCCCACAGTCGAGTCCAAAACCTTAGACACTTCACTTCCTGGCTTTTCTACCCCTCTCCGTTTTGTGGGCTAATTTCCCTGGGCTTTGCAACGAGCATGCTCCAAAGAACAAAGGGAGGAAGGACTGAAAGTCTCTGCGTCACCTCAGGGAATGTGCATTTCTACCAGTTTTGCCTTATGTGGGCATAGGGGACTTCCAGGTTAGGCTGTACCCTCTGTAGTGCTCAGCCAATGAGGAACCAGGGGAGGGGCTTGCGTGCTAAGAGATAAACTGTCTGCTGTAACCGTCCCTAGTGCGCTTGTCCATCAGACATCCACTCTTGCAAGAAGATTGATTAAAGCCTCACTTCACTGTGCTCCAAGTCTCTGTATCCCTTCGTTGATTGGTTTGGTGGGCTTAATTCTCACATTGCTCACTCCGGTATTGTTTTGCTAGGGCAACCGTAACTCAAAGTACCACAGACTGAGTGGCTTAAACAGCACAAGTATATCACCTTAGTCCTGGAGACCAGAAGTCCGAGATCAAGGTGTTGGTGGAGTCAGTTCCCTTTGAAGGCTGTTCCATGCCTCTCTCCTAGCTTCTGGTGGTTGGCTGGCAGTCTTTAGGGTTCCTTAGCTTCTGCTGAATCACCATGACCTTGCTTTATCATCACAAGTTCGTTCTTTCTGTGTGCATGACCCCATCTCAACTAATTACATCTGCGGTGACGTTATTTGCAAATAGGTCACGTTCTGTGGTCCTGGGGAGTTAGAACTTTAACATATGAATTTTGAGAAGACACATTTCAACCCATAATCACTCAATAGCAAATTATTGTTCTGGCCTTAAGACACTGAGATGACAGACAAGTTGTTTTTTCTTGTTAGATATTTTGCTTTTCTTGGCTAGGATGTTGCCAAGTAAAAGACATTTTTATAGAAACAACAGCAAGCCACAAGGAGAAGATTTTGAACATAGAAATCAAGACAAAGGAAACGTTCTCAGAGAGAAGATTGGGCGGCTGCTCCAGGAGCACTCTTTTTTCTCCTTCCAATCTCTTTTATCCCTTCCTTCTCAGGAAAGGGAGTGTGCTCATCAGGGATTTGGTCACATTCTCCTTGCCACTGACGAGTACGAGGGAGGTCTGGCACTCTATTCTTGTCATGACTCACTTTTTACAGGAAGATTTCTCACACCCAGCGGAACCATCCTTCTGTCAGATGGAGACAACTCTTCCTCCAGAGTTCTGCCAAACCAGCCGCAGGAACAATGAATCGGTCATTTCCTCCCAAGCTTGGTTTCCAATAAACTCCAAAAAAAGCCAACCAATGCTGTTGGCCCACAGACTGGATTGCTATTGGACTGCTGGGGGGTTGGAAGTCAGAGCTTGAAAGTCAACAGCACTCTTTCTTTTGTACTCAGTCTCCAAACAGTGATCTTTGGGTATTGGGGTAGATTGATTGTAGTGATGACCACATTTACTCCCACTTCCTGTTTCCAAGCATTTGGTAGTGCCCTCCCACACCACTGTTGGCGTGGCCATGTGTCTTAGTTTGGCTAAAGGGAGCAGTTTGAAAAGTGCCTGCAGGCTGAGGTTTCTCCTCTTGCCGTTCTTTTAACCTCTGCCGCGGCCACCAAACCATCAAACTCAGGTTGGCCTGCTGGCGGAAGAGACACCACGTGGAGCAGAGGTAAGTCATTTCAGCCAAGCCATCATGGATTAGCCAGCTGACCACAGCTGTGTGAGTGCCCAGCTGATTGATATTAGCAGAGTCTGGCCCAGGCTGGAAGAACTGCTCAGTTGTGGGAGGCCCAAATTGCAGACTCTCTGAACTGTGAGCTAAAATAATGTTTTTCTTTGCTTTTTTCTTTTCATTGTCGTTGTAAGTCACTTAGTTGTGAAGTGATTTTTTTATGTAGCAAAAGCTCCACGGATATTTTCCGAAGGGTTCTCCTGGGGTTTAGTACTACTGATGACATAGTGTGTGATGGGGTTTTAGGGAGTTTCCTATCCAGCAAGGTGTAATTTGGGCAATCTGGATTGGGAGGGAGAATCTGTTATCAGTCATGCTCTGGGCCCTTTGGGACCTCAGGCTCAGAGTCAAACTGGCCTTGATTCAAATTATAGCACTGTGTGTTTGTGGAGTAATAGCTATAATAATATCACAATCTCTGTTGCTTCACATCATAAAGGTGCATTTCTCCCCCATGCCACTGCTCATTTATATATTTATATATCAGGTGTCTCCTACATCTGTGAGAATCTGCAGAGCTGACTGGGGCTGGCCAGTCTAAGATGACTCAGCTGGGATGGCTTGTCTTTGCTCCATGTGGTACCTCATCCCCTGGCAGGCTACCGTGTGCTTGATCGCACCTGCATATATCCATGTAGAGTAGGACCCAGGGTTCTTCCATCTAGCGCCTCCTCTGAGCCATCCACTGAATCCTTGGCATCCAGTCAGGGGATAAGCAAAGAGAAAGAACATGGTTATGTAGTAGGACTTGTTTTAGGGGCTGGAAGCACCATAAACTACTTCCTTCCTTATTCCATTGGCTAGAACTAGTCACATGGCCCCACCCAGCTGCAAGAGGACTGAGAACATGATCCAGCAGTGTGCTGAAGAAAGAGAGAAGACAGGTATTGGTGAGTTCCAGAAGTCTGTCTCATGTAGCAACTCAATAACTAGGTATTTGGGCAAATTTTTTGACTCCTCTGATAGTCAAACACTCCCAAGTGAGTTGTACAACTATGCAGAAGCTCTGTGCTCCATTATGCATCTCTTCATTCTGGTATGTGGCCATTCACACTGGGAAACTGAGGAATTTATTTATTTTTGAGAGAAAGAGAGAGAGAGACAGAGCATGAAGGGGGAGAGGGGAAGAACAGAGAGAACAAGACACAGAATCGGAAGCAGACTTCAGGCTCTGAGCTGTCAGCACAGAGCCTGATGAGGGGCTCCAATCCACAAACTGCGAGATCATGACAGAAGCTGACATCGACCCAAGCTGACATTGGACGTTTAACTGACTGAGCCACCCAGGTGCCCCTGTGGAGAAGTTTTTTAATTACAAAAAAGGAATTGAAGCAGGTCTTTTTTTTATTATCATCATGTGCCAGCAATAATAATAAAATACTCCCTCCTAAACAAAAATTGTTACTTAAGTGCTAAACAATCATGGCATTACCACTGAGACTTAATGATCTCCATAGCTACAATGGAGTCCTAACCCACAAGGTCCCAGCTACACATTGTGGTTTTGAGAATACATTATAGAGGCATCTGGATTTCAGATCCATTTAAGCACATTTTCAAATGATCACTCCAGCCACTGTGCTTCATGGAGTGATCACATGGGGTGACAGAACAGATGTAACTCCAGTTCTATATCATCATCTTCACAAACATTGTTTATTTTTACTTTATGGCTTTAATGGAGGAATATCTAGTACCACGGACATTGGAGATACAAGCTGCTCCCCACGGGAGCTTGAACTATGCTGAACCATTGTGAGCTGACTAGGAGTTCACCAAGTTCACTTCCATGCAGAATACTGTATCTATTTAAAGGACAAATGTCTTAGTCAGTTTGGGATGTGATAATAAAGTATCATAGATTGGGAAGTTTTAAACAATAGACATTTATTTCTCACAGTTCTAGAGGCTACACATCCAAGGTGAAGGTGACGACCATTTGGTTCTTGGTAAGGGCTCATCTAGCTTGCAGATGGCTACCTTCTTGCTACCTTATCACATGGCGGAGAATGGAAGCTCTGATGTCTCTTTCCTTTCAGATAAGAGCACTACACCCGTCATGGGGGCTCCATCCTCATGCCCTCCCCTCAATCTAATCATCTCCCAAAGCCCCACATCCTAATGCCATCACATTGGGGTTAGGGCTTCCACAAATGATTTTGGGGAGGGACACAGCATTCAGTCCCTAACAATAAGTAATGAAGTTGTACTATTTTGAAAATAATATGGGGGGAAGTTGGAAAATTATCTGCCATGGGTTCAAATTTACTAGCTTAGTCATTGGCCCCTCCACAGAGGATTGGTCTTTGGTGCGCCCTCCTTATCAGCACTCTACTCTCCACTGGGGTTCCTGCATCCACCTTGATGTGTTAGGATCTCCTTAGGAAAAAGGGTGACTGGAAAGGACTTGAGAATCCCAGGTCTCAGATCCAGATATTAATTGTGGCCTGGACCACACTGTTCACTGGCTGGTGGGGGCAAAGCCATGCTAATTCCAAGTCGGCCAAGCATGAAAGCTCCTGAATCCTCCTCTTTCTGACCCATAGTCTACTGTTCTGGCTTTTTTTTTTTTACACAATCAACTTCCTCTAAAATAGCTGTGTTCAGTTGTTCTCTTCTCCAAATGAGTCCAAATTGGAATAGATCAGTTCTTCCCATACATGAATGACCCTTATTCCAATTGTCCCACATTCTTCCTTCTTTTTTTCTATTATTATTAATAGTAGTAGTATTGATGGCATCATTATTCTCCCAATCTCAGTAATCTTTGGCATGCTTTCTTTTATTTTCCATAGTTCATTAAGTTCTATAATCCAGTTCTCTCCTTTCCCATCTACCCTGGTTTGGACGCAGGTCAGCTTGCATCTGAACTCATGCCTCATTACTCCACTCACACACCCTAAAACCTGTCTGCACTCCACTGCCAAATGAACCTTCCCAAACACTACTTCATCATGCTCCCCCTAGAATCTGTGATGGTTCCAGTTGCTAATGCATCAAAACCATCTCCCTTCAGGCCTGAGGATGCTCTAGCCAGTGACAGACTAAAAATTTTTTAATTGAACATTTCACTTTTCAACTAAAGATTTTCTCCTAAATCTAAATCGAAGCTTGATTTTGGGGAGAGCGCATCTAAATGAGCCAAAGGAGACACCATTTTGCTCCACGCACAAGAAGAATGTGTGGACAGACATCAGGGCTCAACAAATATTTCTTAAATTGAGAAAAGAAACTTATGGATAGCATATGAAAATACAACTTCCTCAGAGAGTATCCTTTGCCCTTATTCATCCACTGATGTTGTAGTGTAGTGTATAACTACACTAATAAATTATTCTAAATCTTAGTGGCTTAAAACAATCATTTTATTATCTTTCAAATTTCTGTACGTTGTTCTTTTGCTGGTCTCTCTTGGGTTTTCTCTTGCAGTTGTACTTAGATGGAGCCTTGGCTGGGATGCTAGCCCAGGTGGGTCTCTTCTCTCCTTAAGTGGTCTTACCTCTCCCTTTCCACATGACCTCTTCATGTCATCTCACCACGTGGCCTTTCCAGGAGAGCCATGCTTCTTATGTGGAAGCTCAGGGTTTCAAAAAATGAAATAGAAGAAGTTGCCATGCCTGTGAAACTAAAGCCCTACCTGGCACAGTGTTGGCTCTGCCATTTCTGTTAAATCAAGTCCCAGGGAAGCCCACCTTCAGTGAGGGAGAGGGTCTATACAATAGTGTGATTCAGGGGGAACATTGGGAGCCCTCTTTGGAGACGAGCTACCATACCCTGGCTTGTAATGATTCAGGTCCTTCCTACATGAAGAATACACTCGCCCCTATAAATCCCAGTCCTATATGGCATTAGTTTAAAGTCCAGGATGTCATCCACGAAATCAGGTGCCAGTATGGATGGGATTGCCCCCAGGGACTCTGTATCACTTCTTCTGTGCAGAGAATAGCAAAAGACAGGTTATCTGTCCCCCCACCTCCACCCATCATATAATAATGAAAGAGCCAGAAAAACTACAATTGACTGCCCTGTTCAAAAAGAGAAAGAAAGGGAGGAGACATGAGCAGTCCCTGATTTATAGCAATTCTGAAAAATCCAGCCTGGCACCTGTCCCAATATCTCTGACTCGAGGCAGGGAATGTTCCTTGATTAAGGCACAATTTTGCTTTTTAGGAATGGTTCTCCTCAGCTCCTGGTCTCATCCTCTGGGCTCTGGTTCTGAGTGATTCTTCGTTTTTCATACGAGTGGCCCATGTTTGTAGTGATGTAGCTCTAAGCCTACTTCCTGCCTCCTTGGAAGTTGCAGGCTGGAGGAAGAGCAAGCTGGGGTGACTAGTCTACAAAAACTGCCCCACTGAGCCACACCTCCTGTTGGTATCCTTCTGTGGTTCCTTCACTGCTGACTCTGGGCTTTAACCAATGACCTGTTTTAACCAATGGACTACAGCAGAAGGCACACTGTGCCAGCTCTGGACACAAGTCTTTTTTTTTTTTTTTTAATTTTTTTCTGAGAGAGAGAGAGAGAGAGAGAGCGCATGAGCAGGAGAGGGTCAGAGAGAGAGGGAGACACAGAGTCTGAAACAGGCTCCAGGCTCTGAGCTGTCAGCACAGAGCCTGAAGCAGGGCTTGAACCCAGGAACCGTGAGATCATGACCTGAGCCGAAGTCAGATGCTTCACGGACTGAGCCACCCAGGCACCCAAGGACACAAGTCTTAAGGAGCCTTAGTAGCTTCTGATTTTGTACCGTTGGGATTCCTGAGCCACCATCCTGTAGGGAGTCTGGCTGCCCAACTGCAAAGACTGCAGGGAGAGTCCACATGGAGAGGGAGAGGCTAGAGACTACACCAAGAGAGAGAAGAGCCTCCAGATAGCCTCATGCCAAGTTGCTTTCCGACTGCAAGCACATGAGGGAACCCAAGTAAGTCCACAAGAAGAACTTCCCACTGAGCCTGGTCAACCTAGAGAGCTGTGAGAGATAAGAAAGTTGTTTGAAGCCATTAAATTAGGGAGGTTTTTTACATAGAGACAGATAACCAAAACACATGTGTTTATTTTCTGCAAGCTATTTAACCATCCTCAGTGCCTGGTACTGTGTTAGGATCAGTGGATGCAAAATGAAATAAAGCATCGATTTTGAGCTCTATCTTATTTGTCAATGAAAAATTTTCAGAAATAGAAATATTTTAATTTTACATTTTAAAGGTAAAAGATTTCTGTGTAATTAAAATATACTTGCTGTGACTTCTTTTGTTAAAGAGGAATACTTATTCTGAGATTTCTCATATTTTTCATTTTCTTCATGTCAGAGTGTTTACATAGTGAAGCACACCTGAACTTTTTTAAAAAAATTTTTAAATGTTTATTTTTGAGAGAGAGAGAGAGAGAGAGAATCAAGGAGGGGCAGAGGGAGAGGGAGAGGGAGACACAGAATCTGAAACAGGCTCCAGGCTCTGAGCTGGCAGCACAGAGCCCGATAAGAGGCTGGAACTCCTGAGCCACGAGGCTATGACCTGAGTCAAAGTCAGACTCATAACCAACTGAGCCATCCAGGCACCGCCCACCAGAACTTTTAATAATACAATATAATTGTATTATAGTACAATAATACAATTTTTAATTAAATTGAAATTTAATTCAGCAAATATTTTCTGAGCACTTACTATGTGCTTCTTCTGTATATTTTTAAAAAACTGTGCTGCAATTCAGGTGTTGCTTTCTCCTTGGTGTCTATTGGATTGCATGGTGCTTATCGTCCTGAGTTACCTGGGGCTCCTGTTTTTGTCTGTTAGCATGTATTCTTATAACTATTATGCATCCCCTGGCTTTTTTCCTATTGCTTCAGCAAGAATTACATTCAGTTGTTCAGTTTCTAAATGACCTAATTAGCAATACTTTTCCATTCTTTCTTTAGAATTCTCAGTCTCCAGTTGGACTCCCTCCCCATTACTTGCTTTTCCTTTCTGAGTTTTACTCACCATCCTGCTAATGAGTTCACGTTCCACTCCTGTCCCTCCATGGATTGCTGCCCAGGCATTTGGAGGCCTCCTTGCCTTAATTATTGGGGAAGAAAAAAATATATCTCTTCTTGGTCTTTCCTAGCTAGACTCTGCTCTGAGTTTCCAGCTTCTTACCTCAGATGTGTCTGTTTTTCACAGAAACAGAGACCATAAAGGAGAGAAGAGCTCTGGAGATCATATAATTTTACAAATGAGCAAACTTTGGCCAGAGAGCCAAGTGACTTGTTCAAAGAACCACAACCAGTTAGTGGCAGAACCAGAGCACACTTCTCCAAACTAAGAAATCCTGGCTTCACTAATGCAATGAAGGCACTATCAAACCACATGAAATGGATGCAAGCAGACTAATTGATGACTGATCTATCAGGTCTATTTATAATTAATTAATGAGTTTTAGTTACATCTCTATTCTTAGTTCTGCACTAAAACTGAGAGAAAATAAGAGAGAAAAAAGCACAGTGGATTCAGGAACTGTAAAATGTACAGCAGTACTTTGTAATGTATTTTTTAGGGTTTAGGAATTTGATGAATGCTCTTAAGCCCCTCACTAATTTATTCAGTAAATACTTATTGAGTATCTCCTATGTGAACACATGTATGTGTGCATGTACACATGTACTCATTTCACCACATCTTTCAAGGGGACATTGTACAAGATAGTCCATGCATACAATGCATGGTCCATGCCCATAGCAATGTATTACAGATTTGTTGGATTTTTTGGTAACATGGACACAATGATTCCTTAAAAATACTTTATCATCCTAATCAGTGTCATGTCCCCAGTACCTAGAACCATCTGATCCTTGCATTTCATAGTGGGGGACCTCAAACTCAAATGCCAGTATGTGAGTCAAATAAAACTGTTTACCAAATTCAAATCCTGGGAAGACAATTGGCTCCACCACCCTGATATGCGCCTTCTTCATCAGCAGAGATGGCAGCATCCAAGCTCCCCAGCCACAAGACTCTCATTTCCTAATAATTCTGTAAATGTGGGCTCAGGAGCAACAGCTCTTACTCATTGACCTCTGTGGAGTGGTTAAACAACCCATTCAGTGATTTGCCTAGTCAGCCACCACTTGATGTCACTAAGAAAAATCAAAGTCTCTTATTAAAGGAAATGAATGGGGAAACATTCCTCATTCCTCTGCATTTGCAGAGATCCAGATATGGGATTGTCCTGCTTTTATTAGTTCAAAATGTATTGGTGATTCTACAAATGAAAATGTAGCATTGGCAGTGCCTCCCAATGAATGTGTTAGATGCCTGTTTCTACATGGGTCATGCTAACACAAACCTATATGTGGCATCTCAGATCCTATTTCTCCAAGCCCAACAGTAAGTGTCTGGTATTAACTCAAACCGTTCAGTTCAAGGTCTTCAATAATCTCCTCAACTTCAAATCTAATTGTCTTCTCTCATTGCTTGTCTTATATAATTTGCTCATTTGTCAACTATTTATAAGTGCCTTCTAGGTGTCAGATATGTTTTAAACACTAAAGATATGACATAGACATGGTCTGCTCTATCATAGAGCTTAATCTCTGTGAAGGCAAGGGAGACAGCAGTCAAGTAAACACATGAATAAGTAGCATAGTTTCAAATAGCGATAGCTGTTATGAAGAAAGTAAGATGAGGTAATAGGATAAGAGTTAATTAAGAAAGGGCTTGGCTGCAGTCATTTGAGTTGAGACCTGAATGGTGAGGAGCAGAGAGCAATGCAAATATATGGGAGCAAAGGGTTCCAGTCAAGGGAAACATCTGGTGCAAAAGCCCTGAAATGAAATGGATTAAAAGTTTCAAGAATCAGAAAGAAAATCTGTGACTGAATATCTAGCTTGAGCTCTTTCCAACATTTGGCATTGTTTACCGTCCTGATTCTGACAGTACTTGCCTACATCTATTTATCTGCTGCTTTTGCTGGTTCTCTCCAAGGTCCTGAAAAAATAAGTATGCCCTTTTTGGAGACTTTGTCTCCTTCTACAGTCTCATTTATTACCTCAATGTTGTACTCACCTGAGTACACTTACTAACCTATGAATTCAGGTAATTATAAATGTTTATTCATTTTATTTTTGAGAGAGAGTATGAGCAAGGGAGGGGCAGAGAGAGAGAGAGAGAGGGAGACACAATCCCAAGCACTGGCAGTGAAGAGCCCAATGTGGGGCTCTATCTCACAAACCTCTATCATCATGACCTCAGTTGAGATCAAGAGTTGGATGCTCAACAGACTGAGCCACCTAGGCACCCCTCAATTCAGGTAACTTTATTTGCATAGAAATGGCAAGAAGACTTACAGCATTTATGGCTTTCTTCTTTCCAGAACACAGAAACACTTAAGTAGTTCAGAAAGACAATGTCTTTTACTAAAGTGGTGGCTGAGGTGGAATGACTAGTACCTGATAGCTTGTTAAGATGTATGTGTGTGGATGTGGATGTGGATGTGTGTCATGGCAGTGAGGGGACTCTGGAGTAAGAATGATTCCCAAGTGTTAGACTGAAATCTCTGGGTAGATGATGGTGCCATTCGCTGAGATTCAGAAGAGAAGTGGATTCTGTTTTGGTGCAGGGCAGGGTGAGTGGATGGATATAGGTAATGGAAGGTAAGACAGAGTCGAAAGGGGTTATAAAGGATTTCCTGAGTCAGAAGCTGGGACTCCAGCAGGAGAAGGTCTTTTTCTGTCATCTCAGATTGGAGCTCCAAATAAATCTTGCTGAGTAAGCATAATAAAAATGGGAACATTGTTGTATGATTCTGTTAGGTGCTATTATTCTTCTACATTGGGATTCAAGAATTTTATAGTTGGTCTAGAAACTTACCCACCAAGCATAAATTGTTTTCATTAACGTCAGAATGCTACAACCCAAGCAGTTTAGAAGTTGAGAAAATTCCCTTGGAATTTCAGGCCAGAGTTATTTGTGTCATTTTGATTTTCCTTCTGCCCAGCTAAGTAGATTTTAGAAGGACAAACACTGGTCTTTGAGAGTTGGACCATGGTGGCAGACACGACCATCATTATATGTTAACTAATGTTCATCAATCATTATAAAAATTTAATGGGCACTGATTATGCATCAGACATTATGCTGGGCGCCAGGGGTGCAAAGATAAATAAGATATGGACTTTGCTCCAAATTATCAACAAATCACATCAGGGCTGATTTCCTTCTTCACACTAGTGATTCCCTTTCATAACTGATGAATACTGTCTTTTTAAATGGTCTGTTATGTGTCAAGAGCACGTGGGACAAACTTGTGTTTTACCCTTTTATTCCTACAGCTAATTGCAAATCACCATCTCACCAAAGAGTTCTGTGATGCCAAGAGATTCACTGTAGATCACTTGGAAGGGGGAAGAAGTCTAGAAGGGGTCAAGATATGCTACATTTTTTTTAAGAGTTTGTATTACTAGGAAATAGTTTCCTTGGTTATTACTTATGAATCCTCTCACCTAGTTCTCTGATAAAGCAGCTTGAGGGCCTATGTTCTGGCATTTTGATGGAATGGGTTTATTTTCTCTACCTCGGACACCAGGTGTTACTTGCTAAAAACAGCAGAGGACTGAATTTCTTCCCTTAAGGATCCTGGCAACTCTGCAGCAAATGTGGGCACTGACCCGGCCCAGGCTCTGTTACATTTTGTGTCACACACTTCCTAATGGAAGAGTGTGTGTGTATGTGTGTGTGTGTGTGTTTGATTGAGGTGGGGGATGGGGAGAGAGAGGGAGAGAGAATGTACTTCAGTGTTCCTACTTTCAAATACAGATGGTGTTCTCTGCCTTAGTTTTTTCACAACCTGCCGGGAGCCGCACCAGCCTCTCTGGATGGCAGTCACAGCAAGGGACCTGGTATCTCCTTCTGCTACTACTGGCTCATGTTGCAAATGAGGCTGCTGGTATTGACCAGGTCTCACAATATTCCAGATCAGACCGATATTCCCCACACAGATTGATCATAAGGAAAGGCATGTCCTTGCCTTTCCAAAGATGATTGTCAAGAGGCTCTTCCTATGGGCCTTGCAGATCCAAGACTTACATAATAAAGGGGGTTTGAGTCTGTCCCTGAGGCAAAGAGCCTAATTTAGAGTTAAGGGCAGATATCTACCCCCACCCATTTGTTCCTGCCTGGAGCATTTTCTGGCCTGTATATGCTGATTACTCCCTGTGAAGGAACCCTATTGAGGAACTTTTTGTGATTATGAGAGCAAAGGTACCTCCTGAAAGACCTGTTTTTGACCCCTGCTCACAGAGAGGCAACTTCACCCTCTTATGCTAAAACCATTGTCTTGTATGCTAAAGATGCCTCCCTTCCCCCATAAGATAAGCATCGAAATCCCCTACCTCAATCGTTATTGATAAAGGTTATGCAGGAATCTTCTACAAATTTATGTTCTGGGAAATTCTTACATATCAAAGAAGTTTGTTTTCAGAAATAATTGTCTAAAGCAAATGCCACTTCTGTGCCTTCTCAAAAACACTTAAAGTTGAGCCCCAGTCAGAGCAGAGATGCCTGCCTGGTGATCAGAAAGAATCTCCGGGACTCTCTCACTCTCTCGCCGACACCGTCCATCCTTCAGGGACCCCTGGATATGCTGGAGCCGGCCTCCAGCAATAACCAGTAGTTCTGAAAGTAAAATAAGATAAAATAGGACAATAAACATGACTGTACCTAGAAAAAAGTGAGTTGTGCCATTTAAAAATATTATTTGCTAATTTGTGGCATAAATCAGTATTACTCTGCATTCTCATGAGAGACAGTATAGTCTAGTGGTTAAGGACATAGACTCTTTGATTTGGCCTTTTCTAGTTATGTGATCTTAAACAAGTTACTTAATCTCTTTGAGCCTCAATTTTTTAATTTGTAAAATAACAGTAGTGACGTTATCTGTTTCATATGGTTGCTATGAGGCTTGAATAACTTGTTATAGTTAAAAGTGCTTACCCTAGTGTCTGACAAATGGAAAGTGTTTACTTAATCAAGCATTTGCTTTCTTTGTCCCTGCCATGCCCAAGAAGATCCAACAACTCTTTCCAAATGTATTTTTACAGAAATAACCACTTATATCCTCCCACAACCTACTGAAAAGCCAAAACATTTGCAAAATGGAGAGACCTCATGCACACAAGAGAACAAACTGTTAAAGGACCTGGATTTCAATCCTGATGGCTTGGCCAGTTAGCCAGGTGACCTTGGACAGACTTGTTTATGGTAGTACTGGCATTTCTGTGATATGCAGCTGACGAAGCTGAGGCCCTACCTTATTCCCCCAAGGGAATAGAAATGCTCAAGTCTTTCCCACCTTTAAAACAAACCAACTAATGAATGCTAACCAAACATTTCATTAAAATATTTCTCTTTGTGTTCATAGTCAATCTTCTCTAAATGTTGTCTGCATTAATTTCCTCCACATTTTCACCTGCATTCACTTCTTAACAAGGGTTGGCAATTTTTCCTTGGCCTCTATCACCCTATTTCACCCATTCTTTGTTGATAAAAGCCAGTGGCCATCTTTCAATCTTCATCTCCCTTAACTTTTGGCCACAAAGAGAAGGCGGTGAATGACCTTCCCATTGGGAATTGCATTTTCAAGTTTGAGTCCAGATATAGCAATTCTTGTTGCTGAAATAAAAATTGTCATTTAAAGGGACTTTGTTCTGCTGAAAACACCCCCATTCAGATACAAAATGTGAATTATTCAAGTAATCAAGGAAACTGGGTCTACTAAAATATCTTACGGTGGCATCAGACACCAAAGGTGAAATCTGATGACAGGAAAATGATTAGAGCATAAAGCAATTTGTTGTTTTGTTCTGATCTGCGATGATGATGGTGAAGTCAGCACCTCCTGCCATTTGTACCTGATGGGTCCTAATACATTTCAGGCCATCATCTAATCATTCTCCCCCTGTCCAATCAAGACGTATTTGTCCATGTCACATTCCATCAAGACCTTCATCTTTGTTATGGAGCTGATACAAAGATAGAAGCAAACTGTGAAAAGTAGTCATTTGCATTCCAACATTTTCCAAGTTTAATTTCACACACTTTCACACACAGGCAGGTGGATGCAGACAATGTTTTTGGTCAGGGGAACCTTCTGCAAACCCCCTGAAATCCACCATTGTCCCCAGAGTTGACTGCATTTTAATGGGACATTTGGTGAAGCTGCTACTCTGAGCTGAGTCAGATCATTGTGGAAAAACTTTAGCATTCTCAGAAGCTGTCAAGATGATTAAAGAGGGTTCTTGTGCAATAGGTCCCAAACGGCAGCATCAATGGAGTGGAATAAATACTGGACTGAGAATCAAGCGAACTGGTCTGGTCTGGTTCTGGGACTTTGGGGAAGCCTCTTCTACTCTCTCAGGCTGGGCATTGTCACCCATAAGAGGACGGGCTGACCCAGTTTCTAAGGTCATGCCCAGTTCAATGATTCTGAAGTTATTTTTTAATCTCCTCTCTCTTGACTCTGTAGCTTTCTTCCTAATTTCCTTGACCTGTTTTTACCTTGCCTGGTTTTACCACTACTTTCCAATGTGATTACTTCTTATCTCCCTGCCTCTTCACTTACTTTCTGGCTAGCTCTCTCAGAGATAACCCCAGGAAATATGTATCTCATAAGCAAATCGTCTTCTCCTTTGGAGATAGTATATCTCTATGCTATGTTCACAGCAGAACAATTGCATGCTAAATTCAGGATGTGTTCAGAATATTCACTCTTATAAAGCCAGACTCTTCAGCCTGAATCCTGGGTCCTTTCCAAAGGCTATTCACTGATGCTCATGTGACATGATGGTTGGGTGGCCAGGCTTCAAACTAGATAATTTAACTAGATGACCAGGCCCTATATGGAGTAGACTGTAGTCTTCCCATGCCTCTGCTGTGATAATAGTTTCTCTAAAGATTTTTAAACTCTAAGTTGACAGAACTTTTTTTCCCCCCTCCATTTCCTCAAGCCCAAGTCTGGGGTGTGGAAACAACCATGACTCACCAGTTAAACATGTCAGTAAGAACCATACCCTCTTTCTTAGGGCTCAGTTAGCATGTCAGCTGTTAGCATGATGAGTGTTTTTTTAAAGACTCACAACTAGAAATACAGTAGAATTTCAGATCATCAAGTATAATGAGAACATCCTAAATGTTTTCCAACAGGATTAAAGATAAAACACAGGACACACAATCAGAAGTTCATATAAACAATGGATACTTTTTTAGAATAAATATGTCCCAAATATTGGCAAGTTTATCTGAAATGCAAATTCAATCAAGTAGTCTCTAGTTTAACTTGCCAAATGTGGCAATGCTGTTTTCCAGAAGAAAGCTAGATCACTCAAATATCCCATCAGAAGCAATGGATGGTAAAAGGCAGTTTGAGTGATTACAGTTTTCAGAATTCTGAGATACTATGATTTCCTCCTAGAATTCCATACCTACTCATCATGAAGTATACTGGAGAAATTAAAACACGTTAAGACATTTAAGGACTTAGAAAAAATGACTTTTCAGAAAGTTGTCCAACAAGTGTTCTAGTAAAATAAGAGAATAAATAAAAAGAGGGGTTTATGAAAGCGTGACTCAGGTTCAGAAAAGCAGTGAGGAGGATTCCTAAGGGCATGTATCCAACAGAATTAAGGTAACATATAAGATTGTTTAACTGCAAGTAATAAAAAATCCATTGGCTTAACAAAAGCCACAAGTAGGGTGGTCTCCCAGATTGATTCAATGGTTCAAAGACCCAGGCTTTTACCATGTTCTTGCTCTGTCATCCTGGAACTGGCATCATCCTAAAGCTGCTCTTCTTCCTGGCCCTAAGATGTTTGCCAGGAGCAGTCTGAGCAAATGCATCTTTGTTCATGCCTAACAGGAGAGATACTGGCTTCCCCTTCCCAGCAAGTATCTCCTCACATCTCATTGCCCCAAATTGGCCTAGAAGAGAGTTCCCAGAAGAATCTCTAGAAAATGGAAATGGAGTCACTTTTATTCTTCCAGGCAGGCCCTACTCTGTGCCAGGCGCTGTTCTTGCCCTGGGGGTAAAGCAGAGACTAAAGAGACAAAACTCTCTGCCTTCATGAAGCTTCCATTTAGGTAAACAGATGATAAACACGTGTATAAAACACCTGTGTGCTGTAAGGTGATGCACACTAGTGGGACAAAGCAGAAGTGGGGGGGGGGGGAAGGGAGTGTGTTTGTGGGGGGGTGGATAGGAAGTGTGAAGGGCAATGGAATTTTAGGGACCACTTCCAGGAACGTCCTCAGTGAGCATGTGACCGCTGTCTCCAGTCTAATGACCTGTGGTGGAATGGATTTGGGAGAATCAGCCACACTGTCCATTGCATCAGAGACCCAGGGAGAGAGGTCCGCTGGAAAAAAAAGGAGACTTTGAAGATTACCTGACATACTGGAACATTTCAAAGCAGCATTAGAACGAGGAAAAACAAAACCACATATAAGAAAGAAATTATACTCGCAGAATACTACTTGGCTCCCTGTGGATAACATTTACATAGCCACAATGACGTAAATGCGGTTATTAGTTTTCAGATTTTAGAACTGACAGAGAAAGCACAGAAGATTTAATTACCATTACAGAACCAAATGTAAATGTTATCAATTTGAATGCTGTAAGATTTGCAACGCTGAACGAGGTAGAAAAGCCAAGGGCAAGGCTGGGAGCGCCCACGTTCTCACTGTACCCATGGGGACACCAAGACAGGCTGACTACCTTTGGTGGAATAGGAACTGATGTTTATTATCTAAAATTTCAAAGTAGCCAAACAATAGAGAAACTAGATGTGTGTTCTAGCCATGTTGGGAAGTTGGGATGGACAGGTAGGAGGAGATATAAGTGAGACAAATCTTATGGCAAGATGCTGAATGTCTAAAATGGACAAGATCAGAAATAGCATAAAAACCCATGTACCCGGGGCGCTCAGGTGGCTCAGTCGGTTAAGCATCCGGCTCTTGATTTTGGCTCAGGTCATGATTCCAGGCTCGTGGGACTGAGCCCTCCGTGGGCCTCTGCACTGAGTTTGGAGCCTGTTTAAGAATCTCTCTCCAATAAGTCAGGCAGAGAAGGACAGATACCATATGTTTGCACGTATAGGAGGATTAGGAGGAACTTAATGGAGGATCATGGGGGAGAAGAAGGGGAAAAATAGTGGGGGAGAGGGAGGGAGGCAAACGCTGAGAGACTCTTGAATGCTGAGAACAAACTGAGGGCTGATGGGGTGGGGGAAAGGGGAGGGGGTGATGGGCATGGGGGAGGGCACTTGTGGGGATAAGCACTGGGTGTTATATGGAAACCAACTTGACAATAAACAATTAAAAAAAAGAAAAGAATCTCTCTCTCTTTCTCTCTCTGCCCCATTCCCCCCACCTCACGCTCACTTTCCCCCTCGCTCAAAAAACAAAACAAAGCAAAACATGTACACTCCAGAACCAAAAAAGAACCATACTTTTGTGGGGGTTTTTTTGTTTTTGTTTTTGTTTTTTGAGTACAGAATAAACACGTTTAAGAGTCAGTGGATTACCTTTGGGGGGTAAAACTGATTGGCGAGTGAAGGACAAAGTATACTTTTCATTGTTCATCCTTTGGGAAAATTTACCTTTTGGACAATGTGTGCATTACTTTGATTTAAAAAATGTCTGGTCTCCACTGTAGAAAATTTTCTTTTCTTTTTTTTTTTAATTATCTCTATCTTTTTCTAAAAGTTTATTTATTTATTTTGAGAAAAACAGAGACAGACTGAGTGGGGGAGGGGTAGAGAGAGAGGGAGAGAGAGAATTTCAAGCAGGCTCTGTGCTGCCAGCTGCTGGAGCCTGACCTGGGTCTTGAACTCACTAAGCAGGAGATCATGACCTGTACTGAAAGCAAGAGTTGGTTGCTTTACTGACTGAACCACCCAGGCTCCTAACCAAAATTTCTTTCTGGATTCCTTAAAGTGATCTGTGATCATTATAGAAAATTTGGAAACTCCAGAGAATCTTCTAGGATTTAAAGACAACTCTCAAAATATTCTTCTAGTCCTTTTTAACAACTATATTTACACACATTTTCAATTATATGGAGCAAAGATACATTTTGATGAATTCAAATTCATGACTCTAAACTGATTAGCTTGGATTTCATAGGTAATTTATAACATTTTAAATCTCTCTTAGGACTGAACATATGACCAAAACAAACAGGATTTAAGAGTCTTTATTGAAGAGATCTTTGACATTAAACAGTAATGGTGAAACGTATCCTGTTTATCAGGGAGACTGGACCCCAGCAAACTAAAGTCGAGTTCAGTCTGATGGTCTTCAGACAGTAAGAGCTATTAATTGCCAGACAAATTAAATGATGTATTTGTTTCATATCTGAGGACAATTACATAGATAACTTGTATAATTAAGGCATGGTATTCAGGTCCTACCTTCCTCGATGGGCTCGCCTCTCGTTTGTCCTTAACCTTGGCTCGATACCCAAGCCTCTCTGATCTAGTTGTATGTCACAGAATACACCAGGCTTCTTCCAGCTTTTGTATTTGGGCAATGCTATTTCCTGTGCTTAGAATGTTTTTTCCAGGCTAGTTTGGGTGTCAGTGTGAATGCTCTCTTTCCTGTGATTTTTAACAAATCTTCGTATGTATTTTGCTGTTTCTTTCCTTGCGCTGCCAGTAAACTTGATTTCTCTCTTGACTAGTGTAGTCCTGGTTTGGAGTGAAGAGTATGTACTGTGGGCTGGGCTACATGAACTTGGCTCCCAGTTACACCTCTAACTGGCTACAGGAGCTTGGGCAAGTCACGTAACCACCTTGGGCCTCGGTTTAGACATCTGTAAAATGACATTAATAGTAATACCTACCTCCGTAGTTATGGGAAGGATTAAAAGGCATAGTGCCTGGAAATGACAGGGGCTCAGTGGTTTTAATGATTAGCTAGCCATGGAGGTTAGGGACTGTACCTTAGCATCTGTGTCCTCTGTGCCATGGTAGAACTTGGCATCATGTCCTTGACAAAGTTGGTAAACTAAATGAATAAGCGAATAATTTAAGGAGTGAACTCAGCTGCCTTTGTCTTTATAACAGTCATTATAGGAATAGTATTTCCAAGCATGGGCCTCAGGGCCACACAAAAATCTAACCAGTATTAATTCAATGAGCCCCTATTTTTCTTATTAAAACAAAGAACCACTTTCTGAAAACATTCCTTGCTTTACCAGCATTGGAAAGATGCATCTGAGAAGCACAGGGGGTGCCCCAGCTACAGGATGTCAACGCTTTCTTTCCTCAAGATTTTTCAAAGCCAGGCAGATGCCAGACCTTCTGGCCTAAGAACTTGACTAAAACGACAGTGGATTTCAAAGAGGTACGGAGAATTCCTAACCACATCGCAATCAAGGGGGTTGTTAGAGCATTTTTGTACTGACATATGAAATGCGTATATCTGGATTTTCTACCTGATTGTTTTTCTTCCCTGTCTATGGAATTATTGCTTGTAGACCTGGGATATTTCCCTTCAAGGCCAGGCATATTTAATATCTTTGTAGTTGTATTCAACTGCCTTGTGACCCCAGGGACTCCAAGTAGTAAGGCTGATTCTGCTCTCATTAGGTGACTCCATCTATCTGTGCCTCACCTTGAACGAAGGTTCCACATACTCCACCAGAAGGAGGAGAAGGCATCTCACTCTACCTGCAAGAGAATTGGGTTCTGTGGGCATTTTTTTCAAGCCTGACTCCAAGCCAGACACTCCGGTAGTTACTTGGGAGAATAATATTTGTCCTGCTTATCTTCGAAGGCTGCTGGAAGACTCTAGTGAGCTATTTTATAAAGTACAAAGTGATCTACAAACACAGGGTTTTATTATTATTAAAAACACATCTCATCTTCCACTGGAACGTCCAAATGAAAGGAATGCTGGGTATGATAAAGAGCCAGGGCTAAAGGGAGAGAAACATTAAAAAAAAAATCCCAATTACCATGTATCACACAAATATCACAAAGAGAGTGATTACTTGATTAATTAATGATAGAGGCCCCACATTTAGGTTTTTCAGTTATATTGGCATCAACCCTGTTTGCCTATTCAGGACCCACTTATTTCTGCCGACAAAGAACTATCAAACCACTGAGGCCTAACTGACGTGTGATTAATGTGGGCTCTGTTAATTGTATGGCTGAGTTTTATGCACAAAGCTGTATCCTTGATTTTTCTCCCTTAATTTCCTCCCGTTTGACTGTTGGTCATAAAACAGCTTCAAATATATCTGCTGAGCATGAGAGCAAGTTTTGCAACTTGAAAAGTGCCTGAGTCAGTTTGGGCTCTCATGTAGTAAAACAGACTTGAGGGAACGCTTAGGCGGTAAGATGGATTGCCATTTGGTCTCCACTCCTTTCCTCCCTGACTCCTTTTCTGCAGCTTCTGGCCGGGTCTCATCTGTTATCATTAATCACTTGCATAGCATCCATAGTGCCAAAAGGCTTAATCACCTTCTCTCTGACAGCCCATCAGATGTGGCCCTTTTCATCCTCATTCTAGACGGATGGGGATGGTGACATCTTCCAGTCTATTCTCCTCTGCATCCATTTACCTTTTTGTTAAGAGCACCTGATTTTCTTCTGGAATCTACCACTCTTTCCACTCCTCTGCTTAGATTCTCAGCGGTGCAAGCAGAACTGATCTCATTTCCCCGGCTCCTGGGCTGGGCTTGCACAATTAGAATCCCGGTGATTGGTGCAGGGATGGGCGTGTGACCCATGCTTGGCCAATGAGAGGCAATTCTGGGACTTTAGCTGGAATCACTAAGAGAGAGATGTTCTCCTTTTCCTCCTGGGTTTTTAAACTGGTAAAACTTAAGCCTAGAGCTTTTGGTCTCTTTGCCACTAATAAAGGGGCACCCACTGGAGAATGAAGCCAACACAGAGGAAAGAAGAGCCAGAGATGGAGAGAGACAAACTCCTGCTAGCATTGTTGGAATCTGTGGATTCGGCCGTGCCTAAGGACAAGCCTAAGCATGTATTTTTCTATCATATGAGCCAGTTTAAATAGGTTTTTGTCACTTATAACTTAGAGCCCTGACCCGAATGATGATGCTAATCATGACACCTTTTTGCCTCAGCATATCCTGTGTATTGAGACCCTTAAGAAAAATTGGATTGAGGAGTCAGTCTGCAGGAAATAAAGTCCATAATTTTAGAAATACATATACAGATTTAAAAGTATACGTTTTCTCCATAGAAAAAGTTTACTTGAGTCCATTGGACGTTTTCCTTTATGTTGTTAGAGAGGTATGATTGAAATAGTTTTGCAACATCTCTCTGGTAGGAGAATACACCACAGCCTCACTGGGAGAGCCACATAGCTCCCTCATTCATTTATTCATTCACTCATTCAATGAGTGGGGGGTGCCTGAGCTAGATAATGAGAATGCGTCATGTTAACAAGATAGCTCTGTTCGTTTTCCTGATGGAGATTATGCTCTAACAGATTTTAATGAATCAAGAATCTGGGACCCATAAAGGAAATCATTTGATTTTGATAATGATGTATAGGACAACCTGGGGATAGATCTTGTGATTTCCATGGTGTGTGGATGATTTCATTAGTTCTAGAAACATTTCTGCTTTGATGTTCATTTTTGTCTATAATGACCTTCAGATCTTTTTGTTTTCAACCTTGGGAAGGAAAAGTTTCTTTAAAAAGGAAATTGAGGCACCTCAACATTAAGAAGGTTGTAAGGACTGAAAAATGCCACCCATTAATCCTATTGCTCTAAACAATTGTCTTTCTTTGGAGCCATTAAGATTGGTGTAGATTTAGGGCACCTTTATTCCCATGAGCTATAAACACTTCATGAGGTTGAGTGCATTTTATTTTCCCCAGTCTCTGCCGATTGTATCAGAGGCCAGAGTTATAGCCCCCAATTCACAGAGGAAAAAAAACCAATGCAGGGAAGTCTAAAGCACTTGTCCGAGTTGTCACAATTAGAGGCAGAGACGGATCTGATCTCCTCTGATCCTTGGGAGAAGCCTTCATCCCCCAGAGTTCCCATCCCACACAGAGCTTCTCACACAGTTCCTCCCTTCCATCCCCACTGCCCAGCCCTGGATGAGACCTTAGTCAATATAACGTGGGGATTGTGCCATTTCCTCCCTCTTCTCTTCACCACCACTTCTGCTAGTCTGTTCTACTGCACTTTGCTGCCAGAGGAATCTATCTCATGCACACCAACAAGCCTGTCACTCCCCTGACCAGAAACCTTCACTGGTTCTCTTTCCTCCCTGCAGGATGGGGTCTACATCCACCATGCCGCATCTCCATGTCTTCCTCTCTGTGATCTCTCTCTCCGTGTCCAGACCCATGGCTCTAGCCCAACTCCCCACTCCCCAGATGAGCCCTCTACTTCCATGTGCCTTTATTCTCACTATTCTTCATCCTAGAATGTTTACACCTCTGTATTCCTGCTTCCCCAACATTCTCACTTACTGAATTTCTACCCATCATTCCAGGCATTGAGAACCCCTCCCCACCAACCAAGCTCCCTGAGATCTTTCTTAGCTGGAACCAATTTCTTATTTTCTCTCCTCATTATATTTGGTTTAGTCCTGCATTTTAGTCTGATATGTATGTACATACTAGCCCGTGTCTCCTGATAGTATGTAAACTCATCAAGACAAGGAACCATGCCTGGCTCTTCTTCCTTGTGACTCCCCTTGCGTCTGCTGCTTTGGGAGAGAACTAAAGAAGCATTTGCTGACTGAGCAATGATAAGTGGGCTCTCTCCAGCTGAACTGGTCAGCTTCATACTAAAGCTTCATACTTAATGTTCTGAAAAGTTCTGAAAAGCAGCCCATTGCTCCCGTCTACGGACACAAAGCCTCCTGAGACCACCTGACCCACCAGGGGAGAGAAGGCAGGCCCCAGTTCCAATTAGTTTGGAGCTACCGCCACAGCGATGGCTTCTCAGCACCCAGCACCAGACCTGTTCCGGTTGTGTTTGGGGCCTTAGCTTTGGAGCCCAAGGCTAGGTCTCTGCAGTGCAACTGACACCCGCCATTACAATAGATTTGGTATTTGTGCTTATCACGAGGGCACAACACCCAGCGGTGGTTCAGCATATGCACAATTGTTCTAATTTGGTTGTTAAAGCTGCCAAAGTAATGACTAATGCAACTGACAGAAATATTTTTAGTGAACGAATTACATCAACCACTTGACCATTGGCCTCTATTAGAGTTGGAAGATCTAAAGGAAGCAAAACAAATAGTCCAGAGCATGAGAAGATCATCAGTGGGCATCTCATAAGGGATGATCTCCTTTCACCGAGGCCATATTATTGACAGCATCCTTTCTTCTCCATCTCCCTGAGAGATGCGCCTTTTCCTTTCCAGGTTCAATACGCATTGAACTATTTCTTCTCACACGTGGTTTGCATTTTCCTCCCAAGATAAATCTCATTTCATTAGGTGCTGTCCATATTTCTAATCTGCTAAGTCCATTTGTATTATCACTTGGCCCTGCCTGACAGTTGGCCTATTTCTCCCTTCCGTGTGGCCATAACTTCTGAGTGGTCACAGAACAAGTCAGGAGCACTCATCCTTCCCTTCCGGGAAAAAGGTTGGGAGAAGAGGAAGAAAAAGCCAATAGGAAGAAAAATAACCATCTTTGTACTTACTGAACAAGAATAGTCTGTGGTTTTGTATAAAATTTGCAGCAAGGAACAAGTCCCACAGATAATAATAAATAGTAAACAACAGGGGCGCCTGGGTGGTTCAGTTGGTTAAGCATCCAACTTCCGTTCAGATCATGATCTCATAGTTCATGGGTTTAAGCCCCACATCAGGCTCTGTGCTGACAGCTCAGAGCCTGGAGACTGCTTTGGATTCTGTCTCCCTTTCTCTCTGAGCCTCCTCTGACTCACACTCTGTCTCTCTTTCTCTCTCAAAAATAAATAAACATTGAGAAAATTAAAAAAAAATAGTAAGCAACAAAATTTGTGTGTTTAGTATGTACTAACCATTTTTAGTCCTCATGCCCACTTTTTAAAAAAAATTTTTAAACGTTTTTTTTATTTCTGAGAGAGACAGAGAGTGAGCAGGGGAGGGCCAGAGAGAGAGGGAGACACAGAATCTGAAGCAGGCTCCAGGCTCTGAGCTTGAACCCACTAACTGTGAGATTATGACCTGAGCCCAAGTCAGACACTTAACCCACTGAGCCACCCAGGTGCCCCCTCATGCCCCGTTTCTGAGGCAGGTACCTTATCATCTCCCTTTTGGGAGGTGCTTATTTTTGTCTTTGCTTATTTTATTTTATAAAAATGTGATCATATTATATAGATGGTTGTTTAATTTGTCTTGCTCACCTGTAAGAACTAATGGCAATTGTTAGGGAATGAATTCATGATTTGTAATGCCTATATCATATTTCATGATGTGAATTTATTATACTAATCCAAACATTCCCCTATGAATGGACAATCACTTTGTTTTCACGACCTTAGCTGTAATTTTAATTACAATTGCTATTGTGTTGGTTTGAGCAATGATGAATAAACATCCTTGAGTGTGTATTCTTATGCATTGGGAATTTTATTTCTGAGCAAAGTAATTCATTGGTTTTTATTCATTAGTTTTAGATTCACAGAGTTGTGCAATCATCACCACAAACAACTTCAGAACATTTTTATCACCTCACAAAAAATTCCCATAGCCAAGAGCAGTCACTTTTCACTTCTTCCCAACCCTCCATCTCTAGGCAACCACTAATCTACTTCCTGTCTCTCTAGATTTACCTACTCTGAACATTTTTTGATAAATAGAATCATGTAATATGTGATCTTTTATGACTGGCTTCTTTTGCTTAGCATAATGTTTTCAAGGTTCCTCCATACTGTCATATGTATCAGTCCCTTATTCCTTTTCATGACTGAATAATATACAATCATATGGCTACACCATATTTTGTTTGTCCATTTATCCATTAGTGGTTGTTTGGACTGTTTCTACCTTTTGGCTATTATGAATAGTACTACTTTGAACATGATGTACATATATTGGTTTGAGTCTCTGTTTTCTTTTGAGTATATTCCATATTCATCAGGCTTCTCCAAAGAAACAGAACCAATGCATAAAAGAAAAAGGTTTATGTTAAGGTATTGGCTCATGCAATTACGGAGGCTGAGAAGTCCCATGATCTGCTATCTTCCAGCTGGAGTCCCTGTAGAACCAGCGGTAGATTGAAGGCCTGAAAGCCAGATCCTAGTCTGAAAACATAACAACCACGAGCACCAAGGGCAGGAGATTGATGCCCAAGCTCAAGAACTCAGGCAGAGAGGAAATTCAACCTTCCTTGGCTTTTTCATTCTATTCAGGCCCTCAGTGAATTGAGTGATACCCACCTACACTGGGGAGGGCCCTCTGCTTCACTCAGTCCTCCTATTCAAATGCTAATCTAGGGGTGCCTGGGTGAATCAGTTCATTGGGCATCTGACTTTGGCTCAGGTCATGATTTTACAGTTCATGAGTTTGAGCCCCGCATCGCGCTCTGTGCTGACAGCTTGGAGCCTGGAGCCTGCTTCAGATTCTGTGTCTTCCTCTCTCTCTCTGCCCGTCCTCTGCTCTCTTTCTCTCTCAAAAATGAATTAACATTTAAAAAAATGCTAATCTCTTCTGGAGATTACCCCTGTGTGTTACCCTCACAGGCATACCCAAAAATAATGTTTAACTGGTCATCTGGGAATACCATATCCCAGTCGAGTTGATATATGAAATTAACTATCACATATACCTTAGGAGTGACATTGCTGGGTTATATGGTAACTATATGTTTAGTTGTTTCAGGAATTGCCAGACTGTTTTCCAAAGTGGAAAGTGGAATTGTTTTCTTAATTTCTTTTTGGGTTACTCATTGCTAATGTGTAGACATAGAATTTATTTTTGTAAGTCAATCTGGTATCTCAAAACTTTGCTGAATTCACTTATTATCTCTAATTTGTGTGTGTGTGCATGTTGATTCTTTAGGACTTTCTATGTATAACATATTATCTGTGAAAAGATAGTTTTACTTATTCTTTTTCAATTTGGTTGGCTTTTATTTTATTTTCTTGCTTAATTGCACTGGCCAGGACCTCCAGTACCATGTTGAATAGAAGTGGTAAGAACAGGCATCTTTGTCTTATTCTGATCTTAGGGAGAAAGTTTGCAGTCTTTCTCCATTAAGTATCATATTAGCTGTGGGTTTTTCATAGGTGTTCTTTATCAGGCTGAGAAAGTTATCTTCTATTCTTAGTTGGTTGAGTTTTTTGTTTTAAATCATAAAAGCGTATTGGGCATTTTGAAATGCCTTTCTCTGAGTCTATATAGAGGATCACATGATTTTTGTCCTTTATTCTATTGCTATGGAGTATTACATTAATTAATTTTTGGATATTAGCTAACCTTTCATTCCTGGGATAAATCCTGCTTGGTGGTATTTGATCCTTTTTATATGTTGCTAGACTTGGTTTGCTAGTATTTTGTTGAGGAATTTTGCACCTATATCCCTAAGATAAATTGGTCAATGGTTTTCTTATGATGTCTTTGACTGCCTTTCATATGAGGGTAATATAGAGTAAGCTGGGAAGAGTTCCCTCTTCTTTGATTCTTTTGGAAGAGCTTGTGAATAATTGGTGTTAATTTCTTAAATTATTAGTAGAATTCACCGGTAAAGCTCTCTGGGTCTAGATTTTTCTTTGTGGGAAGTTTTTAAAATTAATAAACAAATCTCTTGTTACAAGTCCACATATTTGGCTTAAATTTAAACTCAGTTTTGCTGTAGGGAGGTTCAGACCTTTCTGTTTTATGACATACCTTCACTCTGGGCAAAATCTTTGGGTCACTTTTTTGAAGCTAGGGGCAGGGACAGTAGCCCACTAATCTTGGAGTGACTCCTGCTTTACAAACAGGCCATTGGGCAGGAGTGGTAGCTTCTGATCTTTGCGTCTTGCCTTTCCTGGTAGAACCAATACCCTGCAAGTGAGCTGGGATGAGGGTACTTGGGTCCTCAGTTATTCTCAGCCTGCTATATATAGGGAAGAGCCTCCAGCATTCAAGTGTAGGTTGGGGGAGGAGGGAGCCTCGACTTCTTGGTTATAATTGCCTAGAATTTAGCCTCTGAAATACAAAGTACAGGGAGGTTGGTGGATACTAATGAGAAATGCTCACACCCTACTCCTCCTGGGTTGATACCATACCCTTGACTGAGAGGAAGAGGGAGAGAGAACCTCATCGTCTTGAGGAGGACCACGCTTGTCTGGAATGGAGCTTCTATCACAATGAGCTGGGAGCAAGGGAGAGAAGGAACAAGCTGTTACTCAAATGGTGCAGATTTTTGCTATTCTTACCAAAATTAAGTAGATTTTCTTAAACAAATACTTCTTTGTTGGCCGTATGCCCTTAGCACAATTTCTAGAGACTTTAAATTGTTGGTATTTTAAATATAATTTTCACCAGTTATGCTTGTTTAGCTGGTTAATGGTGTCTGCATAGTCCCTGATGCCAACTCATTAGAAATTGTTCACCCTTTCCAGTTTCAGTATAAGTTTCCAGATTGCTTTCCTAAAAGGCTGCAGTTGTTTGTTTCCTCCATTAGTATGTGGGGATACTCTTTTCTCTGTATCTCTGCCAATTGCAGATACTATCAGTATTCTTACTTTTAGCCACTCTGATAAGTGTAAAGTAATCTTTCATTGTCACTTTAAATTTCTTTTCTCCTACCAAGTTTGAGCATTTGTTTATAACTTTCTTGGCCATTTGAGTTTGCTGTTTTATATGTTGCCTCTTCATGTCTATTGCCCATTTTTCAATTGGTTTGTCAGGCTTGTTCCTGTCAATTTATAAGAGCTCTTTTTAGAAAATGGATGTTAATTCTGTTTGTTCTCTGAATTGCAAATTTCCCCCCAGATTTATTGTGCATCAGCTATGGGTTGAATTGTGTTTCTCCGAAAACAATATGTTGGACTCCTAACTTCAGTACCTCAGAACATGCATGACCTTATTTGGAGATAGTATCTCTACAGAGGGAATCAAATTAAAATGAGGTCATTGGTGTGGGCCTTCATCCAGCTTACTCGTGTCTTTATAAGAAGAGGGAATTTGGACACAGGCACATTCAGAGGGAAGACCATATGAAGACACAGGAAGAAGATAGCTATTAACATCCAAGGAGAGAGGCATGGAGCAGATCCTTCCCTCGTAGCCTTCACCTTGGTTGTAGACACCTAGCCTCCAGAACTGTAGGACAATAAAATATGCTATTTAAACCACCCACTTTGTGATACTTTCTTACAGCAGCCCTAGCAAACTAATATGACACCAATGACCTTGCTCATAGTATCCTTTCCTCTTCCATAGGCGATTTACATATATTCCCACGATGATCCTTTTACAGATGTCAGTGATACCATCACCTTTTTGCTCCAACCAACTTCCAGTGACTTCCCATCTCACTCAGAATAAGAGTCAAAGACTCTGGCCTATGAAGCCATAGGTTCTCTGCTACATCTCTCTCTGGTTTCCTACCGCCCACCCCCCACCCCCACTTTCAGCACACTACAGCCACATTAGCCTCCTTGCTGTTACTCAATCAGGTCTCAGATATTCCTGCAAAAATCTGGTACTATAGGCAAACTCCAAATCTCAGGGGCTTATAAGACATTTGTTTTTCTTCCTCGTGGGTTAAGCCAAGCTCACCTGGGCTAGGTTGGTTACAAGCTTCAACATTTATAAGACCAGTGGCTCCTCATGCATGTTCCTTTTATGGGGACCACAAAAACATAAGAGGCCCAGCCGCACCCTGCAAGCACACTTAAAGCCTCTCTGTTCAAGTTATCTCTTCTAACAATTTGGCCAACCAAATTCACCCTGTCAAACTCAAAGCCCATTGGTGGGCATGTATTCTCTATTTTACTGGTAAGGACCTCAAGGTCACATAGCAGTGAGATCAGGTGAAGAACTGGGAACAATAATCCAGTCTATCCCACACGTCCACTGTGCTTTTGCCCCAGAACCTTGCACTTGCTGTTCCCACTCTCAGGGTGTCTCTTCCACCCGATATCATCTTGGTTTTCTACTTCATTTCTTTCATGACCCTGGTCAAGAGTTTTTGCTTTAAAAATGAGTTCTGTGGGACGCCTGAGTGGCTCAGTAGGTTAAGCTTCCAACTTCAGCTCAGGTCATGATCTTACGGTTTGTGGGCTCAAGCCCCACATCAGGCTCTGTGCTGACAGCTCAGAGCCTGGAGCCTGCTTCACAGTCTGTGTCTCCCCCTGTCTCTGCTCCTCCCTTGCTCACACTCTGTCTCTCTCTCTCTTTCAAAAATAAACATTTTTAAAAAAATGAGTTCTGCTATGACCACATGTGTCATTTTGGGACCTTCAGGAAGAAGAGGCCCAGATGGAAGTGGAAGTATAAGAAGAGGAAGGAAAAACAACAGTAGGCAGAAATGGGTTTCGGAGTCCAATGCAAGTAGGACAGCTGTGATAGAGGGGGAAGCCTGGAAGACTGGGTTGGAAGAGCTCCAGAATACAATACAGCTCTGAGAACATCTTAGCCAGGCACTGGGGGGTGGGGGTGGGTGGGGGCAGAATCCAAGAACAAAGATCGCCTATGAGAAGAGTTCTGTATGGGTCAGGAAAGTCCTAGCCATTGTGGCTACACCAGGCCCAGGTACAGGCTAGGAGCAGCTTGGGAAGCTAATGGCCTTGACATAAATACAGCAATGGATCCTGAAGGTATGGCAGCCACTAATGTTATCAACTACACTGCTTCAAGCAATTTGTCTCTTCAAGAACTCTCTGACAGGCTGCCATCATGGCTGTCCCACCATCATATATCGAAGAATCACCCTGCTACTCTATCCCCATGCTCAGCTTTGTTCTTTTTTTTTTTTTTTAATTTTTTATGCTTTTTATTTATTTCTAGGAGAGAGAGAGACAGCGTGAGCAGGGGAGGGTCAGAGAGAGAGGGAGTCACAGACCGAAACAGGCTCCAGGCTCTGAGCTGGCAGTCAGCACAGAGCCCGACGCAGGGCTCGAACCCACAACCGCGAGATCATGACCTAAGTGAAAGTCGGACGCTTAACCGACTAAGCCACCCAGGCGCCCCTCAGCTTTGTTCTTCATGCTCCTTCCTATCACTCCATATGTTATATATTTATCTGTTTGTTTATTGTCTTTCCCTCCCAAGATGGAAGCTCTCAGAGCAGAGACTTTTTTTGTGACCGTGTAGTACCCAGGAGAATGCTCGGAACTGGATTGTGCTCACTAAATATCTGTCCAACAAATAAATCTGGACAAATATGCTTATCTCTACTTTATACCTCTAAGGTTTTCAGAGTTGGTTAAGAAGGTCTTCCCTTTCCTTAGATTGTTTATGGAATCATCCAGAGTCTTAGCAAAATTGTAATGATATACATATATAGTATATTATGTATATAATATATATATTATTTTCACATTTATATTTAAATATATTTAAATTTAAATTTAAATATTTACTTTAAATTTAAATATATTTAAATTAAATATTACTTTAGATATTTAAGCAATCTGAACTTTATTCTAGGACTACACTTAGGACTGATGTTCAAAGTGTTTCTTCCACTAGTAACCAGCACTAATTATTAAATTAGTAGACCAGCACTAATTATTAAATTATCCATCATTTTCCTATGGTCATAAAATAGATTGTCATATGCAGTGAGATCTATCTCTGGATTTTATATTTTCTTCTGATCTTTTTTCCTCATCTCATGGGAATAGATTATTGACTTGACTACAATGACCTTATCATAGATTTTCTTATCTGGTAAGTCAAGCTGCCCTCCTTAGGCTGTACGTGACCATTGTTTTCTCCTATATAAGTTTTAAGATCATTTTATCTAATTTAAAAAGCTAACTGAGGGGCACCCGGGTGGCTCAGTTGGTTAAGCATCCAACTTTGGCTCAGGTCACGACCCCGCCATTTGCGGGTTGCAGCCCCAAGTGGGGCCTGCTGCTATTTAGCTTAGAGCCAGTTTTAGATCTTCTGTCCCCCTGTCTCACTGCCCCTCCCTAGCTCATGATCTCTCTCTCTCTCTGTCTCAAAATAAATTTAAAAAATTAAAAAAAATAAAAAACTCATTGAGATTTTAATTGGAAAAAAATTGAGGAAATGATTTTGGGAATACTGTTTTTGATATTAAGTTTTAAGACTGAATTATGCCATGCCTGTGTATTTTTCCCATACTGTTTCACATCTTTCCTGTAAGATTCTATGTTTTCTCCATATCATTCTTGTGGTTTTTGTTGCTAAGTTCTTTAAGTATTTTGTAATTTTTGTTGCTGCTGTAAATGAAATGTATTTTAGGTGCTAATTGTCAGAATACTTAATAGTTTATTACTTTTATGTTTTTCATTATCTGTGTAACTATAGATAATTACATATCTATGATATAATTTCTACTAATTTAATTGTTGTCCTTTTTTTTGTCTACTGGATCTAAGTATAAAAGAGGCATAATGAAGTCTCTTGCTATATTTGAAATTTCAAGTTCCTCTTACATTTCTAATAGTTTTCTCCTTAAATATTTAGCTGCTATAATTACTTTAAGCACACAGGGTAATGAGTCATATTCCATCTTCCTAAATTTTGCCTTATACATAATTTTTCCTTTTCCTGTTAATCCATTTACATTTACATTTTTGTCAATATTAAATACTGCTTAAAAATAGTTGTTTGGTGCCTATGACTTTAATTAATTAAGTAATTAGTATCTCCTCTTTGTTTTAAATATTTTATAGTAAATAGCATGTGGCTAGTCTTATTCCCCCCCAACCCCCCTTTGAACAGTCTCTGCTTTTAATGGGAATTCAGTTATTTCATATTTATTGGAATGACTGCTATATTTAACTTTATTCCTCTCATGTTCATGTTTTTAAGAAATTTATTTTATGGAAGAAAGAAGAGACAAATCTTCATTCCACTATTCCAAAATCAAAATGTGTGTAGATACTACCCCCATCCAGCAGGTGGAGCTTAATTCCAGCCTCCCACCCGCACCCCCTAACCCGCCCCCCGCCCCCAACCCCGGGGTTGTGGACTCACTGGTTGGCTTCCAAATAGATGGGGACAGAGAATAATGGTAACTTTACATTTATGCCGGAAACCATGCCAGCACTACCTGAAACAAGTGATGAAAATTCTTGACACCGGTGAGGTCATGTGGGGTATCATCTATCACCTGATAGGATGTGATGACAGGGCATTTCGCTTCTGTGACTTTCTTTTCAAACACCCATAACCCCTGTGTAACCATGAGAAAACATGAAACAAACCCAGTTCAGTTAAAAAATATTTTACATTGTTGTTTTTTTTTCTCACATTTGCTGATTCGTTCACGCAGCGCTTGACTCTGTTTCCCGATCCGCCTTCCTTATTAATTTGAAAGTTTAACTTTGCTTTCCCTTTTACTGATGCGCGATTCGCTCTCTGTACATCAGTAGTCAGAGCCATATGCTTCTTGCATTATTTGAACACAAGGTACTCACTGTTCCCTCCCCTAAGATGCACATTTGTCACAAAGACACCCTCTCTCCAGCTTTACTCCACCATAAGAAAAGGATAACTCTGGAAATCTTTTACTTCTTCGTCTTCTACCTCCACTGCCGGGCTTTGCTACCTCGAGGTTTTCAAGTACCGTTAGTCCCGACGATTATTTTCTTGCGATATATACCTTCTCGTTCAAGAGACCTTTTAAAACACATATATTTCATATGGTTAGACAGTTCAGTAGTATCCATTTAGATTGAATTACTCACATGGTATGCATGGCACAGCTCACCACCCGCCAGTGTTTCTTCTCGTATTTACTCCTTCCTCTCAAAGTGTCTGTTCTAGCTCATTTGTTGTTTGCTTAGAGTCCCCACCGCCGCCCCCTCACCAGCCGAATTTTTTTAAATGTGCCTAGTGTGATTAAAGACATTAATTTTTAATTTTTAAAAACATCTTTGTCAAAGTATAATTCACATAAAGAGCCTAGTGGTTTTTAGTATACTGAGTCATGCAACTATCACTAAATATAACTGTAGAACTTTTCACCACCTCCAAAAGAGACTCACCCATACTCCACACCCCTGTAGTCACCCTTGACCTCACCCGGCCAGCTCTCCCCAGCCCCAGGAAGTCACTACCGTATTTTCATTTTCTACAGAATTTCCTATTCTGGACATGTCATACGAATGGAATTATATGATGTGTGGTCTTTTTGGCTGGTTTCTTTCACTTAGCATAATGTTTTTAAGGTTCTTCCATCTTGTAGAATGTATCAGTATTTCATTTTTTTAAAGTTTATTTATTTATTTTTAGAGAGAGAATGGGGGAGGCAAATAGAGAGAGAATCCTAAGCAGGCTCCGCAGTGTCAGTGCAGAGCCCCACACGGGGCTCCAACTCACAAACCATGAGATCGTGATCTGAACCAAAATCAACGGGTGGACCCTTAACTGACTGAGCCACCCAGGCACCCCAAGTACTTCATGTTTTTAGTTGCCAAGTAACATTACATTGCATGGATATGCCACATTTTGTTTACCCATTCCTCAGTTGATGGATATCTGAATTGTTTACACTTTTTGACCATTAGGAATAGTGCTGCTATGAGCAATTCATGAGCCGGATTTTGTGTAGACAAATATTTCCATTGCTTTCGGGTCTATACCTAGGAGTGGAATTTGCTGGGTCATATGGTAACACCACATTTGACATTTCGAAGTACCGCCAAACTATTTTCCAAAGCGGCCATACCATTTTACATTCCTGTCAGCAACGTATAGGGGTCTAATTTCTCCTTATCTTCCCTCACACTCATTATTAGCTGTTTTACTTTATTTTCATCATCCTAGAGGGTGTGAGGTGGTATGTCATTGTTGTTTTGGTTTGTTTTCCTCTAGTGATTAATGATGTTGAACCTCTTTCCATGGGCTCATTGGCCATTTGTATATTTTCTTTGGAAGAGTGTCTACTCAGATCTTTTGCCCATTTTTCAATTGAGCTGTCTATCTTTTTAGTGCTGACTTGAAAGAATTCTTTTTACCTTCTGGATACAAGTCTCCTGTCCAATATATGCTATATAAGTACCTTCTCCCATCTATGAGCCATTTTTTCACTTTCTTGATGGTGTCCTTTGAAGGACAAATTTTTTTTATTTTGATGAGGTCCAATTTTTCTCCATTTTTATTTTTGCTTGTGATTCTGGTGACATATCTCAGAAGCCATTGCATCACCTGAGGTCATGAAGACTTACTACTGTGTTTTCTTCTAGGAGTTTTATAATTTTAGCTCTTGCTTAAGTCTATGACCCATTCTTTTCACCTCTTAAGGAGAACTACCAGAATGATGCACTTCTTGATTTCTGGCATGTTCCATGGTGTTCTCTTTCATTCTAGTCAGGGAATAAGTTGTAGTCTCAGTATCTGTGGATGTTTTTGTACTGTTTTTCATCTTCCAAGGCTGCAGTAAAGAAATCTGGTGCCATTCTTATTATATTTCTCTTGTAGAGCTTATGTTCTTTTTATTTTAATGTTTGGCAGCCTTTTTTTCTAACCTAAAGTTTGGAATGTTACTAGGATATTCTTGTGGATCCCTTCTTCTTTAGTCCAGAGCTCAAAGAGCCCATATTTATTATGTGTCCTTTATCTTCTTCTGGAATATTTATAATTCACATGTTTCCTGAATATATCCAATGTGTCTCATATTTTTTTTCACAGTATCCATCTCTACATGTTTTTCTTTGTGCTTTGAAATATTTCTTATATTTGACCCTCCAGGCCACTAATCTGGGTCTCAGCAATGACCATCCTCTATGCGATTTCTCTACTGAATCTTTAGGTAGAGTTGTTTTCGGTTTTTTTATTCAAGAGAGAAAGCACAAGAGAGAATCCCAAGCAGGCTCCACGCTCAGCACAGAGCCCACTGTGAGGCTTGATTCCACAACCCTGGGATCATGACTTGAGCCGCAATCAAGAGTCAGACCCTGAACCAACTGAGCCACCTAGGCACTCCAGTTGAGACTTTTTTTTTAAATGTTTTATTTATTTCTAGGAGAGAGAGAGACAGCGCGAGCAGGGGAGGGTCAGAGAGAGAGGGAGTCACAGACTGAAACAGGCTCCAGGCTCTGAGCTGGCAGTCAGCACAGAGCCCGACGCGGGGCTCGAACCCACGAACGGCGAGATCATGACCTAAGCGAAAGTCGGACGCTCAACCGACTAAGCCACCCAGGCGCCCCGAGACTTTTTTTTTAAGTTTCAGAAGATGATTTGGTTGTAGTTGCTTCTGTTGTCATACTACCTGTGAATGCCCAGAGTACTCGTTTTTATATTCAAGAGGTTGGCATTCAACTTCAGCAGCTCTATTTTAGTGCACTGTTAGGTTTCTGCTGAGGGATACTTCATTCTGGCAGCCAGAGGAGAAACACCTCAACCTCCTGAGGCTCAGATGTGCTTGTGGAAGCCCTTACCGTGGCAGCAGCCCCAGCAGTGGTGGAAGGCGATGCTATCCTCACCATGGGTTAGGGCGCTGTGTGCAAGCTGGCAGCTTGCCAGGGCCCTGGAAGAAGCCTCTTTGCTCCCTGGTTTCCCCATGCCCTCCCATCCTCTGGGGCAGGAAGGACTGTCTACAAACTCTGTTCTTCTCGGCCTCTTGGGGCTGGGAACCCAGGCAATTTCCCCTGGGGCTCCAGCTCTTACTGTGATCCTCTGCTGATGACCCCAGCCTGGAGCTCTCCAACTTAGCTCCAGGTCAGCTCATCATGGAGAATGTTTGCATAGACTCTCTCAGTGGAGACCCCATGATGCCCAAATCTTCACCTGCACCTGCTGCCCACAGGCCCCTGAGGCCAAAGCATTGGGTGTGACGGAGAGATTGAAAGTGTGCCTGGAGGGAGGGCACGTGCTCAGATCTTCATCTTCCCAGGACTCTCTGCCATAGACCACGCCACTTCCGTTTTAATTGTTATTTCTATGTCTCCCTAAGCAGTGTGTCCCTTTAAACCCTGAATTCTGTTTGTTGTTGTAAACCCAACAGTTGGCACAGTGCATGCAACATAATGGACTTTCATGAACTGTATTTGGAATGAGTGAATGCAAAAATAAAACTACACTGAATGACTCTATCAGTCCTCAGGAAAAACCCATCTAGACTCCTGTGTTGCACACAAAGCCTGTGGTTCTTATAATTTAGACAAAGATTATTTTATTGGCATGATATTGAGAGAATCCAAGAATTGAGAGTGGCCTAGAGAATTAGGCTTGGAAATGGAAAGGAGCCAAGGCACCCGTCAGGAAACTAGACGTCAAGACTCCTGCAGGGGGAATGTGATCAGAGTCACCTTATTGGGGGAATGTAACTCTGGCCACTTAAAAAAAAAGAAGTCTTTACTTTGCCCAAGAAATATTCAAGGTCCTGGGAGAGAATCTAGTAGCTGTGCACTGTATGACATCATGGTGGGAAGGATTTGGTCCATAGGCTTCCACAGTAGAGGCAGACATCTGTGTTTCCCATCCCACCAAGGCTACCATAGAGAGAAGAATGGTTTCCCCCAGGGGACAGGAGTGTGTTTGGAGGGGGAAACTTGTGCTCAGTGCCCAAAAACAATATACGCTTCCCGCAAGGGAGTATTTTAGGAGACAGGTCTCTGATTCTCAAAGCAGTGTGAGTGGTCCCTCCCTGACTCCCACCCTTCTTCCCTGCTGCCAGACCCCTGACATCACTGCCAAGGCTGGAGAGAGGGAGGAGGGGAGCAGGGGTGGATGAAATTGCCAGACTCTCACCCCCCACCTCCATCTTGCAGACCCTGCTGCTGTGATGTAGGCCCTCTCCCACCTGGGAGGCAGGGGAATTCCCAGCACTGGTTTTCTGGAGAGACAGATGGGCTCCTGGGACTCTTCAGTCAACCCCAGCTCATCCCCTTCTCTCACAAACAAAGTGTAGAAGATGACATTTAGGTTCTTAGATTGAACAGGCTTTTGTGGGTTGGCTGGAGATCCCAGTCACTACGCGTTGCTAGTTTCCAAGCAACCCTCCTTTCCCCTTGTCTCCCTTTCTTTACAAATGTTTATTGCATATCAGTCATTGGAAACCAAAATAGCCCCTTTCTTCACAGAACCTACTGTCCACGTGGGAGAAAACAGATGTGAAACAAACAACCACACCACTAAACACATTATTTGCAATTTGGCTCAGTAGTACACACAATAACTAGTGTTACACACAACAGCTGGTGGCATGAAAGTGACCTGATTCAGACAGGGGAGAAATGAAGGATTCGTTGAGGAAGTGACATGTGAGCCAAAGACCTGAAGGAATGGTGGGGTAGGTAGGGGCCCCGCAAGCGCCTCCTTCTCAAGTTTCCATCTCATGGCAAAAAGCCATGAAGTTCTTGACCATGGGGGGTAGCCGGGTGTACGTGTGTGGGTTGGGGGGCATTTTGCTGCTCTTGTCACAATGGTTTGGGGAATACTATTGGCGATTAGTGTGCAGAAACAAAGATGCTAAATGCCAAAGATGGTTCTGCATAACTGTCCGCTCAAAATGCCAACAGCACGTTCATCTAAGAAACACTAGAGGCTGAAGTCAGTTTCGGGCAGACGAACTCATCAGGTAGAGGCGCTTCTTAGCAGTGGCTGCTCTGAAAGTCCTGGGATTGGGGGTAGGGGTGGTGCCTGGGTGGCTTAGCCAGTTAAACATCAGACTCTTGATTTTGGTTCAGGTCATGATATCATGGTTCATGAGTTCAAGCCCTGCATCTGGCTCCTCACCGAGAGCACGGAGCCTGCTTGGGATTCTCTCTCTTCCTCTCTCTCTCTCTGCCCTTCCCTTGCTCTTTCCCTCTCAAAATAAATAAATAAACATTTTAAATAAATAAATAAAGGTCCTGTGATGGAACCAGATTGGCACAGCTTGAGCCCTCTGCCTGCCCCTTAACCAAGCACAATAGCTGGAGACAGAGTGGTGACTCAGGGCAGGGAACGAAGGGGTGAATTTGCTGAGGAAATTGGTGGAGCTTTGGCCAAAGAGGAGGAACTACTGCTGAGAAGACCAAATAGTGGACGAGCATGGAATGGGTGAGAAGGGCGGTGGTGCATGAAGATGCTGGATGGGGAGATCATTCAAGGCCTCGTCAAAGGTGTCAGACTTTTCTGAAGTGCCCTGGGAAACAGCAGACAGGTTTCAAGCCAGGGACAAGGGTGACAAAACTACGCCCACACTTCAGAGCCTTGGACGTTTGGGTTTCATGGGCACTTGGCCCAGAGCTTCCTCCGTGGGAGAAGCACTCTGTCTCCCCCTCCTCTTACCTTCTCCTTCCTTCTGCCTTTCAAATGTGTAGATTCCTCATCTTCTGTCTAGAGGTAAAGGACCAAGGCAGAATCGTGCTTTGGAATAGCCCTGTTCTTATACTGGCCTTAGTCAAGTATGAGCTTATGACCTGAATCACATTTCAGAATTTTCTTTCTGCTCTAGAGATAAGGGGTGAACTGAGCAAGTGTTCTCTTCCCAGGAAGTCATTGGTTTGAATCCAATTCAATACCTAGTGGAAATCTTTCTTTGTCCTGGAGATGTTCATGTCATTTTACGGCCAAGGCCAGGGCTTTGCCAGTGTATCTGCACAAATTTCATAAGGATCAGCCATTTCCATATTCTTCTGGGTCATTAATGAGTTCATTAAATGAGGCCAGTTCTGCCACCAGCCTGTGATTTGCCCCAGCTTTTGCTTCCAACCAGACGTAGTTCCCATTTCTCCCTGATTATGTAGTATTTTCACTCTGCCAGCATTCCATTTAGATGAGAGCGTTCCCAGACAGGCCGATTCACTTTGGAGCACAACTTTTATGGAAGTCGTTGTCAGATTCATCACCGACACCCAGATCATGCTGTGGCTGTCCTGTTGCCTGCTCATTCTTCCATTCCATCTCTCTCACGCTTCCTCCCATTGCTGTTCTTCCAACAGGTGGGTGTTTTCATTGTGATAAAATACACGTAACATAAACTTTCCTGTCTTTGCCCTTTCTGAGTTCAGTAGTGTTAAGTGTATTCACACTGTTGGGCAACCGATCTCCAGAACTTTTTCATTTTGCAAAACTTAAACTCTATACCCCTTAAACAACAATTCCCCCATTTTCTCCCTACCCCCCAGCTTCTAGAAACCACCATTCTACTTCCCATTTCTATGAATTTGGCTACTCTAGATATGTCTTATAAGTGGAATCATACAGTATTTGTCTTTTTGTGACGGGCTTATTCCATGTAGCGTCATGTCCTCAGACTGCATCTGGGAGCCAACTTTGTTTTCTTTTTTAAGGCTGAATAATATTCTATTGTCTGAATAGAACTCATTTGGTTTGTCCCTTCAACTATGGAAGGATGCTTGGGTTGTTTTTCCACTTTTTAGTGATTGTGACTATTGCTGCTCTGAACATGTGCATGCAAATATCTCTTCAAGACCCTGTTTTCAACTCTTTTGGATATAGACCCATACGTGGAATTGCTGGATCATGTGGTAGTTCTATTTTTAACTTTTTGTGGAATCTCCATGCTCTTTTCCAGAGTGGCCATACTACTTTATATTCCCAACAAGGCACAAGGGTTCCAATCTTGCCACATCCTCCCCAACACTTGCTATTTTCCATGGTTTTGATAGCAGCCCTCCTAACGGGTGTAAAGTGAAATCGCATGGTAGTTTTGATGCGCATTTCCCTAACAACTAGTGATGTTGAGCATCTTTTCATACATATGTTGTCCATTTGTGTATCTTTGGCAAAATGTCTATTTGAGTCCCAAATAGGGGACTTTTGTTGCTGTTAAGTTCTAGGTGTTCTTTATATATTCTAGATATTAACCTGTTATCAGATCCATGACTTGAAAATCTTCTCTATTCCATAGACTGCTATTTCAGTCTGTTGGTCATGTCCCCTGATACACAGAAGTTTTAACTTTGGATGCAATTTCCTGGGAGTTTTTATGATTTTAGAAATGATCACATTTCCTTTAAAAACTACAATTTCTGTGTGTTTGCCATTCTTTTTCCTCTATCATCCAGCGCTAATTCTTGCACTTTTATTCGGGTTGGCATTTCTGAATCATAACTGTTGGTATCAGTTGCCACAATATAAAAGAAATTCTAGTGACAACCTGAAATAAGAAAAATAAGAAAGTGGGATAGAGAGTTTGCCACTTCATTTGGGAAGATGAAGAAGAGCCAAGGGTTAGTGAAGTCGAGCTGGAGTATCAGAAACACCATGTCTCATTCTGCCACTGGTCAGTTCTTTCCTCCAGGGACCCGTGTGAAAGAATTTGTTATTTCCACCTTACAGATGAGGAATCTGAGAATAAAGAGAGGCATCTTGCTCAGCTTCACACATTGGTGTGCATGTAAACACCACCAGCATTTTTCTATTCTGTGCCACATCTCCAAGGAGCTGTTTTCAAATTCTTCTGAAAACATATGGCTTCCCTCTCATTGTATTCTTATAACTTCAACCCCACGCACCCACCCATGTTACGATTGACACCATCTCACCTGCCATAGGCAGGCATTGCACTGTAAACAGCACGCACATGAATTTGCTAGTCCACACCTCACCTTGGAAGGCAGCCTGAGGCTCGGGGAAGTAAAAGAATTTTACCCAAGAACATCCTTCTAAGAAGAGGTAGAGCAAGGACTTGTACCCAAGCCTGTCTGATTCTAGAACTGCCTCACCTCAGGTTCAGATCATGAAAGAGTACATGAGTCAGATCTTCTCATCTTAAATTGTTTTCGTGCTAGCTGTGTGACTTTTGGCAAGACATGAGCACCTCTCAGCCTCTATTTCTTCATCTGAAAGCTCGCCGTGATATTCCCTACCTCGTGTGGTGGACTGAGTAGTAAATGAAATGATGTGTGCACAAATGCTTAGCAGACAGCTTAGCACACAGTAAACATTCAGTAGATGCCAGCTATTATTACTAGTTTTATAAACAAATTCTATCCAAATGGTGTATACCAGACTGTCAGTGTGGCCTGACCCTAGTTCTCCATATTTTTTTCCTTCCCAAACAGTACATGAGAAGAGACCCACAGTGGGAAAACAACTACAGACAGGAAAACTTAAACAACCTTTCATTAGATACATAGGAACTTACTTTTTCACGTAAAAGAAGCCCGAGACAGGCAGTGCAGAACTGGATGCCAGCACCATGAAGTCACGCAGACCCATGCTGTCTTTTTTCCGCCCCGCCGTCTCTAGAGCACAGGCTCCAATGGCAAAGTAAACTAATGGTCCAATATGGCTGCTGGAGCTCCAGCCATCATCCGTCCATTACAGACAGTGAGGAGGAGGAGGAGGAATAGAAGAGCAGAAAGGGCACAGTTCTCAGCTTTAAGGAGTCTTCCCAGGAATCTCACATGATACTTCCATTTACATGTCATTGCCTAGACTTGAATCACAGGGTGGCATCGCCTGGCAGCAAGACAGGCTGGAAATGTAGTCTTTTGTTTGGTTTTGTTCCCATTAATTAAAATTCTATTACTAAGAAGGAAGGGGAAGGAATATGGGATGGCAAGTTGTAGTGTCTGCCTCTGAGATACACATGGTGCTGAGCGAGCAGCTCTGTTCCTGAGATTCCAGGGCTGCTTCTGAAGCTGGAGAGGGTCTGGGAGAAGGAGAGACACAGAGATCTCTGCTTGTATGTTTAAAAGATTGGCGTTATGGAAGGCTTATTTTTCTAAAAGGATCCCACTACCCAAAGTAACTCTTCAAATCACCACTGGCTGGGAAGGACGATACATCAGTTCAAAACAAGACTGAAGGCAGGGACACTACAGAAAGTCTTGGAAGTCGGAGAAATAGAAAAACATGAAAGAAGTAACAAAAAAGTTACCTGTGTGCAAGTCCCTGTGGCCAGCCAGAGAGGCGATCACCTTGATTTGTCACATAGTGCTGTGGAGCTGCGTGTGGAAGGGACATGGCTGTGCCCATCTTCAATGTTGGATCAGAACTCGTGTTTTGGTTGCTTTGGATTTAACCACGGGTGTGCAGACCTAATTGATTGTTTTGATCAGTGATCCCACTGAGCTTTCCAGCCTAATCCCAAGCAAGCAAAATCTTGGCTTTCCTGAGGTAGCTCTACATTCAACTTTCCTGTTCCAGTCAACTCACAAGGACATTTGTGGTCATCAGATCGTGTGTTCTGATGTCTGGTACTTGATGCTCTGCCAAAGGCTTGATCCACTCTTGCCCACATGCTCCCCACACCCAGTGCATCTGTAGATAGTTGATAAATGTTTGTTGACAGAAATTACTGTGAATCCTTCAGAGTGACTGAGTTTGCAAAACTCACTGGCCCTTAGTCTACAGCTCTCTTCAGAATCTTTGCAGTAAGATCACCTGATCATGAGGCTGGGTGCTTTTCTTCGGTGGCTAAGTTGCCCAGAGGGATCCGGTATGGGACCCCCAGATGCTGAGGTCCATTCCAGAGAATAGGGCTTCGAGGAGGACTCCGAAGAGGGAACACTGCAGGGAGCACCACCTGCTTGATAAAAGCATGCTTTCAGGTTTGGCCAGGCTGTGCCGTCCTCCTCATGCTGGTGGGGGCACTGGCTACTCCCCAGCTCAAGGTGCCTCTTCAGCCCTGTGACTACCTCTTCCTTCACTCACTTTGGAGCTGTGACATGGAAAGAAGGCACTGCCAGCGTGAGGCCACCCCCCTCAAAATCCTGCTTGGTGAAGGCCCATTCTCATTGAAGGCCCATCTCCTGGAGAAGTTATGGAATGTTCCCTTTATGACGTCGGCCCCAGCTGCTACCAGAGCTCTCTGCTCCCTCTGTCACCAGTCTTCCAGAAAGGAGGGCGGTCAGGCCAGGCTCTTGTTACCTGAACTCGGAGAAATCTTTCCTGGAGGCCCTGGTGGGGACTTCTGTGCCCATTTTCTCAAAAAGCACTTTGAGAAGAAACGGAAGGCCCTGGAACACTCTCCAGGTCTGCAGGGATGGGCAATCACTGTTTCTCCGGGGGAGAAGTATTCTGTATCACCCACCGCCCCCCTTACCACATCTCTGAAACCCACAGGGTACAGAAGAGAAGGAACTCCACGGGGTAAGGAAGATCAAACATTAAAATGGGATTCAGGAGAGGGTTTCTGTCCCTGGGGCACTAGCTGCTCTGGGGCTCAATTCTGAAGCTTTTGTGGCAGAAAAGAATGCTTCAAAACCTGGTGATGCCTCACATTCACCTGGAAAGCTTGTTAAAGATGTGGAATCCTGGGTCTCACTCTAGGATATTCTGAATAAGAGGCACTGGCGTGGGGATCAGACATCTCCCTTTGTGACAAGTTCTTTGGGTGGCTCCGAGGCAGCCGCTGGTTCACGCATATCGATGTGTAGAGAGAGGAGCTTTGTGTCAGCAGAGCAGCGCACACCCCTTGCATGGAGCCATGGAACTGGGTCGGTTCTGCAGCTCAGGATGGCACCAAATGTAGCTGCGGTCCACACTCGCAGAGCACTGGGCAAATCAACGGTCATTGGGAAAACTGAAGACTTTGGAGAGACTGAACTTCTAACCTGGTTTACGTGACCCAGGCCGGGAGGCAATACTCCAAAGGACAGAACAGATTTCAAAGGGGAGAAGGCGGGAGGGTTGTGAGAGTGTTTGGGGGAACACGGTGATGGCGGGTCTTTGTGGGGCTTGAGAGGGTTTGGGGAAAGAGGGACGAGGAAAGGGGAGTCTCAGTGTGTGTGTGCTTCCCCACCTTCTAAGACCTCGCTGCACACCTCACGATGGTGCTTACAGCGTTGTGGGGTTTGGGTTTGGGAATGCTGGATGTCACATCGTGTTGGGACTGGCCTCGAGGCAGCCCAGTTTGATTCAGGTTGTAGATGTAAAAATACTGCCCTCACAGGATTGTCTGGAGGATTTTGAGACAGCCCACTTAAAATGTCTGTCGAGGGGCACCTGGATGGCTTGGTTAAGCATCTGACTTCGGCTCAGGTCAGGTCATGATCTCATGGCTCGTGGATTGGAGCCCCGCCTCAGACTGAGCTAAGAGCCCAGAGCCTGTTTCAGATTCAGTGTGTGCGTGTGTGTGTGTGTGTGTGTGTGTGTGTGTGTGTGTGTGTCTGGCCCTCCCCCGTTTGTGTTCTCTCGTTCTCTCTCAAAAAAAAAATAAATAAAATTTTTTAAAAATAATAAAATAAAATGTCCGTCAAGTAGTAGATGCTTTTAAAAAAAATGGTAGCCGTTTCTGGACAAACGATAATTACCAAGTGCTGACCACATACCACATGTCTCACCGGGCGCTGAGGATACAGAAGGTTAATGAGGAGCTCACAGTTTAAGTGAGCAGCTAACTTTTACCATAAGTACGGGCTCCAGAAAGGTCTGATGTGTGATTCAGACATTGTCATGCACCTGGCTGCCTAAGCTTTGAAGAGGAGTGTGTAAGGAGTAAAACTGCGGATTTAAGAATCTGGCCAGATTCAAGATCGTCTAAGCTGGAAAGTGCCCTATAGAGCCTTTTCATTTCCCACATTTTACTGATGAAGAACTGAGACCTGCAGAGGAGAAAGACTTAGGACTGTTGATAAACTGTTACTATTTTATTAAGTGTTTAAAGATGTGCTCATTATTATAGGGCATCTCAAGAAATTAGTACAATATAACCCTTCTCAAGAGATAGATACCGCACGAAACCTATAAAGTCAGTGCTGAAATTTACCTAAGGAACATCTGATTCAGATTGCTTTTTGAACTAATGAGGCAACCGGGGACGGATTTTATTTTGTTTACTGCTGAGTCACAGCCTGCAGGTGGATGCATTTGAGCAAGATTTCGGGGGAGGGGATTGATAAATGACAGTGCAATAGTCTTGCACTTCTTCTTCCGGAACAATGTTGATAAACTGCTCCTCAAACACATTGCCTTTCTTTTCATGACAGACTGGTTTTATCTGGCCAAGGAGCTATAAGTTAACGGCAATGAAGAAAGGTGAAAAATGTACAGACGTGACATGTCTACACACAGACAAAGGATACAAGTGTAAGGTAGGATACATTTGAATGCAGAGCGACAGAATGCCTAACAATGGCTTAAGCAACAAAGATATATAATTACCCTATGCAGCAAGACCAGAAGTCTGGAGACACAGGCTTCCAACTTTGGTGTGTTGCCTCAATCTGTCATTGGACACCCAGGCTTTTGAAAATCTTTTCTTCTCTGCCATCCTCAGTATGTTGACTTTTTGTCCATAGGCTGACAAACCTAAACTGCTTGTCTCACCTCCAAACATCATGCTTTACATGCATTCAAAAAAAGGGGGAGGGAAGGCAGTGGACTTTCTCGCTGTATCTGTTTATCAGGGAGCAAAATCCTTTCCAGACACTTGTTGCAGAATTTTGCCACTTCGAGAGCTAGATCTGTGTGATGGGCCCGCCAGTCCTCCGCAAAGGGAAGTGAGGTGATTCTGTGTGGCTCAGATCGATGACAATTCACCTCCAGGGTCTGAAGGGGGGTTCCTTTTGCTTTGAGATGTTACTTTTCAAACAATGTGAAATTCTATAAAGACGAGGCTGGGAATAGCTAGTGGGAACGGAAAATGGTGTGTGCTACATAGTAGGTGAAATGCGTAGATCCTGGAGTCCTTTTTGGAGGAATGTATCGTAAGAACACTTTCTAGGTAGATTTAGTTAAGCGCATGGGTGTAGAGTCAGGCATGCTTGGTTTGAATCCTGACCGGCACGTACTCGCTATTACTCATCTATAAATCGGGGTAATAATGCCTACCTCATAATTTTGGTGGCATTATTATGATTATCACTATTACTATTATAGTCGTTGTTATTTGGCAAATAGTGAATGAAAAATATTGTGCAATTATTAAGGACTTGAAACAGTGTCAAGCACATAGTAAGCACTCAAGAAACGTTACCTGCCTTTATTCTGGAATCGTTGGCGCTGTATATTAAGTTCTGTTTATCTTCATTCGAGTCAGAATTATATAAGATCATCCTCTCTTACCCAGCCTGTTCCCGCACTTCTGTAAATGTAAGACAGCGTCTGGCATAGATGGGTCCCCTCCTTGGGGGAGTGGGAAGGGGCTTCTCTTTTTTAGCCTAAGAAATATGGGCAGAATCTTGCTGGCGCTCCCTTCTAGTTTTTAAATGGCTCTAGAGTGAATCTTATTTTAAAAGCTTACTCGGGCTCAGGATCCATTTATTTGATCTCAGATTGGATGTTTGCCTCTCAGGTCCAAAGCAAAACAACGATGCAATTACCATGTCTGCTTTACATTTCTGGCTCCTGGAGAAGTTCGCTTGGCCAGCACCTCATCTCCCAAGATGCTGGGGCCCAGAGCCGGCGGGAATTTCTGTCCCAGACCCAGCAAACTGAACTGATCTGGAAAATTTAGAAATTTTCAGAAGACTAGCAAAATAATTGCCTCCACTCAGTGTGCAACACTGACAGGAGGGCATGTTTGCTCAGAAACCAGTTGCCAGAGTCCTGGGCGTGTGTGACAGCAAGTGGGGCTGATTGCGAGGGGTCGAGCCATCACTGTTGTCATTCTTTCTAAGATGGCAAATGGGCCAATCTGTTCAAGGTCCTTTCACCCACGTACCCTTTTTTTAAAATTTTTTATTTAATGTTTTATTTATTTCTGAGAGAGAGAGAGAGAGAGAGAGAGCGTGAGCAGGGGAGGGTCAGAGAGAGAGGGAGATACAGAATCTGAAACAGCTCTGAGCTGTCAGCACAGAGCCCGAAGCGGGGCTCAAACCCACAAGCCGCGGGATCATGACCTGAGCTGAAGTCGGAGGCTTAACCGACTGAGCCACCCAGGCGCCCCTCGCCCACGTACCCTTGATAAGCTTTGGCATGATGGATCGCCCGGATCTTACTGCTACTTTTCTATTTCTTCCCAAGAGCCTCCCTGAGAGTTGTGTATACAAACCAGAAAGAGGTCGCCTGTGAGGGTCTCAGTGCCAGGAATCGATGGGCTTCAGACCACAACTAACAAACATCTGGCTTCTCAACGTGGGGGAAAGGAAAACTTGCATCTCTTCATGTGCTGATTTCAGCGTAAACTCTGCTGGGCTCTTACTTACACAAGGTGTCTTTACTGAACTTGAGAAAGCTCTTGAAACGGGCAAATGTGGGTTTGGGGTGATCATCTTGGAAACTGGGAAGTCCAGGGAGCCAGAGGGTGGCTGGGGCCCCATCCTGGTGAGGCATTAGTTCATCGAGGCCTCTGATCACAGAATGTTGTGTAAGTCGTGGCTCCAAGCAACCGTTTGCTGTTGCTTTTCTTGGCTTCCTTTCAAGGGTCAGGGAGCCTGGCTTCAAGAAGTGACCTAGGTTCTGTGTTTCCGCTGCGCATGAGACATCTTCCCTTTGAGGAGCTGGACCACTTCTGCCTTCTTCTGGGTCCCCGGCCTGATGATTATCCTTCACCTCCACAGGTTTCTTTTGTTTTTGATGCACACAAATGCTGTCTGTCTGCCTGTATGTCTCTGTCCTTGCTGTAGGTTGGTGATGGTGATGGTGCTGAAAATAGGCTCTTCCAGTGTCACCCTGCAGCAAGTCCTTGACTGGTGATAGAAGAATTGCACAAGCCGTCTGCCTCACTCACATCAGGAAACAGGCCGCCAGCCCGCGGGGAGCATGGCTGGGCAAGGTAGCAGACGCAGAGCCACTCCATCAGATGTGGCGTCCCCAGACTCGAATTCCCTCACGGTCCAGGTGTGTAAGAGCAGAGCGACAATGGCTCACTGAGAGAATGTTTCCCTCAACGCAAGCTACCACTTGGCAGTGGCTGATTATTCCTATGGAGGAATGCAAGCCCTGTGTTGTGGGAAATATTTAATTTTTCAGGAGAAAGAATTAGGAACAATTAAAATAGTGTTTTGGTGCACTCCTGGGTGGTTTGGTCAGTTAAGCATCTGACTTTGGCTCAGGTCATGATCTCACGGTTCATGGTTCGAGCCCCATAATGGGCTCTGAGCTGACAGCTCAGATCCTGGAGCTTGCTTCAGATTCTGTCTCCCTCTCTCTCTCTGCCCCTCCCCTGTTTATGGTCTCTCTCTCTCTCAAAAATAAATAAATGTCTTTTAAAAAGATAAAATAGTGTTTTTAACTTCTATGAAGAAAAGCTATTTTGCCTTTCAGGTGAAATCCCCTGAGATTTAAAGGTCAGCCCCTGATTGCATATGAGCTGAACCCACGTGACTTTCAGAGTGGCCCCATGCTGCCTCATGGGGAACCTCTCAGCTGACAGATTTGTTGATGCCTTCATCTATCCTGGTCACATCCAGACTTCCAGAGGCTTCCTGTCCAGCTTACAGAGCTGACTGACGTTTTAAGTACTGTACAGTCTTTCTGGAAGGAGGTGAGCATAACTTGTGAATTACAAACAAAAAAAATTAAATGCTCCTTGTTTGTTGTTATCGTTGGCAAGCACTTATATAGTCCATCTTGCATACGGAATGTTGTAATGGGAATGTGAGAGGAAGCACATTTGACATGAAAACTATTAAGCATCAAGCTTACGGTCCAGACAAGCTTGGGTTTGAATACTGGTTCCTCTATTTTCTAGAGGCTTGACCTTGGACAAATTACTCAGACCCTTACTTCCCTCATTCATTATATGTGGAAGAGAACACCTCCTTCGTGTGGCCCTGCTGTGGGGTTGAACGAGGAAATACAAGAGCAGAGAGCCTAGCACAGTGGGAGGGTCAATAGTGACAGCTATTATTAGCAGCCCAGATCCACACTTTGGAAATACTGAGCTGACATGAGCTGATAGGAAGTTGATTATAATCTTAATGTTTCCCACTTCATGAGAATATTCACGTTTCATTGAACAAATATTAACGTATTGGGTTAGAGGTGCTATCCTAGAACTTCTATTACATACATTTTTTAAATTTTTATGTTTATTTATCTAGAGAGAGAGATAGAAAGTGCACGCACAAGCAGGGGAGGGAGGGAGAGAGAAAGAGAGAGAGAGAGAGAGAGAGAGAGAGAGAGAGAGAGAGAGAGAATCCCAAGCAGGCTCATGCTGTCAGCACAGAGCCCAACATGAGGCTCTATCTCACAGCCCTGGGATCATGATCTGAGCCGAAATTAAGAGTCAGATGCTTAGGTGACTGAGCCACCCAGGTTCTCCAAACCTCTACTATATTTCTAAGGTATGAAAAGTTCTGAAATCTGAAACACATTAAACTCCACAGGTTTTAGATAAAGAATAAAGAATCTATAGCCTTAACAACATATCAAGAGGTGGAGAATGAACCCAAAACCGCATGACTGCTGGAAGGTGAGAGCAAATAAATGATTAAAGATGGGGGTGGTTAATAAGGGGGTTAAATCTGGGAAGGTTTCCTGGAGGGGGTGAACTTTGAGCCTGATTTCAGGAGAAATGAAAGAACTGCATTTGGTAAAGAGGAGGCAGAACATGCTCATAAGGTTACTGAGTGCCTTTCCAAGGCTCCTAGCAAACCAAAGTGCTTTCAGGGCTGTGCAATGCCTGGGAGAATGAGTGGTCGCCTTTAGAAAGATGCACCTGGGAACTTGACAGGGAACAGACTCTATGGCTGGGGAGAGTTTGAAGACCGGATTCAGAGCATGCGCATTCTGATGAAGCATTGTTGGAGTGAATGCACATTTCACGTCACTGTCACATGGCCCCTGAGGGTACCTTTGTCTCCCCGAGCAACAAGCTTGGGCATTCATGTGTTTCTTTTTTTTCTTTTCTTAAATAGTTTATTGTCAAGTTGCTTTACATATAACACCCAGTGCTCATCCCCACAAGTGCCCTCCTCCATGCTCATCACCCCCTTCCCCTCTCCCCACCCCCATCAGCCCTCAGTTTGTTCTCAGCGTTCAAGAGTCTCTCATGGTTTGCCTCCCTCCCTCTCCCCAACTATTTTTCCCCTTCTCCTCTCCCATGGTCCTCCTTTAACTTCCTCCTAATCCTCCTATACGTGCAAATATATGATATCTGTCCTTCTCTGCCTGACTTATTTCGCTCAGCATAACACCCTCAAGTTCCATCCATGTTGCTACACATGGCCAGACTTCATTCTTTCTCATTGCCATGTAGTATTCCATGGTATAGATAAACCACATCTTCTTGATCCATTCATCAGTTGATGGACATTCAGGCTCTTTCCATGATTTGGCTATTGTTGAGAGTGCTGCTATGAATATTGGGGTCCATGTGCCCCTATGCATCAGCACCCCTGTATCCCCTGGGTAAATTCCTAGCAGTGCTATTGCTGGGTCATAGGGGAGTTCTATTGTTAACTTTTGGAGGAACCTCCACACTGTTTTCCAGAGGGGCTGCACCAGTTTACATTCCCACCAACAGTGTCGACAGGGATGTCCACTCTCACCACTGTTGTTTAACATAGTGCTGGAAGTCCTAGCATCAGCAATCAGACAACAAAAGGAAATAAAAGATAGCAGAATTGGCAAAGAAGCAGTCAAACTTTCACTTTTCACAGACATGATAGTCTACATAGAAAACCCGACAGACTCCACCAGAAGCCTATTAGAACTGATCCATGAATTCAGCATAAGTCGCAGGATACAGAATCAATGTACACAAATCTGTTGTATTTTTATACACCAATAATGAAGCAACAGAAAGAGAAATCAAGAAACTGACCCCATTCATAATTGCACAAAAAAACCATAAAATACCTAGGAATAAACCTAACCAAAGATATAAGATATCTGTATGATGAAAACCATAGGAAAGTATGAAGGAAATTGAAGACACAAAGAAATGTAAAAACATTCCATGCTCATGGATCAGAAGAGTAAATATTGTTAAAATGTCTTTACTACCCAAAGCAATCTACACATTCAACGCAATCCCAATCAAAATTGCACCAGCATTCTCAAAACTAGAACAAACTATCCTAAAATTTGTATGGAACCACAAAAGACCATGAATAGCCCAAGTAATATTGAAAAAGAAAACCAAAACGGGAGGTATCACCATCCCAGACTTTAGTCTCCACTGCAAAGCTGTCATCATCAGGACAGTATGGTACTGGCACAAAAACAGACACATAGACCAATGGAACAGAATTGAGAACTCAGAAGTGGACCCACAAATGTATGGCCAACTCATCTTTGACAAAGCGTGAGAGAGTATCCAATGGAAAAAAGACAGCCTCTTTAACAGATGGTGCCGAGAGAACTGGACAGCAACATGCAGAAGAATGAAACCAGATCATTTTCTCACACCATACACAAAAAACTCAAAATGGATAAAAGACCTGAATGTGAGACAGGAAACCATCAAAATCCTAGAGGAGAAAGCAGGAAACAACCTCCTTGACCTCAACTGCAGCAATTTCTTACTTGACACATCTCCAAAGGCCAGGGAATCAAGAGCAAAAATGAACTATTGGGACCTCATCAAGACAAAAAGCTTCTGCATGGCAAAGGAAACAAATAAAGCTAATAGGAAACTGACAGAATGGGAAAAGATAGTTGCAGATGACATATCAGATAAAGGACTAGTATCCAAAATCTATAAGGAACTCACCAAACTCCACACCCAAAAAACAAATAATCCAGTGAAGAAGCGGACAGAAGTCATGAACAGACACTTCTCCAAAGAGGACATCCAGATGGCCAACAGACACATGAAAGGATGCTCAACGTCCCTCATCATCAGGGAAATATAAATCAAATCATGTCTTTCTTCATATGACTTTTGCATATGCCAATGAGCAAGTGATGCATTTATAGATGCTTTCCTGGAGCTGGAACCATGGCGAGCCAACATTCCTAAACTGCAAGTCCTAGATCTTTCCCCGCTCTACTTGTCTGTGTCTAATAACCTGGAGATGGAGATGAAGAGATGTTCTGGCTGAACAGACAGAGGCTAGGGGCAGGGCAGGGACAAAAGCTGGTTTATGTTTCAGAAAAGCTCTCTGACACTTTGTGCATAGAAGATGGGCCATACAAGGCTCAGAAAACTTGTCTTGGAAATGGCTTGGAAACTTGCCTCCCAGCACTAACAGGGCCAGATACATGCTGCTTTAATTTATTAACAAACACGATGCCCATCTTGGCAAGGTCACCTCCCAGCATGGAAAACAGTGCATTGATGACACATTAAATTTTTTAATGTTTGTTATTTTTTTTTTAGAGAGACAGAATGCAAGCAGGGGAGGGGCAGAGAGAGAGAGAAAGACACAGAACTTGAGGCAGGCTCCAGGCTCTAAGCTGTCAGCACAGAGCCCAGTGCGGGGCTCAAACCCATGAATCGTGAGATCATGGACTGAGCAGAAGTTCAACACTTAACTGACTGAGCCACCTAGGTGCCTGGATGTGCACTGATGACACCTTAAATATGGTGCAGAACCCGCACCTCCTTCACCCTGCGGGAGCAGCGGTGGGAGCAGGACAAGGAGGGAGCATGACAAGAAGCTTCCATGGTGACATTTCATTATAGTTAGATGCTACTTCTATTGCCTGCAGGACAATTGCTGGATGGGAGCTAAGAGTAACAGGAGAGGCAGAAAAACACTAAACACTTCCTGGGACACCAACTTCTGTGTTATACTTTTCTAGAGGGAGCGGCCCCAGGCTCTTGACTCTAATGCAGAGTTCCCAAGTCCTTCTAATGAGAAGATACTTTTATTTTCTCAAAGTCTTATACTCAGCGATGGGCATAGTACTTCCAGGAAGATGAGGTGGACATGGGTTGCATGGGGACTGACAGGTTTATTGAAAACTCAGAGTATTAGAAGGGATGCAGGGGGCGCCTGGGTGGCTTAGTCGGTTGAGCGTCCGACTTTCGCTTAGGTCATGATCTCGCGGTTCGTGGGTTCGAGCCCCGCGTCGGGCTCTGTGTTGACTGCCAGCTCAGAGCCTGGAGCCTGTTTCAGTCTGTGACTCCCTCTCTCTCTGACCCTCCCCTGTTCACACTGTCTCTCTCTCTCTTTCACTCTCTCCTAGAAATAAATAAAACATTAAAAAAAAAAAAGAAGGGATGCAGAAAAGACACAACATGTAGGTACCTATGGAGAGCTCCGCAGATATTGGAGAACAAAGGGTAGTCTCACTTGACTACTTGAAAGTGACAATTTGCTGGTTGGAAATCCCTGGTTTGAGGCAGCCTTATCAATCCAGTTGTGGTTTATCCAGTTGTTTTATCTGAAATTTCCACACACACATCTGCAGGGTTGAAGTTACAGTTCTCCCCTATTATACATGTGTTGGAGAGGGCTTCCTCACTGCTGAGTTGGTTCTAAGGGGCCATCTTCACTTAACAGATGGCCCAACACTCTTCTCAAGATTACCTAAATTTTCACATTTTATTTTATTTTTGTTTTAAAAATTTTAATGTTTTATTTATTCCTGAGAAAGAGAGACAGTGTGAGCAGGGGAGGGTCAGAGAGAGAGGGAGACACAGAATTTGAAACAGTCTCCAAGCTCTGAACTAGCTGTCAGCACAGAGCCCAACGCAGGGCTCGAACCCACGAAATGTGAGATCATGACCTGAGCTGAAGTCAGACGCTTAACCAACTGAGCCACCCAGGCGCCCCTAAATTTTCACATTTTAGGTTCCAGTAACAGCACTGGTAGTGGTCTGGAGGGTAACCACAGATCAACCTGCATTAAGTACTGTGTATCAGACTTTCCTGAATAGGACGCTTTATCTCACACAATCCTCACTACGCCACTCTGTGGCGGGTGCTACAGTGGTTTCCACTTACGAGTGAAGAAACAGAAGCTTTAAACTGCTAAATAAGGACACATGGTCGTTAAACACCAGAACGAGGATTTCAATCCAAACAGATCTACTGAAACCTGTGCTGAGTTCTCAAAAAATACGGAGTTTCTACCATGGTCAGAATACTGCTTCCAATGTGGCAGGGTTTCAGAATCCCTGCCCTCTGGAGACTCTCATTGTATCCAAGGGAGAGAAGGCATCACAGATCAAATGAAACTAGAACGCAATTTAGGAACACAGGGGATGAATAGGGTGCAGTCAAGATGTCAGACAGAAGAGCCAGGGAAACTGGGATGGCTCCAGGAGAGACCCACAGAGGAGAGAAGGGAGACTGAGGAGGCCTGGGAACCAGAGTTTCAGAAGATGAGGCAAGGCACTGAAACAAGGGACATGGCCAAAATGTGTGGGACTGTGATGTGCTTGGTGGGTTTGAGTGACAAGTGGCAGGTTGACTAGAGAGAAGTTCTTGAGGGAACAACAAGGAAGAAGTACTTTGGATTGGAAACTGCGAGAGACTGAAGGGGAAAGATGAAGAATTTGTGTTTCATTCTCTGAGCAAGGGGGACTAGTAAAGTTATCTGAGTGTTAGCATTATATATTATTTTAGGAGAAGCTACTGGCAGGGGCACCAGGGTTGCTCAGTTGGTTAAGGGTCCAACTCTTGATTTTGGCTCAGATTATGATCTCACGTAGGGTCATGAGATCAAGCCCCATGTTTGCTCTGCATTAACAGCATGGATCCTGCTTGGGATTCTCTCTCTCCTTCTCTCTCTCTGCCCCTCCCCCGCCAAAGTAAATAAATAAACATTAAAAAAAATTTTTTTAAAGAAAGTGTTACTGTCAGAAACGTGCCAGTGGATCATAGGCAAAGACCCTTGGAAACAAGCCAGGAGGCTGATGAAAGAGGGCAGACAGAACTCAGAATTCCAGGGTCCTATGATTTCAGAGTTGATCGAATGGAGGATGTGATGGCCACTATGTGTCTGAGAGGGGGGTGAGGTGATTACTCTGAGGTGCTGCAGCTAAATCATTCCCAAAGACAAGTGTCTGGACTAACCACAGACCTGGAACTTTGCGCATAGGAAATTTACAACTAGTTAATATACTTCTGTTCCTCTCCCCAATTTAATTATTTCAAGGATTTTAAACAAGTATTGCCTCTTTTGACCTCACCAGCACATAAGTCCGTTTTTATAAAAGCACATCCTCTAACTGAAACAGTTGCTTATGATCTCAGAAAAAAGGCTCTTGATGTACCTGCCCTTCATCGCTCAACCTCAGGATTTTAAAACTCTTTGCTCTTGGCTCAACACAACAGAGACCAAGGGCTGCCAGCGTTTTTCAAGACCGTGACTCTCCTTGACAGTCTGGTCATAATCTTAGGGGACTGCCCATCCCCTGAACTCCTTTATGAGCCTGGGCTAGAAACATGAAGAATGGAGAAATAGAGATGAATTAAATAGAAAAAAATTTTTAGAAAGGAAAAAGTGAGATATAATCCTAAAACAAGAAAAATTAAATGAAGGGAAAGAATTTTTTAAAGAGAATGTTGGCGGGGGTTTGTTTGTTTGTTTATTTGTTTAGGAACTAGTTTCTTCTTTTTCTTAAAGGCAGTTTGGGAATCCTGGACCACTCCCTGTCCCTCACCGTTATCATGGGCTGTTCGACCTTTGCTTGTAGAGCCCTTGTCACCTGTGTCTCCAGTCACTTGAACAGCAAAGCCTGGAATGTGGTCCAGACGGGGATTGCTCATGGGCTCCAGTGGGCAGAAGATGAAGTTCTTTTTAGCTACCGGGAAGGAAGAGCAAAGTCAGGAAGAACTGGTGTGGGGCAAAGCCTTTCTTTGTCTGGACGCCCGTGTGCACAATGCCCAGCTCTGGCCCCTGAGACACTCCAAGTCTACAAAGAAAGGGCTCAGAAAGCATCAGCAGGCACCCGTTGGCCAGATTGCTCTGGATTTTCTCAGAGCTCCATCAGTTAGAGCCTGTGGGGAAGGATGTGAGGTCCAGGTTGGACCAGTCATAGATCAAAGGATGCCAGAGCTCTTGGGTTACAGAAAGGACTAAACCCAGCCCATTATGTGGGTACTGGATGTGATTTATCCAAGGTCCCACAGCTGGAAAACAGTATGGGGGCCCAGGGCTCTCTCCACTTTATCCTGTATTTTTCACAGAGCTGTTGGAAAGATGACTGACGTGGTATGTGTAAAAATGCTTTATAAATTGTAAAAGGTAGACACATGATCCATTATATGTGCATGTGCATGTGTGCATTGTAAATAGAAGGCACTACTAGACGATGAACACGTAGAGTCTGGATAAGGCCTTGGATTCTGAAGACAGGCTTAGGATTAACCACCACACTCCACCATCCACTTAACTGCTTAATTTTCACTTCGTTTCTCTGAACCATACTTTTCCCATCTACAAAATGGGAGTAACAATTGTGTCGACCTGACTGTGTGTGGTTGTTGTTTGGCTCAGGTCCGGCATACAGGCAATTCTTAGTAAATCCTATCAAGCAGATGAAGTGATGCACTTCACTTGCTCAAAATACCCTTAGATGCTATGTTCATGCCCAGAAAGTTTGTTTCCACCTCAGCTCATGCCTGGCACAGAAAAGCGGTCAACGGCTGTCTGTTGAATCCATGCACAGACAAACCTCTTAGTTTTCTTTAACACTTGTAGTCAATGAGTGATGCCAGAGCAGGGTGGTTGGGTGTTGACTACCCGGAGTATGAAGTGTGGGTGCTGGCAGGCTGTAAGTGAACTTACAGGAGTTAGTAAATAAGTCTTAAACTACAGGGTCTCTGGTGCACTTGGATAGCATTCCTATGCAACCATTCCTTGGAAGAGGTTTCTGAAGAATGGTCCCAAGTCTCCACACATCCAAGAATTGTTATAATTTATTTTCTCATCCTAAACAAGCATGCATTTTTATATCTAATTATATATTCATAATTTCATATTTTTTCCTAAGGAGAGCCCCCTAAATAGTACAAGTTTTAGACACAACGTGCCTGGATCTACCCCTATATGTTTTTCCCAGGAGAATAAGCTAATTGGGATCACCTTTCTCCATCAGAGAGTTAATGTTCATGTCCAGAGCAGGCCTCTGACAGCAAATCTAACCCAATATAAATTGAGTTCTGTGGTCTTTGTTGCCTTGTAGGGGCAGACAAGGCCATGAAAGACACAGATGTGATGGTGTAAAGGAAAACTTATCCTAAATGTAGACTAGAACAGAATTTTTAGTGAGATGAAGTTTAGAATCTGGTTGTGGGAAGAAATTAGCATTTCTGATAAAATTCTTAACCTATTTTCTGGAAACTATAACGGGATTAAGACTTGCTCTGAGAAAACTAACCACCCACTCACCCACCCACCCAGCTGACTGTCAGTTAAATGTCTAGTGACCTTCAACTGAACATCCTTTTGTATCTAGTCAAACGATGATTATCTACATGTTCTCTTTTCCTCTATAGTTTTCTTGCTAATGGGAGTCTTTGGATCGGTCTACCAGAAGCTATGTCTCTTGTAGCAAGATTACAGCAAATCTTTGGCTGATCTCATCACCAGACGGTCCGACACACTCTTCCCCAATGCTGTTTGTCATCCTTTGAACTACCGCTACAATCCTCACCACTATGGATATTCCTTTGGGACTTCCCTTCTATATTTTGTCTCATTAAATGTCCCTGTGGAGCTGGCTTCTCTCCCCAACTGAATAACAAACAACCTTTTTTTTAAACAAAGATACAACATCATGTTCACTTTGTTCATCTTTCTGCCTTTTCCCTGCCTGCTCTCTGACTGCTCTCTGACTGCTCATTCCCCTCAGGGTCTAGCACAGGATTGATGCATTACTAGGACTCAATATATATTGCACCGGGGACTGGTTGTTTCCTGGGAGATGCCAGGAAGTGACCCATGTTGTGTCCCGGGCCACTTTAGCCTGGTCAAGGTGATGCATCTGCCAGACTCAAGGTCCCTCCGTCATTACCCAGAGCCACAAGCCAGAGTCACAAACCCAGGGCCTGGAGCACGGGAGAGGAGAACGGCATAAGCTTTTTGGATTAGGGGCTTCGAGTGTGGTGGGCAAACTTACAGCAGAGAATACTTCTCTATTTCCTACAATTTGGTACCCAAAGCCTTTATTTTTGTCTGTATATCAAGTAATATTTGAAATTTCATAGTTATGGGCTTGGTTCGAGAAGAAATGGGCTCATCACACACACACATGGCCCTCAAAGTCATCCTTTGACCTACTATTGAATTCACTTTTAGTGATTGATCAGAAGGTCTGACTGGGCTCAGGTGCAGACGTTCCCACTCTCTTTGCATGTGACCTCGATGAGCCACTTAATCTCTCCGAGCCTTATTTGCCCATTTGTAAAATGTAGGCTCGCCAATGCTCAGTAATGAAATGGACCCTTTTAAATTTCAGTTTCTTCAATTGCAAAATGAAAATTATAATAGAATAGATGGGTTATATAACTGCCCAGGATTTTGCACTTTTAAAAATTCTCGAGTGTTTAGTGAGGTACTTTGGGTTTGCACATCAAAATGTTGGAACCCTTTTGGCTTGAAACTGACAAAAGGGTTATTCTAAGGCTACTGGCATTTTGCTGCCTTTAACCCAAGAGTGGAAAGTGGCCTTTAGGGCAGAGTCTTGGTTCTGAAGAAATAGCTTGGGTGAGTCTTCTTTTTGTTTAAGTGAATGTAAGTCAAGTAGCTATTCTTTCTTTCTTTTCTTTCTTTCTTTCTTTCTTTCTTTCTTTCTTCCTTCCTTCCTTCCTTCCTTCCTTCCTTCCTTCCTTCCTTCCTTCCTTCCTTCCTTCCTTCCTTCCTTCCTTCCTTCCTTCCTTCCTTCTTCTTCTTTCTTTCTTTCTTTCTTTCTTTCTTTCTTTCTTTCTTTCTTTCTTTCTTTCTTTCTCACTTTCTCACTTTCTCGCTTTCTTTCTTTCTCGCTTTCTTGCTTTCTTCCAAGACTTTGAGGTTTGTAAAGTAATCCAAATGCAAAAAGCTTAGCCTGGGATTTGAATATTTTTAATCATATAAAATTACACATAGTAAGGATGGATATAAGGAAAGAATACAGCTTTAGAAAAATATACATTTGTTTTTTTACCCTCCACTCTTTTTCCTGGCAGAGTTGTGCTAAATTTGAGGCAGTAAGCAGAATAAAACTAAGAATACTCACCCCCAGGATTGTTGTAAAATGCTTGCTTAAACAATGTGTTCTGTGCATTGTAAAGTGCTGCATGAGCAGTAGTGGCTTTTATTAACAAAGTGCAGAGGGCTGTCCTCTAGTTCCATTCAAGCCTGTGGCCCTGGAGGTTGGGGACTCCCAAGGCTCGTTGGTCATGGGGTGCAGTGGGGTGGAGTGGGGGAGGATGCTGAGGACGCGGAACAAGGCCGCGAAGCCCAGGCAGAATGAGGAGCCTGGCCTGACGTTGTGGGAGGCCCCAGCGCTGGGTGGGCCACTCAGTGCCCCTCTGGTCGCACCTTTTGGCACTTATGGGTCACAGCCCAAGTCTATTTAGTCCGGTGTATAAAGGCTCTTTGCCTCACTGTCTGTGTCTTTCTTCTGGTCCCAATTCCTGTGATTTTAGGGCCTTCACTGCAAAAGCATTCATTAAACCCTTTTCTGTCTGTCATGGGGCTGGTTGGTTTATCAGGCTGAACCCGGAATGTGGAAGGCGAGACTGTCTCTCTTCCCTGGAGGGTGGGAAGAGCATCACGCCCATAGGTGGTGGGGGATCAGGATTACATCTCTTCTCTCTTACCTCACCCCACACGGCAGAGTATTCACATAGTCCTTTCAAACACACACATACAGAGTTCTCCCCCGAAGGAATTCTCTCTCTGTCTCATGGCAATAGAACAAACGTGTGAAGAATGTGGCAGACAGAGCAGATGTAGAAGACCCCTCCCACTTTTAGCACACAGAAATGCTCAGTAAAACATTTTTTAATTTATTTAAATATGTAGCTGAGTTACGTATTTTTAAAAGCCATATCTTAAAGAAAGAGAAGAAAATTCTTAGGTGCCAGGAAAAAAAAGAGGACCAGAAAACTTGAGCAGTAGATGGGGGCAAATGCCAGAATAGTCAGGCTGGGGGCACCTAGGTGGCTCAGTTGGTTAAGTGGTCGGTTTCGACTCAAGTCATGATCTCAAGGTTTGTGAGTTCGAACCTCACTTCGGGCTCTTTGCTGACAAAGCAGAGCCTGCTTGGGATTCTCTATCTCTCTCTGCCTCTCTCTCTCTCTCTCTCAAAATAAATAAACTTAAAAAAATAGAATAGTAGGGACTGAGAAGAAGGGGAAGGGCAGAGGGGGGAGGGCAGAGGGGAGAGGACTCAGATAAAAGCTTTCAGGACCAGGTGAGGATTTTATTGCCTACCTGGAAATAAGAAGGGAGACCTCAGGCCTGTGCAAGGTGGCGGTTGAAAGGGAATCCCCTACAATCTAACTGGGAGCCTCAAAAGGAGTCCCTTCCTAGAAGGGCACACTAGATGGTCTGGGGACCCTGATATCTGTTTGAGACCCTCCACGAAACAACATCATCTTAGAGAAACCACTTCTAAGTATGAATCATGCTAGAATATTCAGTCAAAATTACCTGGACAGTACAGAATGCCAGTTTGCCCATCTGAGAAATGGAAATGATAACTGATCCAACCAATAAACACATCAGGGTCCTGGCAGAGGCCACTGAGGAACCTTTCTAGCGATGAATCCACAATCCTGGACATGTGAGAGTCTGAAAGAAATAATCTGTGCTGCTGGTGAGCTTAAAATTAAAAAAAAAAAAAAAATCAGAGGCCACATCCAGAAACAACTTTCATGAGGAAAAGGTGTTCAAAATGTGTTTAATATCCTAAAAATTAAAGATCAAATAATGTTTAAAAAAAGACTATAGGGGCGCCTGGGTGGCTTAGTCAGTTAAGTGACCAACTTTCGCTTAGGTCATGATCTTGCGGTTCGTGGGTTCGAGCCCCGCGTCGGGCTGTGTGCTGACTGCCAGCTCAGAGCCTGGAGCCTGTTTCAGTCTGTGACTCCCTCTCTCTCTGACCCTCCCCTGCTCACGCTGTCTCTTTCTCTCTCCTAGAAATAAATAAAACATTTTAAAAAAAGACTATAAAATATGAATCTTTAAGATTACAACAATTCTGACTATTTTATGCCAAGCAGTGTTGTAAGCACTTTCCATGTGGCACCCTTCCCCCCGTCCCAGAGTTAGAGACGAATAACGCTCACATTGTAGAGAGGAGAAAACTAAGACGCAAATTGGTTACCTAAGACCACACAGTCAGAGAGTGATGGAGACAGATTTGAAATAGCAGACCCACAAAACCATTCACCTCCCAATCACTACAACAGAGACTGAGGCTGTCCAGCTGAATTTGTGGCCGCCATCCTCCAGATTGATGGACTTAGCGCCGGTTATATGGCTCCCCCACTACTCTACCCTTCTTAGACTCTCCCATCGTTAGGTGTGACCACGTGGCTGACTCAGTTCTCTCCAGTAGAATGTGGGCAGAAGTGGGTGCTACTTCCTGCTGGTACCTGATGATTATAGGGATTTCTCCACTGTGCCTCCTGACTCCTCTTCATGATTCAGGGAAGTCTTTGTGCCCAGTCTTTACATGGCCCAGGTATGGGCACCCCATGGAGGTACCCTGAGTGTTATTTCTCTCAACAAAGGCATTTCTCCTCTGCTCCAAATATCCCAGATTTCCACTTTCATGGTCAGGACTGATCCCAAAGAAAAGGCAAAAATGGCATAGTGGGGCTGTGCTTCTGTCCAATTTGAAATGTCCTGTCCTACTCCATGGCACCTCTGTTAACTTTTATGGACCACATCAGGGCAATGATAAGGATTTGCAGTGATGTCTCTGTCATGAACTAACTGTTTATGTGTCCCTCATTGAAATCCTAAACCCACAATGTGACGACATTAGGAAGTGGTGCCTTTGGGAGGTAATTACACCACAAGAGTAAAGCCTTCATGAATGAGATTAGTGCCCCTATAAGAAGTGACACAAGAGAACTTGCTTTGTCTCTTTCTGTCTGTTCTCTGCCATGAGAGGATACAGCAAGAAGATGGCCATCTCAGATCAGGAAGTGGGTTCTCACTAGACACCAGATCTGCTGGTGCCTTGTTCTTGGACTTCCAGCTTCCAGAATTATGAGAAGTAAATGTTTATTGTTTAAGCTGCCCAGTCTGCGATATGCTGTTTTAGCAGCCCAAACGAAGACACTCTCACCTTTAATTTTTGCCCTCTTGGGTCTATCCATGCTTCTACTTCACAGCCTTCACCTGAAGGACCCTCTAGAATCACTGTCTGAGGCTTTCCTGGCAGACTAAAAGCTACAGGAATCTGGGTCGAGGGGGCTAAGAGTTAGGGTGAGCATCTGGCCTGGTTTCCTCAGGACAAGGTTTCCTGAGGCTCTGGACTTTCAGTGCTGAAACTGGGAAAGTCCTAAAGAACCAGGATGGTAAGTCACCCTACTAACAGGACAAGTGCAGGACCACGGGCCCCCACCCCCAAGAAATGGCTCAGGGGAATTGAGGAACTTATTTGGGGGTTATAATCAGTGGAGCAAAAGATCACCAGGCTAGGCTGAGTTTTCTTTGGATCTCATACTTTTCTTTTCCTGAATATAGAGCTGAGGGTAGAAGAAGCTGACCAGGCTCATATCACGGCTCTGCCAATGATCACCAACACTGCTGCCTCCCTTGGTCATTCCCTCTGCTCCTGCCTTCAGAAAAAGCCCTGAAGTCTAGTCTCTTCAGTGACCATGTGATCCACGGATATCCAAGGTTAGGCTACTGATTTATTTAACATCTGGCAGTATTGGAGACAATGAAATTCCAGCATAGTCAGGGAGCCTAGGTTGTCCCTTCAAGGGGGAACAGCCTAAGACTTGACCTGTTTCACCTGGTTTGGCCAACTGTTTGTAAGATGGATCAACTTATTTCCTCTCTGGGATCTGACTCCACACTTTGACTGGGAGAGAAGTCTGCCCCACATGGCTGTGCTCCCATTTATGCTATTCTTTCTCTATTTGTTCAGAAGCACGGAATAGGCATCTAATGGTGGTCAGAAGAGCCACATGCATCCCGCCATTGTGTGTTGGAGTTACCTTGTACTGGCTCCGAGCAGCCAGATGCCCAATTTTCAGGAAACTAGATGATCTGCTACTGAAAATTAATGAACTCAGCAATTAAGAAAATTACAATTAGATTATATTAAAACAAAGGTGCTTAAGTATGTAAAACTCACCACTTCCTGATAATTGTACTATTGTCTATGTCCTCATGTATATGGTAGAAACAGTCTACAACAGGGCCACTGAGGGTGTCTCTCCCCACCTTGGGGTGGTAGCTTACACCAGCAAATGCCCCAAATCAGCCTTCTGCCCTCTGAGAACCACTTGTGAAACATCCACCTGCACACTGCTACGTATTCTCATTTATTGAGAGCCTACTGTGCGCTAGGCATAGTTCCAAGAGCTTCGTAAATATCTACCACTCATCCAGCCAACACTGAGGCATTGCACACAATATGTCAAGTATTATTATTATCGTTCATCATTAGCTAACTTTTGATTGAGTGTTTACTGTGTGCCTTGGCACTCCCCTAAGCACTTTTCAGGAAGTAGCTGCTTAATCCTTGGGATAATCCTTTGAGGGAGGTTCTACCATTATCCTTATTTTACATATGAGAACAGTGAGGCACTGAGAGGTGAAATGATTTTCCCAGATCTGCATAGCCAGTGGTTTGCAGGTCTGTAGCAGAACCCAGCAATCTGACTCTGGACCCCTTGCTCTTAACCACGAGGCTCTCCTGACTCTCATTGTCTCTTAGCACTGTTGGATGCAGCTGTGAACAAGGAAGGTCCCTGCCCTCAAAGGGCTTACATCCTCGTGGGTAGGGAGAAGACGTTAAACAACAAACATGTAAATATGTTGATGTCAGATGTGGTCAGTGCCGTGGATCTGTTTGAGGGTAACACGCTCAATAGGAGAAAACACTGCAATACAGAAGGTACATAACTTCATTTATCTTTTTCTTTTAATTTTTTTTTAGAGAGATGGTGTGCAAGTAGGGGACAGGCAGAGGGGGAGGGAGAGAGAATCTCAAGCAGGCTCCATGCTGTCAGTGCAGAGCCTGACGCTGGGCTTGATCTCACAACTGTGAGATCATGACCTGAGCTGAAATCAGGAGCTGGATGCTTAACCGACCTAGCCACCCAGGTGCCCTGATCTTATGTTTAATCTAATACTATCCCCATTTTCCAGATGAGGAAACCGAGGCTCAGCTAAGTTAAAACCATACCTGAGGATACAGAGCTAATAAATGGTAGAGCCGGGATTCACACCTACAATCGCCTGGTTCCCAAGTCTGTGCCTAGTGCCCCTACTTGCCTGTCTTCCTCTGCTTCCTCAGGCTTTCAGGTTACCAGGCCCTTAGTTTAAGCTTCCGTTCCCTCTGCAAACTCAGCCCAGCTGCAATCTGCCCTGTGTCCACCCTCCTTTGTTTATCTGTCCCCCAAAGCCACATGAAAGGATAAACAAGTTCCAGCTCACAGCGATGCTGCAAGCTGGCAGGGCTGGGGGCTCCTGAGAAGCCAGCATGAGCGAATGTAGCATCTGTAGCACGGAACCATCCACACTGCCTTTTTCCGCGTCAGTCACCAAGGGGGCTTTGTCTGTGAAAACAGACTTATTGTGGCTAATATAGGTCGCAGGTGGGAAAGGCCAGGGACTGACAAAGAGTTTAACTGGATTCCATTAGCACTCAAAACAAGCTAGAGGATGGGCATGGCAGGGGCTTGCAAGATCTGCTCTTTCAAGCACCCACATTGTCCCACTGGAAATACTGTATTTAATGTCAACTTGGTTTGACCTTTAGTTTTGGTGGCATTTACTAATTCTATGAAAGCAGCCATTTCTCACTTCCCTTGAAGCTTAACAGAAAATCAGACCATTAGTTAAACCCAGCCCAGCCCATGAGGAGGAAAAGTCTCTAAAATGTTTCCCCCACAACCTGAAAAAAAGATACAGGATAACCTCCAGTCTTTTGGTTCATTTAAATTTCTGACACTGGGGAAATAAAAAAAAAAAAAAGTTGTGTTTTAATGATAGTTCAAAGCATCGGTTTGACATCTTTGGAAAGCCGAGAGAAACCAGATCTCTCAAAGTGGGCTGGATTCTTGGGTGGAAGAAAGCTTTCATGTCACAAATATTTCAGGGTCCCTGATCACTCAATGATGAATAGCTACCTGGTGTATTAGCTTTTCATTGCTGTCATAACAAATTACCACAGCCTTCGCAGCTTAAAATAACACCCATTTGTTATCTCACAGTTTGGTCAGAAGTCCAAGTGGGCATGGGTGTATTCTCTGATCATGAACTCACAGTGCTACAACCAAGGTGTTGGCCAGGTGGCTCTGATGCAGGGGCTCTGGGGTAGAATCTGCCTCCAGGCTCTCTCAGAATTAAGTTCCTTGTAGCAGTAGGACTGAGGTCCCAGTGACCTTGCTGGCTCTCAGATGAAGGTTGTTTTCTCCTCTGGAGGCCACCTGCATCTCCTGGCCCATTACACATGCACCCCTATGTTCATTGCACCATTATTCACAATAGTGAAGGCATAGAAACAACCAGAGTGTCCATCAATGCATGAATAGATGAAGATGAGACTCTATGTATGTCATTATACATGCATGCATACAGTATAATAAGCCAGACAAAGAAAGGCAAATAGTGCTGTGTTCTCACTTACATTTGAAATTTTTAAATGTTGAACTCATAGAAATAGGAGGGTAAAGGAGTGGTTTCCAGGGGCTGATGGGGGGAGAGGAATGTTGGTTGAAGTGTCCAAGCTTCCAGTGGGAAGATGGATGAGTGGGATCCAGGGACCTAACCCACAGATTAGTGATTATAGTCAACTGTGCTGTATTATATTCTCGAAAGTTGCTGAGAGAGTAGGTCCTAAATCTTCCGCCCACAAAGAAGAAATGGTAATTATGTGATGTGAGGGAGGTGTTAACAAACTTTACAGTGGTAATCATTTTACAATACATAAGTGTATCAAATCAATATTTTGTGCACCTTAAATGTACACAATGCTGAATGTCAATTATATCTCAGTAAATCTGGGGCTGGAAAAAGGCCAAAGTTGCCTGGAAGTATCGATGCTAAGACTTGAACTATTAATTCACGTGTGCTCTAGGCATCTCCAGAAAAGATTAACTTCTTAACAACTTATGTATTTTTTTCTTTCTAGCATTGATTCAGGTAATATCCTTCTGGTAATATCCTGAGTCCTTCTGAAAAAAGCTAGGGGGAGGGGAAGCCAGCGATGGCAAGTGCAGAGTCTTTCTCCCATTTGGAATCTCTTTGACCTTTCAGCCACATATCTCCTGATTCCAGTTAGAGAAAGTTCCCTGCTTTATTTGCTCATGCGATTAGATTGGGTCCACCTGGGTAATCCAGGCTAACCTCCTTACCTTTTTTTTTTGACATTTATTTTTATTTATTAATTTTTTAATTTAGATTAAAGTTAGTTAACACACACTAGCATTGGTTTCAGGAGTAGAACTTAATGATTCATCACTTACATGTGACACCCAGTGCTCATCCCAACAAGTGCCCTCCTTAATGCCCATCACCCTCCTCTCCTTCAGTAACCCTCAGTTTGTTCTCTATATTTAAGAGTCTCTTATGGCTTGCCTTCCTCTCTGTTTTTATCTTATTTTACTTCCCCTTCCCTTCCCCTATGTTCATCTGTCATGTTTCTTAAGTTCTATATATGAGTGAAATCATACTTGTCTTGATAAAGAAATTTGTCTTTTGCTGACTGGCTTAATTCCCTTAGCATAATACACTCTAGTTCCATCCACATTGTTGCAAATGGCAAGATTTTATTCTTTTTGATCACTGAGTAGTATTCCATTGTATATATATGCCACATCTTCTTTATCCATTCATCAGTCGATGGACATTTGGACTCTTTCCATACTTTGGCTATTGTCGATAGTACTGTTATAAACATTGGGGTGCATGTGCCCCTTTGAATCAACATTTTGGTATCCTTTGGATAAATACTAGTAGTTCAATTGCTGTTTCATAGGGCAGCTCTATTTTTAACTTTTTGAGGAACCTCCATACTGTTTTCCAGAATGGCTACACCAGTTTGCATTCCCACCAACAGTATAAAAGTGTTCCTCTTCTCTGCATCCTCACCAAAATCTGTTGTTTTCCTGAATTGTTAATTTTAGCCACTCTGACAGGTGCAAGGTGGTATTTCATTGTGGTTTTGATTTGTTATTTCCCTGATGATGGGTGATGTTAAGCGTCTTTCATGTGTCTATTAGCCTTCTGGATGTCTTCATTGGAAAAATGTCTATTCATGTCCTCTGCCCATTTCTATACATCAATAATGAAGCAGCAGAAAGAGAAATCAAGGAATTGATCCCATTTACAACTGTACCAAAAACTCTGAGATACCTATGAAGAAACCTGACCAAAGAGGTAAAAAATCTGTATGGTGAAAATTATAGAACACTTAAGAAAGAAATGAAGAAAACACAAAGAAATGGAAAAACATTCCATGCTCATGGATTGGGAGAACAAATATTGCTAAAATGTTGATACTACCCAAAGCAATCTACACATGCAGTGCAATCCCTATCCAGATAACACCAGCATTCTTCACAGAGTTAGAACAGACAATCCTAAAATGTGTATGGAATCAGAAAAGACCCCAAATAGTGAAAGTAATGATAAAAAAAAAGAAAGAAAGAAAACCAAGTCAGGAGGCATCACAATTCCAGATTTCAAGACATTACAAAGCTGTAATCATCAAGACAGTATGGTACTGGCACAAAAACAGACACATGGATCAATAGAACAGAATAGAGAACCCAGAAATAAGCCCACAAATATGTGGTTAACTAATCTTCAACAAAGCAAGAGAGGATATGTAATGGATAAAAGACAATCTCTACCAAAAAAATGGTATTGGGAAAACTGGACAGAAACATGCAGAAGAATGAAACTGGACCACTTTCTTACACCATAGACACACACACAAAATCAAAATGGATAAAAGACCTAAATGTGAGACAGGAAACCATCAAATCTTAGAGGAGAACACACAGGCAGCGATCTCTTTGATTTCACGCAACAACTTCTTGCTAGACACGTCTCCAGAGGCAAGGGAAACAAAAGCAAAAATGAACTCCTGGAACTTCATCAAGAGATGAATCTTCTGCACAGGGAAGGAAACAATTAATAAAACCAAAAGGCAATTGATAGAATGGGATAAGATATCTGCAAATGACATATCACATAAAGGATTAGTATCCAAAATCTATAAAGAACTTCTCAAACTCAAAACCCAAAACACCCAAATAATCCAGTGAAAAATGAGCAGATGACATGAATAGACAGTTTTCCAAAGAAGACATCTAGATGGTTAACAGACACATGAAAAGATCTCCCTATCTCAAGATTTGTAACCTTAATTACATCTGCAAAGCCCCTTTTGCCACATATTATAACGTATTCTCAGGTTGTGGGGATTAGGATGTGGACATTCCATCTATCGTTCTTGGTATCCCCTCCACCTCTGTGAGGCTTGGATACCTGGCTCACAGGATTCTGGAAGCCACACTGAGAAAGGGCTTTGGAAGCTAGCAATACCAGACAGCTATGAGGATTGAGACCTGTGTTTGAGGTGAGGATAAACAGATAGGTGAGTAGAAATCAAGACCACCAGTTTGCGTGAAATTGGGCATTTCCAGTTATGATCTTCTGCCTCTTAATATTAGGATCACTCTTATAAGGACATCCATCCATTTTCACAAGTATTATATAGAGGGCTTATCAAGTGCCTGGCCCTATTCTAAGTACTGAGAAAACAGAAGTACAGAACAGACAAAATCCCCACTCTCATAAAGTTTACATTCAAAAATTGAGAAGCACAAATAAACTCAGTAAGTAAGGTATACTGTATATTAGAAGGTAAAGAGAATTTTAAAGGAAAAGAAAGTAGTGAAGTGGGTAGGGAATGGTCTGGCAGGGATGGGGGAAGGATGCAACTTTAAATCAGAGTGGTCGGGTAGGGCCTCACTGGGAAGGTGATGTTTAAGCAGAGACCTAAAGACAGGTAGGAATGTGGAAAGAAATGTCGAAGGTGTTTAGAAATGTGGTTAGAAACCTCATGCCGGTCAGAGTGGCTAAAATGAGCAAATCAGAGAACTCTAGATGCTGGCGAGGATGTGGAGAAACGGGCACCCTCCTACACTGTTGGTGGGAATGTAAACTGGTGCAGCCCCTCTGGAAAACAGTGTGGAGGTTCCTCAGGAAACTAACAATAGAACTCCCCTATGACCCAGTAATAGCACTGTTAGGAATTTACCCAAGGGATACAGGAGTGCAGATGCATAGGGGCACATGTACCCCAATGTTCATAGCAGCACTCTCAACAATAGCCAAAACATGGAAAGAACCTAAGTGTCCATCAACGACGAATGGATCAAGAAGATGTGGTTTATCTACACGATGGAATACTACATGGCAATGAGAAAGAATGAAATCTGGCCATGTGTAGCAACATGGATGGACCTTGAGGGTGTTATGCTGAGCGAAATCAGTCAGGCAGAGAAGGACAAATATCATATGTGTGCACGTATAGGAGGATTAGGAGGAACTTGACGGAGGAACAAGGGGGAGAAGAAGGGCGGAAATGGTGGGGGACAGGGAGAGAGGCAAACCATGAGAGACTCTTGAATGCTGACAAAAACTGAGGACTGATGGATGTGGGGGGGGAGGAGGGATGGGCATGGAGGAGGGCACTTGTGGGGATGAGCACTGGGTGTTACATGGAAACCAACTTGACAATAAACTATTTGTAAAAAAGAAAAAAAAAAGAAATGTGGTTAGAAGATGTCTATGTGAGTGCATAGACAGCTTTGATACTCTTCAGCCCTGAGACAGAGCGAATTCTCCATGGGAGTAAATGTTGGTACAGAATAGAAGAGAGCAGAGGGAGGAGTCCAGAGGCACTCCACAGTTGGAGGTCGAGGAGAGGAGCAGGAAGCAGCCAGGCGTGTGACGGTGAGCAGCTGGTGAAGCAGGGGCACAGCCAGGAGAGGGTAATATTCTAAGAAAGTGTTTTGAGGTGAAGGACTTGTCCATTTATATCAAAGGCTGCTCATGGGTGAAGTAAGATGGAAATGGATAGCTGAACATTGGATTTAACAATTTGTATGCCGCTGGTTTCTATGCTGTGGGGACAACCTGATTGGATAATCTCAACAGACAATGGGACAAGAAGATTTGGAGAGAGCAGACAACACAGACCCCTTGGATGAAGGAAGGAAATACCTAGGGAGTGGGCATATGTGGTCAAGAGATTTTTTTTAAGACCAGACAGCATGTTTGGATGATGGCTGGTGAGAATAAGGAAGTAAAGAGGAAAACATAGATGGAATGGGGGAGAGAATAGTCATTTCCTTGACTGGGTGGAAGGGCACGGAACCTGGTAAAGGGAGTGATCTTGGATAGCAGGATGAACAACCTGTCCATGATCACAGGAGAAAAGACAGAACACACTGGCACAGATACAGATAGATGGGTAAGTGGGAACATGTGGGTGTGCTTTCTGGTGGCTTCTGTTTTCTCAGGAAAATGGGAGGGAAAGTCATCAGGAGAAGGGGAAAGGAAGGGAAAGAAATGAAAGGAATAACCCTCTCTTGGCATGGCCATCAGTAAATAGAAGCTGAAACCCACAAGGCTACAGGAAGAGTTAGGGTCTATGAAGAAGTCCTCCCCTTGTTCTCAAAAGATCCAAAATTGATTAGTGGGAGGAGAGGGAGCAATAATACTTAAAAAGCATTCCTTCTTAAGCGTCCGATTTGTGCCTGGCACTATACTAATTGTTTTTTAACCAGTTACTTAAATCAGTACGCAGAACACGCCATGGAATTAGGGACCTGTTGTTCTTATTACAGATAGTCCCTGACTTATGATGATCCAACCCATGATCTTTTTTGACTTTATATTGGTGCCAAAGCAGTACCATTCAGTAGAAACCATACTTCAATTTTCCTCTTCTGCCCAGGCTAGTATTATGCAATATGGTACTCTCTCATGACACTGGGAAGCAGCAGGGAGGTATAGCTCCCTGTCAGTTCTGCAATCATTGGTAAACAAGCAGCCTGAACCCACACAACTGTTCTGTTTCGCTTCCAACACACTATTCAATAAATTACATGAGATAGTCAACACTTTAGTATAGAACAGGCTTTGTGATAGATGCTTTTTTCCAACTATACGCTAATTTAAGAGTTACATTATATGTCTAAGGTAGGCTTGGCTAAGCTATGATGCTCAGTAGGTCAGTGTATTAAATGCATTTTTGACATGATGTTTTCAATTTATAATGGGTTTATTGGGATGTAACCCCATCATAAGTCAAGGGACATCTGCATTATGCTCATTTTATAGTAGGGAAAACTGAGATTCAAAGTGGTTCAATAACTTACTCAAATCTTCAAAGCAGCTCTACTGGCAACAAAGTCTTTCAATTTTTGTTGTTTGAGAAAATCTTTATTTCTCTTTCACTTTTGAAGAATATTTTTGCAGAATGTAGACTTCTAGGTTGGTAAGTCTTTTCTCTCAATACTTTAAATATTTCACTCCATTCTCTTTTTGTCAAATGGTTTCTGAGAAACTGTATGTAATTCTTATCTTTGCTCCACTATAGATAAGATGGGTCCCCCTCACCTCCACCACTAGCTTATTTTAAGATTTGTTGCTTATCTTTGATATTCTGCTGTTTGATTACAGTATGTGCAGATGTAGGTGGTTTTTTTTTGGTTTTGGGGGGTTGTTGTTGTAGTTGTTTGATTTTGTTTTGGCTTTGGTTGGTTGTTTTATTTTTGGTTTTGTTTTGAACATTTATCTTGCTTCATATTTTCCGAGCTTCCTGGATCTTGGTTCAATCTCTGGTGTTAATTTAGGCAAAAACTCTGTCAATCTGTCTTCAAATAGTGCTTCTGTTCCTTCCTCTCTTTCATCTTCTTCTCATATCTCATTACATATATGTTATATTTTTTTAAGTTGTCCCAAAGTTCTTGGATATTTTGTCCTGTTCCTTTCTTTTCTTTTTCTGTCTTTTTTCTCTTTGCTTTTCACTTTTGGAAGTTTCTATTGATGCGTTCTCAGTCTCAGAGAGTCTTCCTCAGTTGTGTTGCTACTAATGAGCTCATCAAAGGCATTCTTCATTTCTGTGACAGTGTTTTTGATCTCTGGCATTTCTTGTTTATTCTTTATTAGAACTTCCTTCTTTGCTCACATCACTCATCTGTTCTTAAGGAGTATGAATACTTTCCCTCAGATCCCTTGACATATTAATCAGATTGTTTTACATTCCTGGCCTGAAAACTCCAATATTTCTACCATATCTGACTCCAGTTCCAATGCTTGTTCGGTATCTTCACATTGTAATTTTTGCCTTTTAGAATGCCTTGTAATTTTTTCTTGATAGATGGACACGATGTACAGGGTCAAAGAAACTGTAATAAATAGGTCTTTAATAATGTGGAGGAGTGTTCCACAGTCCATGACTGGGGCTCAGTCTCTCATGAATCTGAGCCTCTGAACTGTGAACTGAACAGGTGCTTCTGTTTCTCCTTTCCATATGTAGGACAGGATTTCTAGAAGGAACTGGAGCTGTGTTTCCCCTCCTCCTCCTGGAAAGATAAAGTTGGAGCTGGGGGTTTCCCTTTCACCAGGCCAGTTGAGCTCTGATTAAATCTCAGTGGGTTTGGCTCTGATAAAATAGTTTCCCTTGAGAGTTGTCCTTGTTAAAGAGAATGAAATCCTCTTGCCTATTTCAAAATGGCTACCATGCCTCTCCTGCTAGAGGTATGAGGAGCATTTTCTTTGGTCCTCACTGTGAGAATCTGATAGAGTTCTTTTTTTTTTTTTTAATTTTTTTAATGTTTTATTTATTTCTAGGAGAGAGAGAGAGACAGCGTGAGCAGGGAGGGTCAGAGAGAGAGGGAGTCACAGACTGAAACAGGCTCCAGGCTCTGAGCTGGCAGTCAGCACAGAGCCCGACGTGGGGCTCGAACCCATGAACCGCGAGATCATGACCTAAGCAAAAGTCAGATGCTTAACCGACTAAGCCACCCAAGCACCCCGAGAATCTGATACAGTTCTTGGAAGAAAAGCTCACTGAAGTGTGGGGCTCCCACATGAATGGACCTCTGTGGAGTTTTTAATTCTAAGACTTCTCCACACTGTCTCTATCAGTCTGTCAATCACAGTTTAGATTTCCTGCCCTGCTACAAGTTTCCACGGAGGTTTTTGCTCATGGTTTTCTGTGCTAGTAAGTTTTAATTTCCTGTATCCACCTGTCTGTCCCTCCAATTATGGGGCAACGGTTTGCCTTCTGACAACACTTCTTTGACAAATGTAAAATGAGTTGTTGATTTTTTCTTCAGTTTGTTGAGCTTTTTATTTGTTATTAGCACAGAGTGGCTACTTCCAAGTCCTTCCATACCAGACCAGAAACCAGAAGTCCCCATTATTTTTTCATAAACTCCCCGTCACAACTCTAGATATAAAGTGGATGGTGTTAGTTCAGTTTCAGTGATAAGGAAACAGGCTGAGAAGGTTAAGGGACTTGTCTAAGGCCACATTGCTTGAAGTGGCAGAACTGGGGTCAAACTCAGATCTCACCTCTCCATCATGGCCATTCTCCTTCCACAGCGTTGGCTGTCTCTGCTCATACAAAGCACCACAGGCTTGTGCTTCATTTGACCAATTTGTGCTGGTGTGTACCTTGGAGCTCTTTAAATTAGAACCTGGGTGTTTTGACCTGGTTTTGTAAATTGGTAGGTCTTCTGGGGAAATCCAGCCCTTGATCATTCAGTGGCCTATTACCTAATTCCTTTTTAACCTATGACTTCGGCTTCTCCTTAGGGGGACAAAAAAGAACATAAAGTGAAATATGCTCATTTTATTACTTGCTATTAGCTCCAGTAAGATGATTTAGGATGGCATAATTTGAAAAGGAAAGCCAAAATGTAGCTGTAAGAATGCATGTGATTCTCCGTTAATTTGTGCAGAAAGAAAAAATAGACTTACAGCCATAAGGACCAAGGTTTGAGTTGAGTCCTGGCTGTGTTCCTTGGTCTGCAAGCAAGTTGGAATCTCAGGTTCCTCATCTACTAAATAACTCTCCCTTATATTTGCATCATGACTCAATTAAAAAGCACCCACCAACAGTTTTTGAACACGTTTGTGCCCAGAATTATGCTAGCTAAAAGGAGGAACACAAGAGAAACATATCGATGCCTATGTGCAGGGGAATTGTGGAGACTGGAGAACTGTGTCCTTCTGGAAATAGGCTGCAAACTGTCAGACCTTGTGTCAGTCTCTTCTGTCCTGCAAAATCAGCTGAGGCATCTCACACCCTCTGCTTTGGCTCTTAAATTCTGAGGCTTTTGCTCAATTTCTTAATGTCTTTGGCTATTGCCCAGCTGACTGTGTTGTTCTGTGGGTCCAGGAGTCTATCTAATCCATTTGATTGCAAAATTTTAGTTTTATTTAGCACAGCCTCTTTCTGCAAAGCTCACCACTTTTCCAGCTGTAGGTACATCCTGACCAAGAGCTCAGGGACCCCTTCTTTGTTAATTCAACAACTTACTCATACAGACTTGCTTGGCCTTTAAAGAAAGGGAAGGACAAAAGAATGTCTTCCCAATATCTCAGGTTTCACCTATTAAAAATAAGTAATGCTTGGGGTGCCTGGGTGACTCAGTCAGTTAAGCGTCCAACTTTGGCTCACGTCATGATCTCATGGTTGTGAGTTCGAGCCCCACATCAGGCTCTGTGCTGACAGCTCAGAGCTGGGAGTCTGCTTTGGATTCTGTGTGTCCCCCTCTCTCTCTGCTCCCCCCCTGCTTGCACTCTGCTTCTCTCTCTCAAAAATAAATAAACATTAAAAAAATAAGCAATGCTTATAAATGAGCACATTTAACAATGAAAGACCTCCCACCTCACACCCAATGATGGACACTGAAAAGTCTGCCTAAACTGTGCCCGGCAGACTTGTCTGCATTTGTCATTCTGCAGCCTGCTCTGGTCAGATTTGACTCAGGAACAGAACATTGGAATCTGCACTGAGATGCCTCTAGAATGTGGCAGATGAGGTCAGCATCCAAGAGACAAACCAGGAAGACTCAGCAAACAGTGAGTCTGGCCATGCCAGAGAGGGTCAACCTGAGAAGTGCTTTGTCAACATGCTGATGATGAGACTCGGGAAATATTCAAAATGCAGCTGCAGTGTGTCCTTAGGCTTGGATTTCACCACGAGAAAGAGTTGTGTAACTGTCCTTTGGTAGGAGCGGTTTGACAAAATGACCAGGCTGCTCTGGACCTGGGAAGAAGAAATTGGACTAACAGATCTCACCAAAACCAACAACGTAGGCACCCTATCTAGCAGCAGTGAGGATGTGTGTCCTCAGAAAGGCTCTATGCTGGTGCAGATTTTGCACAGCCTGAAAAGGACCATCCTTTAAGACCAGTCATTCTCAGTTGGGGGCTCTTTTGTCCCCAGGAGAACATTGACAATCTCCTCTATTCTCTAGTTTCCTTGAAGAGTACTTTTGGCCTGGGAGAGAGTAGAGCACCTTCTTGGACACATTCTCTCTTATATCTCCCTTAGTTCTTGGCACCCCTGCTTGAGTGTGGGATGGTTGAAGTGTCATGAAGTGTCAGAATGAAGGAGCAAAACCTTGTAGAAAGACATGAGCAGAGGGTGATGGGGGTACAAACATGGTGAAGAGATGTCTAGTGGAAATTTTTTTTTTACTCCTTCTTTCCATCCCTTTCTTTCCTCAACTACTGAGGGCCTACTATGTCCAAACCCAGTGTAGGGCACGAAGAATATGAAGATGAATGACTTGCTGCCTATGCTTGAGAAATTCACAGACTAGTGGGGGAAGACAGCCATGGACTCTGTGGTTCGTCCTCCAACGGAAATATAAATAAAGGGTTCTGAGGGGCAAACTGCTAGGAAGTTTCTATTAGTTCTCTATGGTTGCTGTAACAAATTACCACACATTTAGTGGCTTAAAACAACACAAATTAGTTCTCTTATAGCTCTGGAGACCAGAAGTCTGCAATCAGTGTCGTTGGGTTAAAATCAAGATGGTAGTGGAGCTAATTTCTTCTGGAGGCTCCAAAGGAGATGGGCTTCCTTGCGTTTTCCAGCCTTTGGCGGCCACTTGCATTCCGTGGCTGGGGACCTCTTCCATGTATTACTTCAACCTCTTCTGTCATCATGTTTCCTGCCTCTTCTTCTGTAGTCCCATTCCCCTCTGCCTTCCTCTTGTGAGAAGTCTTATGATCACATTTAGGGCCCACTTTATCTATGATAATCTCCCCACCTCAAGATCCTTAACTCGATCACATCCACAAAGTTCCTTTTAGCTGTATACAGTAACATGGTTTCAGGTTCCAGGAATTAGGACCTGGATATCATTGGGGGTCATTATTCAGCCCATTACAGTATTATAGAGTGAGGACAAGGGCATTTGGGCTGGGCCCTGAGGGATGAGTAGGAGTTCTGGCAATTTTCAAAGTAAGGGAGGTATGATATGGAAGGCTTCACTGACTCAGAAACTACTACTAAGATATTTAAGTAACTTACCTATAGACTACTCAATGGAGGAAGACAGAAGCCGGAGAGGGGAGCAAAGCCAAATCACAAAGAGCCCTGAATGCCAGACAAAGAAGTTTAGATGTGACTTAAAAAAATTATTTTAAGTTTATTTTGAGAGAGAGAGAGTGCTAGCATGAGTGAATTAGGGACAGAGCGAGGGAGAGAGAGAATTCCAAGCAGGCCTGTGCTGTCAGTACAGATCCCAACGTGGAGCTTTAACTCACTAACCATGAGATCATGACCTGAGCTGAAATCAAGAGTCAGATGCTTAACAGCCTGAGCCACCCAGGATCCCCAAGGTGTGACATTTTTAACAACAGAGCGATTCCACAAGGAATGGAGTGGGCTGATGGAGAGATGATGAGGTCTGAAACAAGGCGGAGATACTGGAATCCATCAACTACCAAATAATAGGGCTGGTGCTACTGGGGCTTCCATAGGCCCTGGTGACAGGAAAGTCAGAGAATCTGTGATGTTAGAGTGTCAAGGCCACCTGAGATGTAACCCCTGCCTAGTCCCATTCTTGGGAAGCCTGCCACCTAGCTGATGTTCAGTAAATACTTGCGGGTTACATGAATGAAATCATCCTCTAAGGGGGAACCAGAGGGATGATCTTCCTTGTTTGGATCCTGGTGTTGGCATTATCTTCTCAAGCCCACTCAGGGATAAATCAACCTTCATTAAGAGAGAGGACAGTCCTCTAACCTGGCTCTTCTTCTTCTTTTTTTTTTTTTTAAATTTTTAATGTTTTTTATTTATTTCTAGGAGAGAGAGAGAGAGACAGCATGAGCAGGGGAGGGTCAGAGAGAGAGGGAGTCACAGACTCTGAAAGAGGCTCCAGGCTCTGAACTGGCAGTCAGCACAGAGCCCGACGCGGGGCTCGAACCCACGAACCGCAAGATCATGACCTGAGTGAAAGCCAGACGCTTAACCGACTAAGCCACCCGGGCGCCCCTAACCTGGCTCTTCTTAAGGGAATTTTCAGGACATCAGAAGTGTTGATGAACAGTGACAAGTGACTTGACATTCGGAAAAGAGACACAGAGCAGAGGAAAGTACCATTCAAGAGCTTGTGGGGCCCATCTCTGCCTCCTTTGGCCCCAGTTTAGACCCCTGGGGTGGGTCTAGCACCTGCACTCCATCAGTCAATACGCTCAACTGCTCGTCCCCTGTAGGGAGCCCTGGACAACTCCTGCAGCCCTCTGTGCCATATTGGAATTAAAAAGAAAGCAATCTACATCAGTGTGCCCAACCAACAGATGGGCAGTTGAATTGCCCTCTTGGGGTAGCAAGTTGTCCCCAGGGCTAACTATTACGGTCCACATTCCAAGACCACAAAGTATTTTTTCAGTCTGACCATCCAGACTTTAATTCCTTCCATACCATGCATTATTATGTGATTCCTGTCACCTCAGAAAGCTCAGATGATTAAAAGAGTTTATGTTTTCCACTTCCAAGAATCCCTCTTGCAATTTAAATGATTCATGTACCCAAATTTTACAAAGAGGAAAACAACCTCATTGTTATTTGCTCTGTTAAAGCCCTCAAGTGCTCAGCTTATTATTTTGTTATCTGGTAAAAAGGGGAAGTTTATCTCTAATTCTCTAACCCTTTCCATGGGGATTTCTTATGGGATAATAAAAATTCCTTACTTAACTAGCAGAGAAAAGGCTCCTTTTCTCATCTTTTCCCTTGTTTGGGGAGGATGGGAGGGAAAGATACTGTCCATCATTTGCCAGTTTTATGCCATATAGCAAATTTCAGGGGAAGAAATGGGCAAAAGGGAGGTCAGAGTGATAAGAAGACTTCTCCATCTCTATGATCCTTGCATTAGAGCAATAACATGGTTGTGGTCAAAACTGCTGGCTATCCCTCCAGCATCCTTCTTCCTCTACTTCTTTCCTCATACAGATTTTTTGAGTTTTACTTGTACTCACTTGTTTATATTCAGCTCTATGTAACTTTATCACCTGTGTAGGTTTGTGTATCCACCACCATGGTCAAGATGCAGATTCCATTATCACAGGGTCCACAGTGTTGTTCTTTTATAACCACACCCACCTCCCTCCCGTCTCCTTCTCCCCTGCCTCCATTCACGGTCCCTAATCCCTGGAAACACTGATTTCTTCCATCTCTATGATACTGGCATGTCAAAGACGTACATAAATGGACTCCTTTCTATGGTATATAATATTTCAATATTGGCCTTTTTAAAATCCAGCATAATTCCCTTGAGATTTATCCACTGAGATTGTTTTGCACATTCATAATTTGTTTTTTATTGCTGAATAGTATTCCGTGGTGTTAGTATACCAGTTTGTTTATCCATTCCCTTATTGAAGATTATTTCATTGTTTCCAGTTTGGGCTATGAACATCTATGTATAGGTTTTGGTGTGAACATAAGTTTTCTCTTTCCTCGGATAAACACCCAAGAGTGCAATTGCTAGGTTGTGGGGCAGATCCATGTTTAGTTTTATAGAAAAGTGCCAAAAATTCTTATACCATTTTATATTCCTACCGACCCTGTATGAGTAATCCAATTTCTCCTCTCTTCCCAGCTTTTGGCATTGTCACTATTTTTTTGTTTGTTTGTTTTAAGCCATTCTGATGGGTATGTAGTAATATCTCCTTGCGGTTTTAATGTTTCTGTTTTCCTAATGGTTAATGATGTGGTACATCATTTCATGAGCTTACTTATCTATATATTCTCTTCAGTGAAATGTCTGTTCATATCTTTTGGCCATTTTCCACTTGGATTGCTCATTTTGGAAACAATCAAAAATGATTTGTTGAGTGTCAAGAGTTTTTTAGATACTGGTCTTTCATCTAATATGTGATTTGCTGTCTTTCTTTTAATGACTGAACTCCTTGGGTTTAAGCTTGGCACCTGACTATCCAGCCAGGGACAACTTTTCTCAACTCTTCTTACATCTAGGTGAGGCCATGTGACCAAATTTGGGCCAATGAGATGAATCATGTCTAATGAAGACAAAAGCCACGTGTACTGAACATTTGTCTTCTCCCCACCCTTACAACACACTCCCTGCGGCAACCTAGCTTCAATGGTGTGGATGAGGGCATGACTTAGAACAGGGTTGACAGAATCCTTGCTGAAGGACACATAGTAGATACTCTAAACTTATAAGTCATATGGTCTCTGTACAAACTATTCAACTCCTGTTGTAGCACAAAAGCATCCATAGGCAATATGTAAACAAGTGGATGTGGCTTTATTTAGATAAAGATTTACTTATGAAAACAGGTGGCCTGCTCATGGACTTCAGTTTGCTGACCCTGCCTTAGGAACCTATCTTTAGGCAAAGCTACAGATAACAAGTACCCGATCCCCGAAGAGTCACATAGAGCCATCCTCTCAGCCTGAATTGCTGCCCTTAAGACTAATTCATGATCAAGAAAATGAACTTCTGTCTTATTTCAGTCACTTTATTTTAGGAGCTCTTTGTTGGGGCAGCTCAGTATATGACTAGGTCATGCAGAAATTGGTGTTTGCTGAGCACTTACCATGCTCAGCGTACAAAGATGATTCGAAGGTAAGCTGTCTCTGTTCCTTGCCCAGACAGAGCTTGCAGGCTAGAGTGAGAGATGCTAGTAGAGTGAGGCTGAGCTGTAACTGAGTTATAAGGAAAGTGCTCTGGAAACATGCCTGGGGAGAGAATGGGGAGAAGGGATGAAACGCCTACCTGGTGCTTAACATGTAACAGTGCTTTATGTTATTATATCACTGAAGGGTTGGAGAAGTGTATGAAGTATGCTGTATTTCCCTTCTAGAGATGACAACAATGAATCTCTGGAAAGTTATTGAATTTTCCCAGTAGCAGAGATGAATTTAAACCTTTGTAAAGTGTCCACTCTGATTATAAATTTATTCATCGTGGACACACAGAATGGTCTGAGTCTACTCCTTCTGGACATAAGGGGACCCTTTCCATTCTCCTGAGCCCTCCCTGGTAGGTGAGTCTCCATCAGCAGATTCAATTGAAGTTAGCTCAGAAAGCAATTATTAAAAGTAGAACCAGGGAGGATAGAGGAATGAAGACTATCAACTGGAAAGGATTTCACCTTTAAATGAACAAGGCTTTTAACGATGTTGGACTTTATCTGAGCCCCATGCTCCTGAAAGTGAAAAAGTCCCCCAAATTTTGTGGTGTTCCTGGAATGGATAACGACAAAAGGCTCTCTGGCCCTTGAATGTTCAGAGATAGGGCCTGTCTCCATCCTTCCTCAAGACTCTCATTAAGACTCATGATGACTCCTTGGCAATGAGAAAGAATGAAATCTGACCATGTGTAGCAACATGGATGGACCTTGAGGGTGTTATGCTGAGTGAAATAAGTCAGGCAGAGAAAGATAAATATCATATGTGTGCACGTATAGGAGGATTAGGAGGAGCTTAACAGAGGACCAAGGGGGAGAAGAAGGGCGGAAATGGTGGGGGAAAGAGGGAGAGGCAAACCATGAGAGACTCTTGAATGCTGACAAAAACTGAGGACTGGTGGATGTGGGGGGGAGGAGGGGTGGGCATGGAGGAGGGCACTTGTGGGGATGAGCACTGGGTGTTATGTAGAAACTAATTTGACAATAAACTATTTGTAAAAAAAAAAAAAAAAAGACTTATGATGACTCCTTTGTTTACCTGCCTCTATAAATCCCAGGTCCCCTTCCGTTTCCTTGAGACATTTCTCATTAATGAACATGAATTAAACCATATCCTTCACTGTCCAGTGCATTTTGTCCTTCACAAAGACAAAATTCTATTTGATGCTGTGACTCAAAGAGAATTGGACCTCATCTTTGAATTCTTATTTATTCCATCTACATAGTGAGGTTCCTCTGCCCTTTGTATTCGCTTCCTGACTTCTGATCTGGGGACTCAAAAATGGACCCAACCCATGGTTCTGTGCTCTGTACTACTGTCCATTAGTAACACAGTATTTGATAGATTCTTTTTGAATACTCATTTGACTTCTAGTACTGGCTTCTCTTGGTTTTATTGTCCAATAAATCGGTATTCTTTTTAGACAGATTAAATGTAACAGATGTAATGTCATGAAACAAATTTTTTCCCTATCTAATGAAAGATGACAGAATCGAAGTTGTTAGTCTTTTCTGTTTGTCTATTTGTCTGTTCAAATCAACTTGTCTTAGTTCAAATCAACTAAGAATTTGTACCCACTAGGAAGGGAATGGCTCCTTCATAAGGACTGGTGAGTTTTCTATTTCTTTCTTTATGTTTGACCCATGGCTACAATTTTAGACTTGAATCTCTAAGTTTTTTCTCTCTGTGTGTCTACATGTTCATATATCTATAATTTAAAAAATCCTTCACCTCTCCTTCTGTATGTAATACATACCCCCACCAGATTGTATGGACAAATTAGATTATGAAATCTCTTATAGGAACTCGATTCTAATTGACTTAGAGGTAAACAAGTGCTTATATAGTTTAAATATTCCTAGGGGCACCTGGGTGGCTCAGTCAGTTAAGCGTTCAACTTTGGCTCAGGTCATGATCTCACAGTTCGTGGGTTCAAGCCCTGCGTCAGGCTCTGTGCTGATAGCTAGCTCAGAGCCTGGAGCCTGTTTCGGATTCTGTGTCTTCCTCTCTCTCAGACCCTCCCCTGCTCATGTTGTCTCTCTCTCTCTCTCTCAGAAATAAATAAAATATTAAAAAAATTAAAAAATTAAATATTCCTAGAAAATTCTCAGAAATTAAGAAAATTAAACCTCAAATAGTTTCAATGTTAAAAAAAGGTATTGTTATATAAAAGAACTCAGAAATGTTTTAAGAACTCAAATTCATATAATTTATGTAAATCTTTGGCAAACAAAACTAGTTTAATAATTTAGGTTTAATAAAAACAACTATGGGTCATCTGGGTGTTTCAGTTGGTTGAGCATCTAACTCTGGATTTCAGCTTGGGTCATGATCCCAGGGTCGTGGGATTACCCCTGAATTGAGCTCCATGCTAAGCATGGAGCCTGCTTAAGATTCTCTATCTCTCTGCCCCTCTCCCTGACCTGCATTGTCACTCTCTCTAAAATAAAAAGAAAACAAAACAAGCTATGTTTCCTCTGAGTTATTAACATTAAGTGTAATGAAAACATACATTTTATTCTACTTGCGTATGGGCTTCCTAAACTTATATAGGTTTATTTATTATATAAGTAGTACTTCTTCTACTTAATGTTAAAGATTATGAAAAATATAAAATTGTATGTAGCCAAATGGAATCATTATTCTGAAACTCTGTTTCAACAATAATTATGTTTTGTAGTGTATAAGCTTGAAGATAATTTTCAAGATCTTTAGGCAAAATAAAACCTTGGACTTCTACTAAACTGAGTGAATTAATGAATATTCATTGGATACGTACATCATGTCTCAGTAAGATAGCATACAACATTAATTACTAATCATAATTTTAGGTTGATATACATTTGCCCCTTATTTTATATGCTGCAAGGAAGCTGTATATTTTGGGTCTGTAATGAGCCTATTCATTTTTTGCCACTTTGCAACACTGTACTATGAAGGATGTGGATGGCTGTAGGAAGTCGTGAGCTTTGCTAATCTGCTGTAAAATGCTGGTGTGTGAACAGATTGTCCAGTTATCGGCCTCCTAATTTCCTCTGTGGAATAGAAGTTACTGTGATTAAAATTTATAATATATGTCAATGAGATGACAGAGAGGGCCAATTTTGTGGGCAAGGTAGAGAAGATGTGTTTTTGCTAATGAAAAATGAGAGTAGTTTTGTCCTAAACTAAAATGACTGATGGCTGCAGAATGAGAAAGAAGGAAGAGGAGGACCAAATCTAAATGGATATAAAATCTTTTAGGGGCGCCTGGGTGGCTTAGTCGGTTGAGCCTCCCGCTTTCACTCAGGTCCTGATCTCGTGGTTCATGGGTTCGAGCCCCGCGTCGGGCTCTGTGCTGACTGCCAGCTCAGAGCCTGGAGCCTGTTTCAGAGGCTGTGACTCCCTCTCTCTCTGACCCTCCCCTGCTCACGCTGTCTCTCTCTCTCTCTCTCCTAGAAATAAACAAAATATTTTTTTAAAAAAAGTCTTTTAGAAGATTTGTGGAAAAGAACTTTTATTTGTTGTGGGCAAAGCTTGCTAAGGTTTGGTGGGCTTATTTAGAAGATTACAAAAAAGACTTTAGTATCAGATATCATGCTGATGCAAAACTAGAATTTGTTTTTATCTCTGTTAAAATGAGAAAATTTTCTCAGATCGTTGGTCTGCTCTTAATATGAGGTTTTAAAATGTTATGCTTTACTTTCTGTGTAATCTGCCTAGATAGCAAAGATTCCATGCTTTTACTAAGTTTATTTATTTATTTTGAGAGGGACAGAGACAGAGTGAGTGAGGGAGGAAGAGAGAGGGGTGGAGGGGGACACAAACTCCCAAGCAGGCTCCGTGCTGCCAGCACAGAGCTTAATGCGGGGCTCACACTCATGAAACCGAACTGCGGGGCTCACACTCATGACCTGAACTGAAATCAAGAGTCAATGCGGGGCGCCTGGGTGGCTTAGTCGGTTAAGCGTCCGACTTTCGCTTGGGTCATGATCTCGCGGTTCGTGGGTTCGAGCCCCGCGTCGGGCTCTGTGCTGACAGCCAGCTCAGAGTCTGGAGCCTGTTTTCAGTCTGTGACTCCCTCTCTCTCTGACCCTCCCCTGCTCACGCTGTCTCTCTCTCTGTCTCCTAGAAAAAAAAAAAAAAAAAAAAAAAAAAAAAGAGTCAATGCTTAACTGATGAACCCCCCAGGCTCCCCAAGATTCTGTGTTGTAACAGAATAAACCTTCTGTGTTTCTGTTTTGGTTTTTATTCTATCCTTATTGGTTTAAGAAAACAAAAGCTTCTCACTTAGGAAGGAACTAAGGTTCCTTACAATCATATTACCTTCTATGTTTATTTTTACCTATTTTATTATTGCTTCGAAATCAGAAGTAAAATGTTGTGTCACAGGCACCCATGATCCAATCCTTACCTTAGATGTACAGCTCTCCTAAGAACTTTTGCTTTTTGTCTTTCCAAAATCCAACTTTAGACGATACTTTTTGCATCTAAAACTGTCTTTGAGATTTCCTAGAGGGTCTTTGGAAAGTCCTAGAGGATTCATTCTTTCACCCTGTAAAAGGAGAAGTGTTAGAAATAATGTTCATTTGCTATGTCATCATTGATGAGTCGCAAGCAAAGAATTGTCAAATTGGAAGCAGTGCTTGGCTTTCCCTAGGTTAAATTCATGGGGGTAATGTTATTAATACAAATATTTCAGAATTGTATGTCATGTGGGAAGTCCCTAGAGATTTGTGCATGCTCTTCCCATCTACAGTATGCTCCAATTTATCAAAGTCCTGGTAATGCTTTCCCTTATATTAGACAACAGTGTAGCACTAGTCGTATTTTCAGGGTTTTTAAAAACATTTTATTTCTTTATTTTGAGAGAGAAAGAATGAGAGCATGAGCAGGGGAGGGGCAGAGAGAGAGGGAGAGAGAGAATCCCAGGCAGACCCCGTGCTGTCAGCACGAGTCTGACATAAGGCTCAATCTCACGAACCATGAGATCATGATCTGAGCCAAAATCAAAAGTCGATGCTTAACTGACTGAGCCACCCAGAAGCCCTTTCAGTATTTTTTTAAAATGTTACCTTGTTGCATCTTTATTTCTTTAATTTAAATCTAGTATCTTCTAGGGTTGTAGTTTTCAAGTAGAGTTTTATTATCTGTGGTATTTTATATATATATGCTTGATATCTTTGTGCTATAATATGCCTTAGAATTACAATATGTTAAGTATGATGTTTTCTCTTTGTAAAGATTCTGTTCATCCATTTTTATAGACTATGCATAATATCCACAAATTGAAAATCATTATATTCATATTTTATCATGTTTTGCATAGAGACAAACTCCATTGTCACTTGTGTTATTCTTGCATGAACACGTCAAATCTTGTACTTTAGAAAATTGCAAATAAATGGTAAATATTCAGACTTTATCTTATCTGGGTGAGATTTAATTGGTTCCCATCCCCACACCTGGAAAAATCCACGTACCCAAAGTAAACTAAGTCCTGTTGCCTTGACCAAATTGTCAATCTTCACCTCAATTTTTAAATTCTTTTATTTTTTTTTAATATCTGACTATCATTCCCCAAATAAACTTTGCAAGCAATTTTTCTCCCTCCTACTTGGCTTAGAGTTACTCAGAGTTAACACCTGATGTCCCAGATCCCCATGAAGACTATAGGTTGTGTTGCGACTGACCCGTTCCTCTGGGACCTGAAGAAGTCCTACAAGTTGAAGGTTGGAAGCCTGACATAAGCTTCCAAAGGCTCACCACTGCAGCTGACCTTTCATGGGCCCAAATTCTCCTTGGACAAGCTGCATCTGTGCCACCAAGGGAGTCCAGCAAAATGTTGGGTCATACATGCCCTTCCACAAGATATAACCAACACAGTGGATGACATCAGCAAGAACACCCATGTCCAAAGTGGAAAGCTTCAAGAAACTCAAGAGTAGTGCTGACTAACCAAGAACGTCCTCCACGGACCCCTTAGAATCCATTGGACTGCTTATCTTCAGAATTCATCTTCTGGTTCTTTACCTTAATGTTAATATTTCCCTTTTTCATTTTAGGCATCCTCTTTTTCTAAGATGCCTTGTCTCCAGAACCTGCAAACAACTGGTCTTTGCCACTGCTTCTCACCATGTGATTCAACTGGTTTTATAGGACAAGAGTCCTCATGAGACTTTCTTAGACCCTATGTCACCTTCTGAGAAAGTGTTGAGTCGTTGAGAAATGAATGTTATTTCTCTTGAACAAATGAGGGGAGCCGACAATGTTGAGCTATTTCTGAGACTTGTGCTCCCAGAAAGTTGCGAAGTTAAGAAATCCACTACCCTTTTGTATCCCAGGAGCAGCTAACCCCAAGGACCCATGCTACCCTTGCATATTCCAAGAGCCATCTCCATCCTGCCTCAAGAATCCTGTAAGTCTCCTAAATGGCTCCCTTCTTTCTCTGCTTCTATAAACCCTACACCCCCTTCCTTTTCTTTGAGTTGTTCCTCATTAATAAACATTTTTTATTTCTTTATTTTTAAAATTTTTAAATTTTTTTAAATGTTTTTTATTTATTTCTCAGCGACAGAGACAGCATGAGCGGGGGAGGGTCAGAGAGAGAAGGAGACACAGAATCTGAAACAGGCTCCAGGCTCTGAGCTAGCTGTCGGCACAGAACCTGACATGAGGCTTGAACCCACGAAACATGAGATCATGACCTGAGCCAAAGTCGAACGCTCAACCGACTGAGTCACCCAGGCACCCCTAAACATTTTTTATTTATTGTTAATAAACATTATTTATTTATCTTTATTGCAATAGCCTGAATAAAATCATATCCTTAATTGTCTGTTACATTTTGCCTTTCATACCTTTCTTTCCTCTCATTGCTATGGTTGAGTTCTATCAATTTCTTTATCTCTCTGAGCCTCAATTTCCTCATCTATCAAAGACTATTACTTCTATTTCTGAGAGTTGTGAGGACTAAATGAGGCAATGCATGGGAAGGAACCAAGCCAAGCCAATATAAGTGCTCAATAAATATCAGTCCTTTTCCTTGGGAGGAAAACAATCCCAAAGCAATAGGTGACTGGAGGGGAACAGGTTTAAAGACAGGAGATAAGTCAATGTAACTTTGTCTCTACAAATGGGAAAATGATTCAGAGCAAGTGCCTGACATTGAAGTAACCAGCATAGGAAGGAGCACCAATTCCCATGGCGCAGAAACTATAGCACTAATGTATGTTGGAAGCGTGTCTTGTCCCTGGCTCCCCTTCCCCCACCCATAGGAGGTAGAGATCCTGTTTCATTGGATTTGCATGTGTGTGTTGACGGGGGGGAATTCTTGTGTATTGACTCCGAGATCGCCAGAAAAATGATTTACCCTTACAACCCAGTGACAAGGAATATCTCTCAAATGGTAGCCCTCCTCCTAACTTGGAGTGGCCGAGTGGCTGGGTGCCTACATTGTGGGTTTACTGAATATTTCCAGGGAGGTCTTGGCGCCTCTGCCGGGTGTGTGGCTTGTATTCATATCTCAGGCCAGGAGAACACAGTTCTAGAAGCAGGCAAATAGTGAAGTTTCTGATGGTGCTACATAAGTTTTTCCATAATTCTCCCCATTCTCTGCGGAGCCCTCCTCCCGTGTGCTGGCAGGGAATGACAGCTTCCAAACATACTTCGGGATTGCTGGAAAGGAAAAACACTGAAAAAAACAAGAACAGGACTTGGAAGTTTACACGTTAGAGAACAAACTCACCACTTGACAATTCAACTGGAAACTCAAATTGCAGCAGTTAGCATTCACGGGATACTCGGTTTTAGATACACAAATGCAAAGTAATCAGAAAAACATTTGCTCCTGAAAAGTGATCACCGTGGTGCTTTCCATTAAACTGTAATCAGCCTGAATGTGAAATGAGCAAATTCTCAAGGCCTGGAGATTTTAACCTCTGAAACGCCGCATTTCAGGACATTGACAAAATATAGTCCACTGGTTTGCTGCTTCATCTCACCATTCTGTGGTCCTCAGTGATGTTTATTTCTTTTCACATTTCCAATTCTTTCTTCCCCACCAGCACCTTTTAATTTAATTGTTACCCCATCAAGGTCGAATTACCCAGTAAACATAGGCAGGCACAGCGCCCATGTCCCACAAAACTGTTTCAGTGTCTTTTTAAAATCAGGGGAAGGGTGTCTGGGTGCCTCAGGTCATTCTCATGGTTCATGGGTTCGAGCCCCACATCGGGCTTTGTGCTGACAACTCAGAGCCTGGAACCTGCTTTGGATTCTGTGTCTCCCTCTCTCTCTGCCCCTCCCCTGCTCGTGCTCTGTCTCTCAAAAATAAATAAACATTAAAAAAAATTAGAAACTCGGATTTGGTTATAATGAAAAAACCAGAGTTATGACCAAACTGACCATTGTTCAAAGCAAAACTCAAGTTATGTAATCTTACGTAGGATTTTTCTTCCTCATTTGCATAAATTTAAATTTTAAAACATATGTGATGCAAACCCTAAATGACAATCATATAATTTACTAATGACCTTTAAGACGATAATAAAATGATATGAAAATACCCAGACCAGCAAGTGGAGCCTACCTACTAATCCCGTAACCCAGTTTTAATCCAGTTCCCTCTAATCCAGAACTAATTTGAATATTAGTTCCCTATGTGGCCCTGAAGGTCCAGGCTCCTGGGCACATTTCAAACTTCCTTCCGCTGGTGAACAGCGCCAGGTAGCCTATGGACAGTCTGGTTTCTCTTCTCTACCTTTTTTTGAGGAGCGCGTTAACCTGACATAATAGTAGTGGCTACTACCAGCTTCTGCTAGGTGTCGCCGAATGGCTTCCATAAATTACATTGGATAATATAAAAATGCTGCAAAGTGGATATTAACATTTTTATTTTGAAGACCGGAAGAGGAGTGCCTGCCTGGCTCAGTCAGTAGAGTGTGTGACTCTTGATCTTGGGGTTGTAAGTTTGAGTCCTACGCTGGGCATCGAGATTACTTGAAAATAAAATATTTTAAAATATCAAGAAATAAAATAAAGACCAGAGGAGAACTGGGTAACGTCGTGAGCACCCTTTTTAGCTTCTGGGTTCAGCTCCACCCCCTACCCCTTCCTAAACAGCTTCCCACAAAGACCCTAGCCCACCCTGGCCTTTCTCTTCGCCATAGCCCTGCTTTGCCCCCAGAAGTAGGGAATCATATTCTTTGTATTATGCAGGTGGAAAGGTAAAATTCACGTCCTCGCAGGTTTCAGTTCTCAGAAATCCAAGCGAACCAGGAAAGTATAGACCATGCCCGACCATCCTGCTCCTCATTTGGAACACCCTGATCTGAAATCACCTTCCCTCCCTCTGAGGGGGCATGTGGGGACTGTGTACTAGCCACCAGCCAACACACTGAGAAACAATCCACGGCTCCTAGAGGCCTCAGTTTCTCCTTTTCTCTCTGGGCTTCAAGGGAGCATGACTCTTTTGGGAAACTATGTTGCAGTTTCCCAACCTGGCTGAGGAAGGTCATGCATTTGAAACATCCCTTTGGTGCCAAACCTCCCCCAGAGACTCTTCCAGCACCGCCGGAACCTGTCAGCCTTTGAATGTGGACCTGTGGAGTCAATTAAGAATCAAGTGCAGGGGCGCCTGGGTGGCTCAGTCGGTTAAGCGTCCTACTTCAGCTCAGGTCATGATCTCGTGGTTCGTGGGTTCAGGCCCCACGTCGGACTCTGTGCTGACAGCCAGCTCAGAGCCTGGAGCCTGTTTCAGATTCTGTGTCTCCCTCTCTCTGACCCTTCCCTGCTCACACTGTCTCTATCTATCTCTCAAAAATAAATAAAACATTAAAAAAAAAAAAGAATTGAGTGCAAACTCATGTTTTCCCTGTTTTTTTTTTATGTGTGTTCTTTATCTTATCGGTTAGATTGTAACTCTGGGTGGGCAGGGATGAGCCTTATGAGCCTTATTTACTTTGTGCCAGAGGCTTCCTCTCTTTCATCTGGTGCTCCATATGTATTTAGTATTTTATACAGGGGAAGAGAGGATGAACTTACTTACCTTACATTTTCTGTAATACCAGCTCGGGGGTATGCCTGCTCTAGGATCTGAGGAACAACTACACAAAACACAGTTTATACGGGAAAACCTATTCCTGGCCAGTCTAGTTGCTCTAATCCAGAGATTAGAAGCTGGCTGAGGGTTTACAACGTTCCCTGCAGCCCCCTTGAACTGTTCTCTCCCTGTGCCCACAACTCTCTCTGCTCTGTGGAAATCATATTCTCTTTATTGGAGCCGAGGCGGCTCTGAAAGAAAAAAAAAAGTAAACAGTCCTGAGGTTTAAATTCCATCAAAAAAGAAGCATTGGGTGCTAATAACATGAGAAAGAAAAAAAAAAGCAGAGAACATTTTAAGAAATGTTGCCGTCTCTTCCCAATCAGGGTGTCTGTTTTCATACACATTAAGCTTGCTGCTTCTGATCCTGAGTGAGGTTATTAAGACTGACTGATCTCCTGTTTGGACCTGCGTGGAGATTCTGCTACCTTGCACTAATTTGTGTTCCATCGAGCCCCAAATAAGCTTAGGGCACACGGCAAATTGGATTTGGATCTTGGATCTTGGAACAGGCAAAACTCAAATAAATGATGTTTACTGCTTTAGAGAAAGGACATTGCTTTAGTTCCCAAATGTGGACTTGCTTCCTTCCATCTATTGAAGGGTGGCTTATCTCAGTGGGAGGGGTGAGACGTGGGGGGCATAGCCTCCCCCTGCCGGGGTGGTCAGCCTGCTGAGCAGTGTCTCAGGAACACAGGGAGCTGGCCGTCTGTCTGCGGCAGATCCTCACACCTTCATATCCGCTGCTCAGCTCCTCGGTTATGTCTCCTTATTTCCATAGATCCTTGGTGTTGACAGTGTGGGTCATACCCTACCAGCCTCAGAGCCGATGGGGCTTAAGTTAAATACCCAGAGAGCTGAGCAATTGGTATATCCCAAAGCTACATAATACTGATATTTTTTAAGGGAGAGAGAGCACGCAAGAGCGGGGAAGAGGGGCTGAGGAAGAAAGAGAGCGAGCCTTAAGCAGGGTTCACTCTCAGCACGGAGCCCGACGTGGGACTCGATCCCACGACTCTGGGATCATGACCTACCTGAGCAGAAATCGTGAGTCAGATGCTCAACAGACTGGGCCACCCAGGCTCCCCAATGGCTGACTTTTAAATCCTCAAGAATCAGAGCACTGGCTGTTGACCCGCAGCTGGGGGGTGGGGTGTGGGGGAAGCGATGGAGCACTGGTAAACAATTCGAAGCATCTTGTTTAGAAGTCAAATTCCATTGCCTGCACTCCTCTCAGTTTCCCTCTTCTTAACACTTGGACATTTATTTTTAAGCAAATAACATATGAGTGGCACAAAAGTAAAAATATTTTAAAAAGATGATTGGTAGAAGGTGGGATCGTCTCCCAATCTGCCCACTCTCCTTCTCCCAGGGTGATGGCCATTACCATTCCTCGTGTGTCCTGCGAGGCATTTTCCATGCATCTGCAAAAACCATGAATGTATGTTTCTCATTCTCTAAAAAAGCAAATGAACTGACTCTCACACTCTGATCTTTTCCAGTTAACAGTGTGTATGGTATCCTGGGGATTAGTTCCCGTCAATCCATACTGAGCAGTCTAGTGGCTTTCTTTAGTAACCATGTGGTATTAAGGTATCAGAATGCATCATAATTCTTTTGAAAGTTCTATATTAAGAGTTCAACAGGTTTCTTTTACAAACAATGCTATAAGGAATAACTGTGTACATATCATTCACCTGTGTGGTGGTGTATATGTGGGATAAAGTCCTAAAAGGAGAATTGCTGTGGAAAACAGTATATGCTTTATAATTTTGATAGATTTTGCCAAAGTGCTTTAGATTTTCACCATTTACATTCCCACCAGATCTGTAACTGCTCCTGAACGTTGTTACCAATGTAATGTTTCTCAACATTCTGACCTTATGTCACCTAATAGGTAGGGGAAAAAAAGAAAAACATTATTGTTTCAATTTTCATTTCTTTTATGAATGAGGTCAAGCAATTCATTTTCTAAATGAGTAATCTAAATTATTAATGTCTATAATATTTTCTTCCTCATGTTTTTTAGACATTTTCTTGTTCTTTCTTTACCTTCTTGATTTAGATACTTTATTTTGATTATCTTATATTTATTAGCATAAACTTTTAAAATATATTTTCTCACTTTATTAAAATATTACATAAGCATAATTTTTCTTCTTGTTTATTAATATGAATGTATCTTTTCTGAGCACTACTCAGATTCTGACAATGTTTTAATTATCTTTTTTTTTTTATGAAATCTGATCTCACTTTTCTTCTTTGAACTAAGAATTATGTAAGGGAAAGGCTTTCCTGTTTTTTCTAGTTTTGTTAATTGACTTCTGGCTCTATTGCATAGTAATAACAAAATTTTGACTATACTCACCTACATTTTGGAACATATTGAGAATTTCTTTGGGCCTAACAAATAGCTGACTTTTAAAAAAATTTCTTTGGGGCTCCTAAGTGGCTTAGTCAGTTAAGTATCCAACTCTTGCTTTTGGCTCAGGTCATGGTCTCAATGGTCTGTGAGATTGAACCCCACATCAGGCTCTGTGCTGTTAGCTTGGGATTCTCTCTCCCTCTCTCTCTGCCCCTTCCCTGCTTGTGCTTTCTCTCTGTCTCAAAATAATAAAAATTTAAAAACATAAAAATATTTCTCAGGATATTGGAAATACTATAATCTCAGTTTTCGCCACATTTGTACATATGTTAGAATTCTGTAATTGTATATGACGCATATAACTCTAAAACTCTATGCATACACACATATACAAGCACACTATTGTGTTAGGGTTCTCCAGGGAAACAGAGAGAGATTTGTTATAAAGAATTGGCTTGTGTGATTGCGGGTATTTGGCAAGTCCCAATCTGCAGGGCAAAGGGCAGCCTGGAGGCCAGGGAAAAGTCACAGCTTGAGTCCAAGGGCTGCCTGCTGGCAGAATTCCTTTTTGTTCTATTAAAGCCTTCAACTGATTGGATGAGGCCCACCCACGTTATGCAGAGTAATCTGCCTTACTCAAAGTCTACTGATTTAAATGTTAATCTCATCTGAAAGATACCTTTACAGAAATGCCCAGAATAATGTTTGACCAAATATCTGGGCACCACGACCCAGCCAACTTGACACATAAAAGTAATCATCACAAATACATATGTTATGCTATAAATGACATATATAAATATATGTTATTCTCATACTTTTTTTCTTATACTTCATATAATACACCAATTTTCTATGTCTGCATATGGTGTCTTGATTATCTTTAACAAGCAAATAAATTACAATACTTCTTTCTCCTCTCTCCCTCCTTCTTCCACATCATCCTATTTCCATTCACTATATAACTCTTCTTAGTGTTTAACTTTCCACTTTCCATATACTTCTACATCTTTGGCTTGGTTTAGGAGCTTTAAATAACGTTTTTTTTTTTTTACAACATATAATCAGTTCTTGCATTATCTTCTACCATTTGTCCTGGCTTGGTCTTCCTAAACTTTGCTAATTGTTTCGTGCCTGCATTACAAAGGTTCGGGACAATCTCAGCCTGTTCTGGAACTCTGATGTCCACATCTGGTTGGGACTCTGACTTAAAGTTAAGGATTCATTGCTCATGGCTGACTTTTGGGCCACACACCTGTTTTGTTTGTTTTTTCCCATTGCTTAGATCATTTATCAATCTGTTCTTTATTTAGCCTGTTTTTTTTAATGTTTATTTACTTTTGAGAGAGAGAAAGCACACACGTGCACAAGCTGGGGAGGGGCAGAGAGGGGGGGTACAGAGCACAGCACAGAGCCCAAGATGGCGCTCAGACACGCAAGCTTCGAGATCATGACCTGAGCCGAAGTCGGATGCCTAACCGACTGAGCCACCCAGGCACCCCATTCAGCCTCTTTTATTCTCTGTTTAGGTGAATAGGTCTTCTTGTCCACCTGTCCAAAAGAATCTTTATCTTTGAAGTCTTGTAATTTTTATCAGATTATCTCTTGCTATCGGTCATGGGACAGTTAGTGTTTTCAGTGGCCAAAATTTCTTTCATTATTGTACATTTCCATTTAACTATACCTTTAAATCACACTTTTGTCCCTTTGTTTGGATTATATTCTTCTGGGCCACAAATTATGTGGATCTGCCATTTTTGCTCCCCTGTGCTCCTCTTTAAGTATTTGTTTACTTTGATTTCATTTTTAAGCATTTCCATTCCATTTTGTTTTTGCTGTTCCTCCATCCTGCTCCTCAAGCCCTTGCCACATTTTTAACAGGGTTTCTCACATTTGTGGTGCTTTCTGTTTGGTTTTCCTTTTGTGAGAGTTTTGACTTTTTTTTTCTTCACCAGATCATATTTCATCCACTACTATTTCCTGACATGTCTCCTCTGAACTTTTCCATCTCTGCTCTAAAGACTTGTTTTCACAGAGGCGATCGCTTGGTTATTATTTTCATTAAGACGTAGTTGGTCGGATCTTTCATCTGCTTGAGTACGACAGCTTTCCTGTGTGTGTGTTTCCCCCTACGTTTGCTTTTCCTACTGCCTTTATTCTTTTTTCTCCCTTGTAGTTCCGTATGGTCTTATCCTTACTTCTTTAAGTTAATAATCATCTTTGAATTAGTAGGATCCTTTCTGGGATGGCTGTTTGCGGATTTGTGACCGGAGGGCGCCTGGGTGGCTCAGTCAGTTAAGCATCATGATTTCGTGGTTCATGAGTTCGAGCCCCGCGTTGGGCTCTGTGCTGACAGCTCGGAGCCTGGAGCCTGCTTCCGATTCTGTGTCTCCCTCTCTCTCTATCCCTCTCCCACTTGTGCTCTCTCTCTCTCTCTCTCTCTCAAAAATAAATAAACATAAAGAAGAAGAAGAAGAAGAAGAAGAAGAAGAAGAAGGAGGAGGAGGAGGAGGAGGAGGAGGAGGAGGGAGGAGGAGGAGGAGGAGGAGGAGGAGGAGGAGGAGGAGGAGATCTGTGATGCGGAAGGTGGAGGTCCCTCTAGGCAGCAGGAATCCTCCCTCTGACAGGACCGAGTCGGCAGGACCGATTTCCTCTGGTATTTGTTTCTCCCCAGCCAAACTGGGTTGGCACAGAAGGATATTCCCAATTTAGAGTCTCCTTCTTTTTCCTCCTGCCATCCTGGTAGACTGCTTCTTGCAAACATGGCACGTCTGTGTGATTCCTCATTTAGCCCCACTTTCCCTCCTTCTCAAGGCTTTGTACCAAAAAGAATCTATGGAAAAATTCCATGACCACACGGTGGTTTGCCCCTAAGGGTGCACCGGTGCCTGCAGAACCCTCTCCTACTGCCTCTGCGGAAGCCCTCAAGCCCTGCACACGGTCTCCCGGGCCTCCAGGCCCTGTGACACCTTTCCTCTAATCTGGGAACTCTCTGCAGATTGTGGTTTGGGTCACCGCCTCCCAATTTCATTAAAGAGGCAGAAACTCTCCTTCTCATTTGCTTTTTCCAGGTTTCTTACGAAGAGAAGGGGAGCACCAGCAAACCAGAAGTGGTCTTCACAGTGGACTTGTGTGTTTGTCTTCCAGAAGGGACGGGTCCTGGCCAGGCTCTGGGATGTCCCAGTGATCTCTGCCTTTGGTACCCACACCTTGCGTAGACCCCCGTTTGAGTGTGGCCAGGACTTACAACCGACTTTCACAAAAATAAATGGCAAAGGTGATGGGGATTATTTCCAAGATTATGTTACATAACATCGTAAGCTGTCATCTGGGAGCCCCGTGCTATGTTTGATGAAGCAGGAGGTCATGTGATAGAGGCCCATGTGTCCAGGAACTGAGGGTGGATTCTAGCCAGAAACCATCTAAGAATGGAGAGTAGCTTTGGGTCCAGAGCTGACAAGAAACTGAGGCCCTCCATCTTATACCCCAGAAGAATCTGAATCCTGCCAAGAGCCACGTAAACTTGAAAACGGTTCTTTCCTTCATCAAGCATTGAGATGAGACCTCAGTCCTGGTAGACACCTTAGCTGCAATCTGGCTCAAGACCTCCAGCCAACTGGTATCCAGATTTCTGACCCATGGAAACTATGAGACAATAAATGTGTGCTGCTTTAGACGCTAAGTGCGTGGTGATATTGTCACCACATCGGCAGATGGCTCCTACGGCATGACGGCACTGTGTTGGACCAGACCCTGGCCAGCAGTTTTGTAGGACCTGGAAGAATGCCACCCGTCTGCCTGCTCATCGCCTAGAGTTGGAGAACATTAATTTTGCAATAAGATGGATGTGTGCTCAGGTACCAGGCCTACCTTGGGTTATGTGGTTATTTGGTCAATTAGGAGCCATGCAGCCTGAGATGAGTTGCTTAATCTATCTGAGTTTTGCCTTCTGCAACTTTAAAACACAAGTGTTGTGGGGCGTCTAGGTGGCTTAGTCGGTTAAGCGTCCGACTTTCGCTTGGGTCATGATCTCGGTTCGTGGGTTCGAGCCCTGCGTCGGGCTCTGTGCTGACTGTCGGCTCGGAGCCTGGAGCCTGTTTCAGGGTCTGTGACTCCCTCTCTCTCTGACCCTCCCCTGCTCATGCTGTCTCTCTGTCTCTCTCTCTCCTAGAAATAAATAAAAATATTTAAAAAAAACAAAAAACAAAAAACAAAAAACAAAAAAACATAAGTGTTGGGGCGCCTGGGCGGCTCAGTCGGTTAAGGGTCCGATATTGGCTCAGGTCAGGATCTCACAGTTCGTGAGTTTAAGCCCTGCATCAGGCTCTGTGCTGACAGCTCAGAGCCTGGAGCCTGCTTCGATTCGGCCTCCTTCACTCTCTGCCCCTCCCCCACTCATGCTCTGTCTCTCTCTGTCTCAAAATAAATAAAACTCTTAAAAATATTTTAAAAACTAAATAAATAAAACACAAGTGTTAAATGGACTCATGGTTTACTGTTGAGCAGGCAGCTTAAGAGAGATTTACGCGATTCCTGGCATAAAATAGGCACTCGGTGAGTATCAGTCTTGCTGTCCCGGAAGTGCTATGAGGTACTGGGTCCTTGTCGCTACACAGCCACCACCAGATTCCAGGGTTTGATTTTTCGTGCCTGCCAGGGAAGCTTGCTGTAGCAGAAGGAGTACTGACCTGGGAATCAGAATTTCTGGATTTAAATCCTCTCTGTGCGACTGCTAAGCTGGGTGACACAGGTAAGTCATTTCACCTCTCTGAGTCCTCTCTCTCTTTTTTAAAAAATTATTTTAATGTTTATTTATTTTTGAGAGAGACAGAGTGTGAGCGGGGGAGGGGCAGAGGGAGACACAGAATCTGAAGCAAGATCCAGGCTCTGAGCATCAACACAGAACCTGATGTGGGATTTGAACTCACAAACCGTGAGATCATGACCTTAGCTGAAGTCAGTCACTGAACCAACTGAGCCACCCAGGTGCCCCTGAGCCCATTTCTACCACTGAAATTAAAAGTATTTGTCCCTAGGGGCGTCTGGGTGGCTTAGTCGGTTAAGCGTCCAACTTTCACTTAGGTCATAATCTCGCGGTTCGTGGGTTCGAGCCCCGCATCGGGCTCTGTGCTGACTGCCAGCTCAGAGCCTGGAGCATATTTCAGTCTGTATCTCCCTCTCTCTCTCTGACCCTCCCTTGCTCAGGCTGTCTCTCTCTCTCTCCTGGAAATAAAAAATTAAAAAATATTAAAAAAAAAAAAAAAAGGATTTGTCCCTGGTTATGTCGTGAGGGTCCAGGGAATGGGTGTACATCAAATGCATGTGAGTAGTAACAGGATACACAAATGTGAGCGTTAGTACTGTTACCAAAAATATATTACACAAACGGTAACTGAATTCTTGGAGGGAACCTTTACAATGGATACTCATGGTATCGGAGGCCAAGCCAGGACAGGAGCTGGCCCTGAGCGCTCAGGAGGTGGCCCAGCATGAGCTCCAGAGTGAGACTGCCTGGGTTAAAATCCTCCTCTGAGCCCCAGGGAAACGACTTCCCTCTCTGTGCTTCCCCCTCCTCGGCTATAAAATGGGAGTAAGAGTTACCACGAGCTTCACAGGGTTGTTGTGAGCATCAAACGTGCAGATGCACTTGAGCGCTAGTCTTAGAAACACCTCCCCGCAGTACGTGCTCCGTGAGTATCAGCTGCAATCATTACCCTCAGTGACTTACCCTCGGTGACTTACCCTCGGTGACTCCTAGGAAACAGAAGATGGTCATTGGTCTTATTGCTGTCACATTCCCTGCATTTTCACATTTTTTGGTGGGGGAGTGAAGTTGGGTTTGAGGTCCAAGTCAGCCATCTGGCACTGCCCGTGTGTCTACTTGTGGGGATTCGACGACTGCTGATTAAATGAGGACTGATTTTGACCAAATCAACTATCGTAAAGGACATCAAAAACTACCGAAATTCAATTTGTGATTGAGTCTGCTCTCTTGAAGTCAGTGATGACTAATAACTCATTTAAATTTGGTATGGGGAAGAAGTGACCAAGATAAATGTGCTCTGGAGCCACAAAAAATAATAAAAGTTCACTGTCTTAGGACAAAAGGGCATAAATTTCCCCCAAATATCTTGATTGTGTGAACTCACTCCCTTCATTGGTAGTGACTGGGTAAGGAGATATTTAACCTCATTGAAAACAGATTCCCCGTAGAAGATAATTTCCTCATTATTGTCAGAGGCTCTGGAATCTGCTGTTAGATTTAGAATTCAATTTTGAGTGACTTAAGGGAATAAAACCTTTATAACTTTTCTTTCTAAATTATGCAAGATCAAAGGCTGAATGCCCCCTTTAAACTAATTTATTATTATAGCATCTCACACTATAGCACCCATTTAGAAACTAATAGTTTTTCAACAAATTTAACTTATTACATTATTTTTTAGAAGATTTTTCTAAAACCTTTTGTGAATTGCCATTTTATCTTTGGGTTTTCATGTAACCAGGTCAGTTTACAAGTAGAAAAAAATCGCAGACCAAGAAAACCACTGGACAACCTCCTGGGATACCTCATTGCATCCCTCACTAGCCCAGCGAGTTAAGTGTGAATTTCTTCATTTATATATGAGGAAACTGAGGCTCTGATAGGTTATCCAGAGTCATGGTGCTAGAGGCATCTAACCTCAGTTCTATTCAGGGGCGCCCGGGCAGCTCAGTCAGTTAAATATCCTATTTTGGCTCAAGTCATGATCTCATGGTTTGTGAGTTCCAGCCCCGTGCTGGGCTCTGTGCTGATGGCTCAGAGCCTGGAGCCTGTCTTCAGATTCTGTGTCTCCCTTTGTCTCTGCCCCTCCCCTGCTCACGATCTGTCTCTCTATCTCTCAAAAATAAATAAACATTAAAAAAAATTTAAACTCACTTCTATTCGAATTCTTAGTTTTTTAATGCTTATTTGTTTTTGAGAGGGAGAGAGAGAGAGAGAGAGCAAGTGGGAAAGGGGCAGAGAAAGAGGGGGACACAGAATCTGAAACAGGCTCCAGGCTCTGAACTGTCAGCACAGAGCGCAACGCCGGGCTCAAACCCACAAACTGCAAAACCATGACCTGAGCCAATGTCAGATGCTTAACTGACTGAGCCACCCAGGTGCCCCATTTTTTGTTAAAATATTTTAATGTTTAGTTCTTTTTGAGAGAGAGAGACAGAGAATGAGTGGGAGAAGGGCAGAGAGAGAGGGAGACATAGAATCTAAAGCAGGCTCCAGGCTCCAAGCTGTCAGCACAGAGCCCTACTCAGGACACAAACTCATGAACCATGAGATCATGACCTGAGCAAAAGTCAGATGCTTAACCGACTGAGCCACCCGGGCATCCCAGTACTATTCAAATTCTAAGCCTTCGTTCTTTCTACCACAGATGCCAATCCCGATGTCATTAAACAGCTTCTAGTGATCCTCCATCCCAGCCCACAACACAGATGGAAAACCAAAGTCTAGAGGAGGTATAGGACTGGTCAGGGCTCCACTGTGAGCTGGTGGCAGTCCTGGTGCTTAGTGGCAGACAGATGTGGGCTGTCTGTTTTTTGCCACACACCTGTGATGTGATGTTAGTTCACTTATTTAAACTCCTTGCTTGAACTTCTTACCTGTAAAATAAGAACAAACTTCTATCATAAAAATGTTCTGAGGGTTAAATGAACACTATATGCCGAATACTTGGTGGTAGTGCCTGGCATCTGGGAAGAGATAAATTAAAGGTAATTGTTTCCATTAACACTGGTAACAATAATGGGAAATAGAACTTAACCCCGTGAGTTCTGATAGAGGACTTGTTCTAATTTGTCATCATTCTGGTCCAGTTATATAGACATACCAACTTTATGACTGGTCCACTTTATTCTACCTACATTTTTCTTTATGCCTTTATTTAAACAGTTCGGCCTTGCTTTAGGCTGCATCAACTTGCAAATAGAATGTATTTACATATATCTCCTATAGACTTCGCACTTCTATAGATACAGGATGATGCTATTATTTCCTGGCACTGACCACTAATTTCCCAGAGCCTCTTGAGAAATTTGCAGTTAGGCTTTTGCTCTCTGCAGCCTCCTGGGACCCTACCCTGCTGTTCCCTCTGATGAGTCAGCCTTGGCAGGTCCAGGTTCATTACCGATTCCCTGGGCTCTCTGGAAGTCGGGGCCCTGTTAATTTGCCTGAATCTCAGTTGCGAGAACCCCACCCCCCTTTCTGGCAGCTGCTGCCTCCACAGCTTTCTGATCAAATCACGGTAGGTCTTAATTGTCTAGGGCTGCTTGTCTTTCTTTTTCTCTCCAAGGGAAGTTTAGCGTGAGGATCACTTTGTACTAACTGTTTATTTAACACACCTCCTATTTCTCAGTGTGCTTACATCTGCATCTTTCTTTCCTGCTGTGCTGGGGCAGGTGAACCAAAAGAGCCCTTACTGTTCTCTTAATCCCTCCTGTGCATGGCGGAGTGTTGATTTCTCTCCTCCTTCTCTTCCCTTGTAACCGTTTCCTGACACAGCAGACTCTTACCCTCCTCCCTTCAATTTTCCTAAGTACAAATGGTTGTTTAACCCCTTGATAGTAGATGTTTTATTTACAAAGCTTTTGTCCCTATTTTTCTCATGTTTCTGCTCCCATTCATCTGACATTAGTTTTAAAAGAATTCTCTTCTTCATCCCCAAGTGTGTCTTATTTTTTTAAATTTTTAAAATGTTTTTATTTATTTCTAGAAGAGAGAGAGAGAGAGACAGCGTGAGGGGAGGGCCAGAGAGAGGGAGACACAGACTCTGAAACAGGCTCCAGGCTCCGAGCTGGCAGTCAGCACAGAGCCCGACGCGGGGCCCGAACCCAGGAACCGCGAGATCATGACCTAAGCGAACGTCGGACGCTTAACCGACTAAGCCACCCAGGCGCCCCCCCGCCCAAGTGTGTCTTTAAAGGGCAGAGTTGGGGGGCGCCTGGATGACTTAGTCGGTTGAGCGTCCGACGTTTGCTTGGGTCATGATCTCGCGGTTCGTGGGTTCGAGCCCCGCGTCGGGCTCTGTGCTGACTGCCAGCTTGGAGCCTGGAGCCTGTTTCAGAGTCTGTGTCTCCCTCTCTCTGACCCTCCCCTGCTCACGCTGTCTCTCTCTCTCTCTCTCTCTCTCCTAGAAATAAATAAAAACATTTAAAAAATAAATAAATAAATAAAGGGCAGAATCGGTAATGTAAGGAGAGTACATGGTGGTCGCTTCTCTTTGCATTTGATACTTAATATCTACATTTATCCTATATGTACACCATCTACATTTATTCTATAACTATATCGTCTACATCAGTTCCATACTGTCCATATCTATCCTTATATTATCTCCATCTATTCTGGATCCTCACCAGGTTACAGTATTTATGACTCACAAACCGTCCAGAATTTCAAAACTATGGTCATGACAGGGAACTAAATGCCCTGCGATGCTGTCTCCAGCCCCTCCATCTCTGCCAGGAAAGCTCTGCTCACTCTTCGATGTGTGTTTCCTTTCGAATCTCACCTCGTCGTGACATCTTCCTTGATGATGTCTGAGAATCACAAGGGTACTGAATATTTGACTCGTGGGTTTCGGTTTTGGATATTATTTTCCATTGCACAGTGTACTCTTTTCTATTGTGTTCTTTTCATGCCTAAATTGTTTCATACGTGCAGCTTCATAATCCTGACACTCACTTCACAGTAGGGCCACCAATGGTCTAGACATCCTTCACACTTCCATCTTCATCTACTAAGTTCTTCCTGGGCATCAGAACACCCCCAGGGACCCCCTTCAAAAGATTCCTGGGTCCTTTCCCAACCCAGCTGAATGAGAAACTCCAGGCATAAGGATACGGAATCTATTGTTTAAATGAACTCTCAGGGGCTTAAAGAGTCAACCCAAGTTTGCTAACAACTCTGTTTGCAGACGCCTATAAAACACCTGTAAGATTTCTCTTCTTTTCCATCCTCACTGTCCTCCCAGCTAAGCAAGGTCTGTATCGCCCAAAACATGCATGTATGCATGCCCACACGCCTCTTTCTTTTTTAATTTAATGTTTGAACACCAAACAAATATGAATGAATCCTTAGTACATGCCAGACCCTGTGCTGGAGAGGGAAACAGACCATGATCTCTGTCCTTGAGGAGTTGAGAAGAGAGAGGAAGACACACATAGGCGTCCCGTACTTAATGGGAACACAAGGCTATGAACAAAAAGGAGACTCAAGAGTGAGTCTGCCTCAAGGCTGTGCCTGGAACACATGTGTTGTGGTGTAAGTGCTATCGCCATCTTGTCCCAGGAACAGCAGGCATCGAGTTAATTTGTCTTCAATTTCGGAGATGGAGGACATGTATCCAAGCAAGCAAGCAAGCAATCAAGCAAAGGAAAGGCATCAATGCTCAGTTATTTCCCATTGGACCAGCGTTTCCTCCATGAACCAGGCCCACGAACATCTTCCTCCATCCAAGAGCAAATGCAAGCAGACCATGCTCAGTACACGGTGCGCAGCAGACAACGGCAAGTGTCATCAACTGGCCGAGGCCTTGGTTGGCTCCTGGCCAGAACACCACTGTGCTCGAGTCCACTCAGGACCCAGGCTTGGGGCAGCTGGTCAAAACGTATGTTCTCTGGTTCTCAGGAGTCAATTCCTGGGGCGGCAACAGTACCGACTCATGACAGCCCATCAATACATGGAGGTTGGCGATTTGTCCTGACCTCTTCAGCTTTCTCATTTCTTGAAGCACAGCCCATCATTTCACATCTAACACTTGAAAACAGCTTATTGTGGTGGTGCCATGGCAACAAAAACAGGCTTTCCCCCATTTGTACCAAACAAGAGCGAGAGGTGCTTGACAAGCACATAGAAACGGTCCGTAGTTTGGTACAGGGAACATTTAAATAAATTGGCAGGAAGTCATTTCTGCCCCCTGCAAATTGCCATAGTTGACCTCTAGCCTCTGGGAGCCTTGAAATGAGGCGGGTGAAGGAATTCAGGGCGGCTGGCTTCTCTGAGTCATCCTTTCCCCATTTGTCCTTCAGGGGGACATTCTTTGCTGTTGATGTAGCAAATAGTTACGCTAATGTTTTGGCCAGGGTAATATTTCGATGGGACAACTGCTCCTTAATCTCTGGGTCACTTTTCTAATTTCTTTTCACTTCTGCAGGTGGGAGTGGGAGGTTCAGATTAGACCAGCATTTTCCAAACCTGGTTGCCCATTAGAAGAGCCTGGGTGGCATGTTTAAAAAATACAGATTCCAGAGACCTATCATTACCTACTGACTGGAAAATCCTCTGCCGGAGGGGCCCTGCAACCCGGCTTTTGAACCTGCTGCCTGGGGATTTCAGCGTAGGTGGGCCTATCGCTGATACTGAGAACCACAAGCTCGGACGTGCCCCCAAGTCCCTTCTAGCTTTGCTGAGTGTGAATCCAGGGTCTCCTGCCCCCTCTCTGCTCTGCCCAGCAGCCACTCCACCACCAGCAGCACCATCTGCAAAGAACCTGTCAGCCTCTTTCTTTGGTGACTCCTTCGGGCACTGGGAGGTCTAAGAATTTTGCGGACGTTCAGCAAACGAGCCCTTTGCTCCAGCGTTGGCAGGCGGCTCATCAGCACCACTGTCAGATTGCTGAGTAATGGTGGTTCCTTCCAGAATAATAGGCTGCCTCTGTATAGCACTTGAAAAGCTCGTTTTCAGGCACTTGCACTCACTTTCACACCAGGCTGGAGTCGTAAGCCATTTCTGTCTGTCTAGCTGTGTGAGCTGGAGTCAGCAGAGGGGACACAGAGGGGAATGATGTTGACCTGGGAGATCTGTGGCAACAAAATCAGAAAGGGGCTTTAGAAGCATCTTTCTGTATATAAATCCTCCAGTCCGTTGTTTCCTGCTGAGTAAAGCAATCTCCGAGTCATCCAGGAGAGTAAGATTTATGCCAGGTGAGAAAGAACAGTCAGCTGATTTCCTATCTGTGGATGGATGGAGCGGGAGTGGGGCGGCGGGGGTGGGGTGGGGTGGAGGGCAGACGGGGAGGCTGGAGGGGAGAGTGGCTCAGCCCAGGGCCCCTGAGACAGGTCTGCCCTCAAATCCTGGATTCCTCACTTACCAGACAGACTAGCTTAGAAAATTCTCTAGGGACTTATTTCCCCATCATAAAATGTGGATGATAACAGTCCTGTATCATAGGGTTATTATAGAGGTCAAATGTAAAAATCTGTTAAAGCACTCTAGCAGCTGGAAGGCCGGATACAAAATAGGTGTTCAGAAAATGCAACAGAAGAGTTAATGTGATTTCCTCATAAATACACAATGTAATAAAATTAGTTTTACCATCTGTCACTGCTCCCTTTACAGTGCTCCTCTGACTGACCACATCACGTGTGTCTGTCAGTCACAGGATTTCCTTCTCATGGATAGAACTGGATAAACCCATTCTGCCCACCTCTCCTTTCCATTCATCCTGCAGCCCACACCCTTCGCTCAGGTTACAGCACTGTCGATTTGGTTCTGCCTGTCGGTGGGAACCCGCAATCTCATGAACCCGCAATCTCATGAACGCCCCTGGCACCTTGGTTGCATTTAGGTATCTGCCAGGTTGCCGTCGGAAATCTTCTGTTTGGGAGCCAGAGCTTACCTTCTGCCAAAGCGGTCTTTCTTTTAATTGATTTTAGCTAGGGTGCTCTAAGTGTGGCCTCTGCTGGCATTGTTAGCTTATAGGATTGCCATGACAACGGAATGAAATGATGTTCAAATGCACTTAGTACAGTTCCCGGCATGTGGCGGCGCTCAAAACGTGCTCCTGATTTTCATTATTCAACCTACAGAGCTGGGGGCAAGGTCTTGGCCTGTGGTTGTTCCCAAAAGGCTGCCATTCTTTGCAAACCTGCCCTCAGCTGTAAGCTGTTCTCTTTGATGGGAGCACTTTGCCTTCTTTGAACTTGCCTACTTGCAACGTTTTATGGCCTTTACTTGTCCACATACTTGCTCTCCGAAAACTGTGTGTTTTCATTTTTGATGATATGCTTAAAAATTACACATATTTCTTATAAAAATTCAAAGAGCACAAAAATATATAAAGCTAAAAACTAATCTCTCCCATCTTACAGTTTGGCGTGTGAACTTCCAAACTGTCCTCAATGATATATTTATGTAACGTATGAGATTTTTCTGTTTCCTTTCTTCTTTCTTTCCAAAGATGGGTTCACACTAGACGTGGTATCCTGTGACTTGTTTGTTTTTATTGGTTTCTTTTTGTTTTTTTTCTTGCTCAACAAATACCGTGAATAATTCTTCTATGTTGTAAAAACTCAAATTTAGACATGGTTGCCTGGAATTTTAGAGTATTGTTTCCAAATTTTTCTGTTGCAACTAATTCTGTCTGGTTTCAATACTGATAGGGTTGTCAGGTGAGCGCTCCACCTTAAACATTAATTTTGAGCTTATTCTGGAGTTCTATGATCTGAGGGACTCATTGATGGGCAGGTGAGAGACGAGGAAGGCAAACAGTGAGGTAAGTGCTGTGATAAGGTGATAATAGGGTGTGTGTGCAAACAGCCATCAAACCTAGTAGGTACTTAATGGAGGACCAGAGGACCGTGGGGGAGAAAAAGGGGGAAAATAGTGGGGGAGAGGGAGGGAAGCAAACCATGAGAGACTCTTGAATGCTGAGAACAAACTGAGGGCTGATGGCGGTGGGGAAGAGGGGAAGATGGGTGATGGGCATGGAGCAGGGCACTTGTTGGGATGAGCACTGGGTCTTATATGGAAACCAACTTGACAATAAACTATTTAAGAAAAAAAATAAAATAAAATAAAATCAGGAAACTGCCAGGTGCCCGGGTAGCTCCATCAGGTAAGTGTCCGACTTGAGCTCAGGTCATGATCTCACCAGTTGTGAATTCGAGCCCCACATAAGGCTCTGTGCTGACAGCTCAGAGCCTAGAGCCTGCTTTGGATTCTGTGTCTCCCTCTCTGTCTGCCTCTCCCCCACTCACACTCTGTCTCTCTCTCTCTGTCTCTCTCTGTGTGTCCCTGTCTCTGTCTCTCTCAAAAATAAATAAATGTTTGTTTGTTGTTTTAAATCAGAAAACTGCATTCAGAGTCCTGGTGCACTGATTGAGGGTAGATGAGAATTAATCTATTCTAGAGATGGGAAAGATGAAGTAGGGGACAGTTTGTAATCACTTTATGCCTATATGGTTCTGATTAAACCCAAATGCTCTACTAGACCGCCCTTCCATTGAGATACATTGTTCTTTCTCTTCTAGAATGGTATTCTCAGGTACTATACCAAGAACAGCCAGTCAATGTCCCATTGAGCAAAACAAAACAAAACAAAACAAAACAAACAAACAAACAAAAATCCTTTTCATAAGTGAGAGGTACAAAGTTACTTCATGGGTCACGGGTCACAGTACCTTCTGGGACAGCTAGTCGAGCCCTGACCAGGGAGACACTCACAGAGAGGGAAAGACACAGGTTGCCGGTTCCTGGCCCGTTAGGAACTCCGCCCGCCCACATGCATTTATCAGTGTTGCACTGAGCACTCGCTGTTGGTCAGGTGAGGGGTCCACACCTGGGATCTGGTGGCAAGCGGGGCAGACACAGGCGCGAGGCTGAAGGAGCGCCCGGATCACAGGGACAGAATACCAGGTGGAGAGCTACGGCCGTCACAGGGTTTGTACAAAGTGCTCCTGAGAAACTAAGCTGAAGAGAAGCCTCTGACCGGGCAGGCTGACTTCTGTTTAGGGAGCACGTACTATTCCACCTGAGAGGCAGGGTGGAGGGCCTGAGAGCTAGCAAGTGTGCCTGGCTGTCATCAGGCCACCCGGCATAGAAGAAAGTGGAACAAATCCAGGCCACCCAGGGCAGCTGACAAAGTGAATGCCTGTCAGACATGGTTGTAGAGGAAGGGGCTTTCCATCTGCGATCTGCGAGCATCTCCATTTAGCTTAAAAGGAGCCACTGAAAAGCAGGAGATACTCCCATGTGGTTGCTCTAGTGCTCCCCATGCCCGAAGACGGGCGGTGAGTAGGACAGCAGGTGTGTATGTGTTTGTACGTATGTCTATATCTCTATCTTCTGTACCTAAATCTATACGAAACCAAACCAAATAAACTTTTTGTAAAAAAATAAAAATAAAAATAAAAAATAAATAAAAAAAATAAACTATTTGTAAAAAAATAAAAATTAAAAAAAAATAAACTATTTGTAAAAAAAATAAAAAATAAAAATAAATTAAAAAAATTAAAAATAACTATTTGTAAAAAAAAATTAAAAAAAAAAAGAATGCACAAGCCACGTAATCTGAGGAAAAAAAAAAAAAAGAAACCAAAGCCAACTTCTTTGGTCTATGCGTAGAGTGGTCTCGACTCCCCTAACTTGCTCTCTGGCCTTGGTCAAGTCACAGATCGCTCCAGGCCCGAGTTCACTTTTCTGCGTAACGGGTGTGTAAAACGTCTGTCCTTCTGAACAGAGTTCTGGAGCAGGGGCAGTAAAATAAAGCCTAAGGGGGCAGCAAAAGTGGGATCTTTTTTTTAATCACACCCTGTATCATGGTGTCTGGCATGGCGTCAGGCACACAGCAAGTACTAAAGGTGGACAATCTGTATGACTCAGTGAGGCCCCAGCAGCTCCCCAAACATACTCCATGCTGGCCGTGCCCATCCTGAAATATCTGCTTCAGTGCTCTCTCCTTATCAGGACATTGTTCTGGATCTTGTAGGAATGGATGCCTAAATCCCTGGCATGAGGTATAGAGTGTAGAGAACAGCATCCTATTTTTCATTAACAAGAATGAGTTGGACCCTCTCTGCTTCTACATCCTTTCCTTCTCTTTCCTACTTCTGCCTACACATTCACTCCTTTCCCACGTCTATTATTCATTCTCAAAAATCCCCACTGGACAGCCAAATCATACAGACCATCTGCTTCCACAAAGAGACACACACTCAAATGTCTCCAGACCTCCCTTAATGGCTTTAGGATTCCCTCCTGTTTTATCCATTCTGTTTCTTTCTTTTTTAAAAAAAAAAATTTTAATGTTTATTTATTTTTGAGAGACACAGAGAGTGAGTGGGGGAGGGGCAGAGAGAAAGAGAGGGAGACACAGAATCCGAAGCAGGCTCCAGGCTCTGAGCTGTCAGCACAGAACCTGATGCGAGGCTCAAGCCCATGAGCAGTGAGATCATGACCTGAGCCAAAGTTGGATGCTTAACCAACTGAGCCACCCAGGCGCCCCTACCCATTCTGTTTCTATTCAGAATCTCAGCTGGCAGCCAGGTTCCATTTCTTCTCACTCTTATTCTCCAGCATCTTTTACATGTCTCCTTTCCCAGAGCTGGGAGGCAAACGAGGGGGCCTTCAGGCACAGCCCCAGCTTCAAGGAGCTCACGGCCTCTAACAGTGGCTTCATAGAGCGTGGTGGCATGGTAGGGACCCTCTGTGCAAGCCACCATGGAGGGGCTTCATAGGCAAGCAGAGATGCTTCTGGAGGGTTGCCGGGAGCTGCACCGGCCTCTCTGGACGGCAGTCACAGCAAGGATATGGTAGCGTTTGCACAGCTCCTGCCATGAGAAATGAACACTGGTATCTCCTGCTACTACTGGCTCATGTTGGATATAAATCTGCTGGTATTGACCAGTCCTCACAATATTCCAAATCAGACCCATATTCTGAATACAGATACCTCACAAGGAAAAGCATATTCCTGCCTTTACAAAAGAGATTTTATATGAAAGCTCTGTGGATGGTTGTCAAAAGGCTCTTCCTATGGGCATTGCAGATCCAAGACTTAGGTAATAAAGGGGGTTAAGAACACAAGAGTTACAGTTGAGCCTGGCCCGAGACAAAGAGCCTAATTTAAAATTAAGGTACAGATAAGGCCAGAACATAAGTTATTGCATATATCTTTGCTAATTGGTGAAGCATAGCAGTCCCTTCCTCAAGGCCTACATTCCACAAACCCCCTTCCTTACACTGGCAGCTGGGATGAGGATGGATAAGAGTAGCTAAAACATAAACCCAGATGCAAAGACTGACACATTCAGGGTCCCCATGGTGCTTGCACATTCAGCATCAAGGAAAAGGCTCGCTCAAGCAACTTAGGAACAAGCCTAATATACATTCTTCTGCTTGTGATTAAAAATTGTCTAGAGGCCTACCCATGCAAAATAAGATAAGTTTGTTAGTATCTTAATCTGGGGGACTGACGTCAAGAATATGGGGAAGTTCTACAAGAATACTTTTGTAAAGCCTGTTTCTGTACACCTTCTGCTGATCAAAGCATCTTGTTACAAATAATTAACCCCTGTAAAAATTCTGTCTTCTGATGTCATATTATTGTTGAACCTTAAAATAAAGACGCCAAAACCGACAGAGCAGAGATGCCTGCCTGGTGATCAGAAAGAATCTCGGGGCTCTCTCACTCTCTCGCTGACACCATCCATCCTTCAGGGACCCCTGGACCTGCCAGAGCCGGCCTCCGACAGAGGGTGTTGGAGTTCCTGACTCCCTTGGCAGCATTGGGGTGATAGAGGGCACAGAGCTGGGTCCCTGCGGTGGGAGGGGGTGGACAGAGCCTCCGCAGCTCCATGCAGAGTGTGCATGGCTAAGGCTTGCCTCTAGGGTTGAAGCACCCCATCGTGTCTTGGGGGCAGGACCCACCCCCAGCTCCTAGTGGATGCCTTGTTTCAACCGCACGGAGGTGGGGTTCGGGCCAAATCTTCCCCAAAGCAGCATTCCAGGAATCCACCTGGACCTGAAGTACATCTCCCCAGGGCAGTTTTAGACAAGAAAATGGTCTCCTGCCCAGCAGCGTTTCTTCTTTCACCAGCCTTCAGGGAAGACGTGAGGGCTGCTTCTAGGGAGCTGCCTGGAGGGGACTTTCAGGACAGTGTAAGGAGTCCGGGTGGTCACCCAGATCTTCCCCTTGTGAAGAGCACCAAGAATCACAGCCAGGTTTCCCCTCACTTGGGACAAAGCCACCGGTCTGCATCTGGTATGGAGAGCACAGGATGGTAGCTGCGGGGAGGCTCTGCCTTCTTCCTGAGACGCCTACAGCTCCAGGATGAGAAGCTTCCCTGCAGAGGGGACGAACTGAAAGATGTGCCCAAGCTAACTATTCAGCATGATCAAGGGCTCAATCAGAAAGGCAGAGCCACTCTGCTGATTAGGGGATGAGGAACTTACTAGAGGAATTAGTTCTTGCACACATGCCGAAAAGCATGGGGAAGTAAAGGTCTGAAAAGGAGAGTCAGAAGTCGAGAGAAATGTTACTAGTCAGTCCTCTCAGGGTGCCATGTGAATGGACAAGTGAGAGCTTGCAGAAGAATCTGGATGCTAGCTCATGCTGTGGGACTGTGAGCAGGGGCTCGTGTCTCCGTCTCTGGAAGGCTGTCTTTTTGTACCAGTGAGCTCGTAGCCCGATGGTAGACCTGGGCTGCTACTGGTCAGCAGAGAGGGAGTTGGGAGGAAGTGGAGGGTAAACTGGGCTCCATGCACACCTTGGTATCGGTCTCACGCTAACCTTTGGAGCATAATGGTTGCTGCGGCACTTTCGCCTCATAAATGTCCTGTCAGTTCTCCTTTGACCAACTCTAACCTGAAGCCATACAGAGATGAGGTCTGGGGAAGGTAATTCCAGCTTAACCAAGTTGATGCAGTATTAAACCACCAAAGCCTAGAATGTTCTAGGCACTCTGCTATTCACTGGGTGTGAGGGCGGAGTTCCAAGACGTCTTGGGACATTAAAATGTGTGAAGTCCCCGACTCTGGCAACATGACCTCGCCTCTTGGGAGATCTGTAAATGGCTCAGCATGATTGGGCCACAGAGTGCAAAATGGCGAGCGATGGGAGATGGTGGAGTGGTAGCTGGGGCCACATTATTCTGCGGTGTTTATCACAGTAAGAAGTTTGGGCTTTATCTTATCAGAAAGAAGGAAAAATAAGATAAAAACAGAGAGGGAGACAAACCATAAGGCACTGAAATACAGAGAACAGGGGCACCTGGGTGGCTCAGTCGGTTGAGCCTCCAACTTCAGCTCAGGTCACGATCTTGTGGTTCGTGAGCTTGAGCCCCGCACCAGGCTTGCTCCTGTCAGCTTGTCAGTGCAGAGCCCACTCGAATCTTCTGTCCCCGTCTCTGCTCCTACTCCCACTTGCGCTCTCTCGAAAATAAACAAACATTTAAAAGTAAATAAATAAATGCAGAGAACAAACTGAGGGTTGCTGGAAGGGAGGTGGGTGGGGGATGGGCTAGATGGCTGATGGGCATTAAGGAGGGCACTTATTGGGATGAGCACTGGGTGTTAGATGTAAGTGATGAATCACTGGGTTCTGCTCTGGAAACCAATACTACACTGTATGTTAACTAACTTGAATTTAAATAAAAAAAAATAAGAGTTGCAAGCAGGGGAAGGAAAATGAGCACATTCTCATTTGAGAAAGATCACTCAGGTTGTAGTGTGATGATAGTGGCTTAGATCGGGCAAAGCGCGGCAGGAGGCTGCTGTAGTGGCTCAGAGCCAGGAGAGACATGAACTTACATCTAAGGGATGGAGAGAAGCAGACCAATGGAAGAGGTATCAAGGAAGTAGAAATGTTGAGCCCTGGACCTTGGTTGGACATGGGAATGTGAGAGAGAAGGAGACAGGGGGAACTCTAAGATATTTTACCGGGACCAGTGTGCTGTTCATTAAGATAAGGGAGCGTGGGAGGGGTTTGGATAGGAAGAGAATGAGTTCTATTTGGGACATGTTGATTTAGAGACGCCTGCTGGATACATGGGTCCAGAGCTCAAGGAGGAGTAGGGCCAGAAGATCCAGATGGTGCGGCATCGGCACATTCCGGGACTCATAACTTTGTGCACTTGTGAGAGAATATGGTGAAAGCTTATTTTCATCAGACAAACGCATATATTGGGGCACCTGGGTGGCTCAGCCAGTTGAGCGTCCGACTCAACTCAGGTCATGATCTCCCAGTCCATGAGTTCGAGCCCGGCTTTGGGCTCCATGCTGACAGTTCAGAGCCTGGAGCCTGCTTCACATTCTGTGCCTCCCTCTCTCTCTGCCCCTCCCCCCACTCATGCTCTGTCTCTCTCTGTCTCAAAAATAAATAAACATTAAAAAAACTAAAGAAAAAAGAAAAATGCATATATATATGCATATATACACACACACACACAAATATCTACATATATTCTCAGGGGATACACTGATCACTTGGAGTTTGGCTGCAGAAACCTCAGGGACCAAAGTGCATGCTGGGAGTCTGGATGGGGCAGGACAAGGAGATGAGCTTAAAGCCTTTGGGAGAGTGAAGAGCAGGAGCTGGGGAGTCATGGGGGGTGGGGGTGGAGGATCTAAACTATCTGCCCAGGAATGTGGAGGTAAAAGTCAAGGTGAAGCAATTCAAGGAGAACATGGTAATGTCATAAAACTGTAGAAAAGCCAAGTCAGAGAGAGACTGCAAAATATCCATCCAGTTTAACAAGAGGGAGAAATTTAAATGCGGACGAGGAGGGGCCACTAGACCCCAGTGAGGGCAAGTGGAAGTAGAGGGATCCAGAGCCCAAGGTGGGGGGGGGGGTGAGACTTAGACAACGGGGCAGGAAAGAGGGAGGCGTACAGGCAGAACTCTACTGGGAGGAGAAGAGGGGAGCAGGTACTGGGGAGAATTCGAGGTGTTCTTCCTCCGGGTCTTCTCTGCCTCCGTGAGGAGGGAGACCCGAGGCCAGCTGGTGAGAGGGCCCGCTGGCGATAACTCTGAATTCAGGCTTCCTGGAAGCCAGGACCAAACTGGACTGGGGTGAATTACACAATTCTTTCTGTCCAAAATAAATGTTTATTTCAGTATTATTTCAGATGTACCTCCAACACGGAGGGTACTTCAGCCCAATCTGACTTGTTGGAGCAGCTCAGCCCAGTCCACACCTCATGCCGGACTCTGTGCAAAAGGGGAGCCCAGTTCAGCCCCCTGTCGCCATCGCCCTGCCTCTACCAGTCTTCTCTCTCAGGTCGGGTCGGACGCTGAACTCTGAAAGTCTCAAGAATGACATTGACTTTACAAATCAGCAGCCCCCTCCCTCTGCCCCCCTACCCCCACATCATCTCAGAGAATATGCCTGCGGGTGTGATCCAGCCCCCGAGACCTACAGGCATCACGGGTCCTGTCATGGGCAGCATCCTGTGTAACCAGTTAGGAAAAATTTGATTCAGCCTTAGAGCGAAAAAAAAAAAAGAAACTATAGTTCACACTTGTTATTTCATGAGAAGACTTGAAAAAAAATTATCTTGTTGACATAAGGATGCAAGAACTTTAAGTGCTGTGTTGGTGAATATACAGATATTTTTTCATTCAAGCGTAACTGACATACAATGTCCTGTTAGTGTTAGGTGTATATCAAGCACTCAGTATTTTTATTCGTTACGAAATGATCCCCATGGTAAGCCTAGTCGCCATCTGTCGCCATACAGCCTTGTTACAATATTATTGACTGTATTCCCTAGGCTGCACATTATATCCTTCTAACTAATTTTTTTTTTTTTTATCACTGGAAGTTTGTACCTCTTCATATCTTTCACCTATTTTGCCCACCCCCAAGCCGTTCCCAGATCTGGTTACCGAGAGCCTGTTTCCTGGATCTGTGAGTCTGTGTCTGTTTTGTTTGTTTGCTGGAGATACGGAGATAAAGAGTGATATCTCAGTGATATAATAGAGAAGAGCAGGTTGGAGAACGTTTACTCTCTCATGAGTAGGGGAGCACAGTGAGCAAAAAAAGCACTGACTCTTGCCAAAGGCCAATGGGATAAAGGCCTCAGTTTCACTGATCGTATCGTGATTATAACTCCTCTCTTTAACTTTGACTGATAGGCAGTAGCAGGTTCTCTATAATATTTAACCATGGAGTTCTCTGTTTTAACATCCCTTATTTTGAAACACAAATTACACAAGAATAAAGAACATTTCCTACCTGAAGCGTTTGAAAGGAAATTGCTAATCTGTTGCCCCATCACATCCAATTACTCTAGTATTTCCCACAAATGAGCATACTCTATAAAACTTTAATTCAATCATCAAAATAAGGAAATTAACATGAATAAATTACCATCTAGCCCTCAGATTCCCAGTGGCTCAATAATCTCGTTTGCAGTGAGAGAGTCCAGTACAGAATCAACACACTGCATTCGATCATCATGTTTTTTAGTCGTCTTCTGTCTGGAACAGTTCTTTAGCCTTTTCTTGACTTTCAGATCCTGAAATGTTTGAGGGAACAAGCTAGTAATTTTGTAGCATGACCTTCAATTTAGGTTTGATGATTCTTCACACCTACACTCAGGTTACATGCATCTTTGGCAGGAATATCACGGATGCTGTGCTCCCCATATTGTGTCTTCTCCTTAGGTGTCACACAATTTTTACTTGTTCCATTGCTGATGTGTTACTTTGATCATTGATTAAGGTAATGTCTACCAGATTTCTCCACGGACAAGCTCTCCTCTCCCCCTTTTTCACTTATAAAACATTCTGGAGGGAGAAACCATGTAGGTATCTCATTTCTCATCAACCACTCAATGTGTCAGGTTATTTACTTATACCTGTATGTGCTCATGGAAGTCTATAGTATTCAATTAGTCACAATCCATCATTACCCTTACTTATTTTTATGTTCAAATTGTCCTCAATTTGACTGGTGCGAATCCCTTCAGTTTTCTGTATTCTTTTGTCAGGTTTTCATTATTCTGGTTGTTTTGGTTGAGAATGGTAATTAGAAGTCAAGATCTGGGCACCAGGTGTATTTGTTGTAATTGGGGTGTCACTGATCCCAGGTCCTTTCTGAGGACAGGTTGAGAGGATACATGGATGCTAATATATATATGTGTACACATATATAGATATATGTATGTGTATATATGTATACATACGCATGCTATATGTATATATGTATACATATACACATATGTATATGTGTATATGTGCATACATACATATATGTATATGTGCACATATGTATACACATACATATATGTATATGTGTGTGCATACATGTATACACATACATGTATATGTTTATATGTGGTGTGTATATGTGCATATATGTATACATATATATACTATATGTGTATATATGTTTATACATATGTATACTATATGTATATATATATGTATACACAGAGGGTTCTGACACCTCATGGTGGGCTATCCCCATGCAGGGGTGTCCTTCTGACCTACATGTATATATATATATATATATATATGCTAATCTATATGTATAAATAAAAATAATTTATTTCTAGAATTATTTCCGTATTATAAATTATGGAAATTATTTAATATTTATTTTTATGTTTAATTATATAAATTATTCATTAATAAGACATTACTTAATAATTGTTTACACCATATAACATATTTAATGAAATGTTTAATATAAATATTATTTAATATTTAAATATATAAATATTATTTAATCCATTATTAAAACACTTGAGTTCGTATGCATAACTCTAACTCCCATCACACACTATTGAATTGATTCTAGTTTTCCTCCTTCCAGCACCCTTGACCCTCTCCTTCAACAATGAAAACCTGGTTCTCAGGACCTTTAATACAGCTACTTATTTCCTCAACTGCCCTTCTCACGTCAGTTTTCCAACCCTGCTGCCTCCCTTTCCCATAAGGCAGTCCTCTTCACCCCATCTGAGTTCTGAAACCATGTACCAACTACCCTCTCTTCGGACAGCACCCTCCCCCTTCTGGGGCTATGACCCCCCACACTAGGCTGGCTCCCTCCATGGACAGTGACCTCATCTCGCCTTTGCTGACCCCTTCTGCCAGGCTGTCCTCCAGCATAGATGCTTTCCTTACTCGTTTCGGGCTCCGACACTCCATGCCAGGTGCCCATCACCTGGGACACCCTTCTTACCTTGCTCAGGCTCTGATTCCTCACACTGGCCACTCCCCCCCACCACATGGGCCCACTGCCCTCCTCACCGTTGGACCCTGGACTTCAGCATTAGGCTGCTTTCTTGCCCTTCATACAGATGGCTTCCCAACCTACGTAGGCTCTGAACCCCTAAACCATGTACCTGGACACTTTTCTCCATGTTTGTAGGCTTTTACACCAGGCTGCCTCCTGACAGGCTACATACACCCAGAGCCCCCCAGGCCTGGGGACACTTGTCAGCATACTCAAACCCTGCTATGCCACGCGAGGCTGCCCTTCTGCATGGATGTCCTCCTCATTCTTCTTGGGTTCTGACAGCTCATGGCAGGCTATCCCCATGCCGGAGTGTCCTTCTGACCTTACTCAGGCTCCCACACCCCAGGCTGGTATACTTACCTGCGTGGACACCCTGCTTGAGATCTGACACCCACCCCACTCTGGATCACTGAAGTCTACCCCTTATGCCGCTCTGACCTGGATGCCTACCTTGCTCTGCAAGAACGTTAGTACTGGCATGCAGAGCCTTAGTACTGAATTGCTAATGTCCTCAATGAAGAAAGTAGCTACTAAGTTTTATCTACAAAGTTGTTATTTAGCCACTTTTAATAACTTTCAGCAATGAAGTTGGTTACAAAATCTTAGGAAACACGTTTGTTATAAGCGATAGTGTTTATTCACTTAATCACTTAATTGGTTATAGACAAGGTGGCTTGAAGACTGAAATTGCTCCTTATAACTGCATATGAACTCACTCGCTGTTTTAATTCATAACCCATCCCTCCGAATATATCTTGTAAGGGCACTTGAGAACCAGGAACCCCTGCCTCCACTTTCCTTGCAGCCCGGATATATATCCAGCAGATTCAAATCTCAAGGCCATCTAAAGCCCCATTCTGTGTAGTCCGATCAGAGTTCATGATTCTTCTACCATTAAAAATTAAAATAAAGGGGCGCCCCGGTGGTTTAGTCGGTTAAGCGTCCGACTTTCACTTAGGTCATGATCTCGTGGTTCGTGGGTTCGAGCCCCGCGTCAGGCTCTGTGCTGACTGCCAGCTCAGAGCCTGGAGCCTGTTTCAGCCTGTGGCTCCCTCTCTCTCTGACCCTCCCCTGCTCACACTGTCTCTCTCTCTCTCTCCTGGAAATAAATAAAACATTAAAAAAAAATTAAAATAAATTAAAATAAAAATCTCACTTAGGATTATACTTTTACAACTGTCCTCACTGCCCTAGATTTTGGGGAATGTTCCTTAGGGACCCAGGGAAGATATCTCCACACAAATTTCAGGCTTTTTTTAGGTTCTGTTTTTCACGTTGGGATTTGAGGGAAGATTCCCTTTGAGGACAGGGTTCTATGCTGCATACCCCCCGTCCCCACTGCATCTTTCACACACACACACACACACACACACAGTCACTGCTCTAACTAAAGCCATTTTTCCCAGTTTTTTTTTAAGTTTATTTATTTATTTTGAGAGAGAGAGAGAGAGTGCACAAGCAGTGGAGAGGCAGAGAGGAGACAAAAATCCCAAGCAGGCTCTGCACTGTCAGTGCAGAGTCTGACATGGGGCTCGAACTCATGAACTGTGAGATCCTGACCTGAGCCAAAATCAAGAGTCAGATGCTTAACCAACTCAGTCACCCAGGCACCCTCATTTTCCCCAATTTAAATGTGTAGCTGTTATGTGGGATTATTTTTTAAGCATTAGTAGACATGTTTCAAGCTTTAATTTGAACGCATTTCAGACACTTTTCTGCAGAGCAGAATTTCTCTTAAGGGAATGGTAGTGTACATACGTTAGCTATTGCCACAAACATGGGGTGTTACTAATTGCCCTCAAACTTCTAGAACAACAGTCATTTATTCTCATTGATCTGCATGTTGGCTGACCTTGGCTGCACTTGGCTGGGTGTCTATGTCAAATTTCATTGGTCTAATTCAGGGTGGGGATCCGTTGAGCCAACTTCACTCTGTCATGTGTCATCTTCCCGGGATCAGTGGGCTGGTCTGGGGCCAGTCTGAGCAGATCCTTGTCTTAACCTGAGAGAGGAAGCCTTAACCTGCGAGTGCTTTTCAAGTTGCCGGTAGCTTCGCGTCTGGTTAAGAGGGCACCGGTGAGCACAGTGGGTTCACAGAGGGGTAAAGAATAGAACCACTGGGGAACCTGGGGAGGTTCCCTCGGTTACGCGTCCGACTTCAGCTCAGATCGTGATCTCGTGGTTCGTGAGTTCGAGCCCCACGTTGGACTCTGTGCTGACAGCTCAGAGACTGGAGCCTGCTTCAGATTCTGTGTCTCCCTCTCTCTCTGTCCCTCCCCCTCTCATGGTCTGTCTCTCTCCATCAAAATAAATAAACATTAAAAATTTTCTTTAAAAAGGAATGGAGCCACTCATTCAATCTACCACGGAGTACCTCAAAAAAGCTGCCAGAGTTTAACAATTTTACCTAGGATGCTGGCTGCTTAAATTGTCTTTCATCTTCTACAGCTTCTCCTCTGTTTGAATTAGTAGTGGGGTCTTGGTAGTGGGGTCTCTTATTCCTGGGGGGGGCCTCTCTCCCTTCAGGGGCAGCACAGTTCCTCAGACTGGCACTGGGTAGGTATTCAAATGAATGAATGAGTGAATGAATGCTACCATGACTTCAACATTACTAGGCGCTTCTTTGAGTTTGGGTACGAAGGCTGTTTCTGTAAAATATCTCCAGAGGTTGTGGTGCCTGGGTGGCTCAGTCGGTGAAGCATCCAACTGTTGGTTTCTGCTCAGATCATGATCTCATAGTTTGCGAGTTCAAGCACTGGCAGTGCAGAACCTACCTAGGAGTCTCTCTCTCCCTCGCTCCCTCTCCCCTCCCCTGCTTGCTCTCTCTCTCAAAAGAAATAAATACACATTTTAAAAAATGTGTTTTTTTACTTAAAAAAACCCTTTTTTATTAAAAAAAAAAACACCTCTCCAGAGGCCACAATTAGGAGCCCACCCTGCTGTCGGTTTTCCATTTTCATTTTCAATCCCTACATTCTAGGTATCCTTGGGCACTGCCAAATAATGATTCTTTTTTTTTTTTAAATGTTTTTTCAGTTTTGAGAGACAGAGAGTAGTGGGACAGGGGTAGAGAGAGAGGGAGACACAGAATCCAAAGCAGGCTCCAGGCCCTGAGCTGTCAGCACAGAGCCCGACATGGGGCTGGAACCCACGAACCGTGAGATCATGACCTAAGCTAAACTCAGATGCTCGACCTACTGAGCCACCCAGGTGCCCCTGCCAAATAATGATTCTTAAATGTTCTATGAACTCTGAGATTTCTTCCAAATTTTGAGTGTAAATTGTGTGTGTGTGTGTGTGTGTGTGTATAGGACAATTGTGACCATTTTAAGTCACTTGGTATCTTTCAAGAAAATTTTATTAATATTTTAAATTAATTTTGATAGGAGGAGATAGCAGCATTCTGGTGTATTCGTATCATTGCTCATTGGAATAATGGCTACCATTTATTAAGCACCTTTATGTGCTATGCATTCCTTAGCTTTACTCTCCAAGACAATCGTACGAAGGAGGCATTATTTAACATTCTCACTGAATAGTAGAGGAAACAGAAGTTTAGAAAAGTGAAGTAAATTACTCAAGGTCAGATAGGGGGAATGGATTGATCTGGGCTGTGGGTCCAGCCATCCACTCAGGCAGCACCGTTTCCAATACACTGCGTCGCCTTGATTTCTTAATTGGGCTGGTCTCATGGGGACCCCAACCCCACCCCCTTCTACGTCTCTCCTGGAGAAAACAATTATGCTCATGGAATACAATGCATGTTCTGCTGAGTCATCTGATAAAAGCAACAACAAGAAACAGGTTTATAATTTGTCTCCACTAAGCAAATGGTTTCTGTGATGATGTCTCCTTCATCCTTCCCAAGAGCAGGGGAGAGAAAAAGGGCTTAGGCTCCGGAATAAAACACTTCCTCTCAGGTTTGTTAAAAACTGTCCTAGAATCGCTGGAAAATTGTCAGACATTTTCCTTCAGAAGAGGCATTTCAAACCTTCTCCTTTCTCCTCTCCTCCTTCTTCCTCCTCTTTCCACAGAGTCTTTGTTTCCAAATAAAATCTCAAAAGTAATTCCGCCCATCCATTCACTCATTTAACAAATATTGAGCGCCTACTGTGTGCAGGACACGGTGTTAGGTGCAGCACACAGGGGTGAGGAGGAGACACGTGATACTAGGGGCTGCTGTGCTGGTTGAAGGGGCAGGATTCTCAGAGCCTCCCCCCACCTGGCCTTCTCAGTGCAGACACAGCACTTTGCAAAAAGCGAGAAAATCCCTGCCCTGTAGCCTTTTAGAAGGGACAGAGATGGGACACCTGCGTGGCTCAGCCGGTTAAGCATCTGACTCTTGGTTTCGAATTAGGCCATGATTCGGCTCAGGCTACTTTTCTAAACTTCTGTTTCCTCTGCTATTCAGTGAGAATCTTAAATAATGCCTTCTTTGTACGATTGTCTTGGAGAGTAAAGCTAAGGAATGCATAGCACATAGAGGTGCTAAATAAATGGTAGCCATTATTCTAATGAGCGATGACACAAATACACCAGAATGGTGACATGATCTCACGGCTGGTGAGTTCAAGCCCCGGGTCAGGTTCTGTGCTGGCACCGCAGAACCTGCTTGGGATTCTCTCTCCCTCTCCCTTTCTGCCCCTTCCCTGCTTGCTCTCTTTCTCTCTCTTCCTCTCAAAATAAATAAATAAACATTTAAAAAAGACAAAAGATGGGGTGGCTGGGTGGCTCAGTGAGGTAAGCGCCTGACTCCGACTCAGGTCATGATCTCATGGTTTGTGGGTTCGAGCCCTGCGTCGGGCTCTGTGCTGACAGCTCAGAGCCTGGAGCCTGCTTCGGATGCTGTGTCTCCCTCTCTCTCTGCCCCTCCCCTGCTCGCACTCTCTGTCTCTCTCTCTCTCAAAAAATAAATATGTATTTAAAAATATATATTAAAAACTAAATTAATAAAAAATTAAAAAGATAAAAGGGACAGAGATATCTGCGCTCTGTCCCCAGTACCTGCTGTTAAGGAAGTCGGGGAAGGACCAGTTTGTCTGCCGTGTGCACAGATGTTTGTGTTGCGGATGGTTCGGAACAGAGCTGCCTGGAAACACGAGGCAGGCTGTCTCCTTCTAGCCTTTCTCTCTCCTGCCTCCATCAATCTGCCTTACCAGCCCATCTCCGGGGCAGCCGTGAGAGTCATCTTCATAAAACTTTCAGTGGCTCCCTGTTGCCCTCTTCATAAAGTTAAATCTTCCAAACAGGCAGTCAGGGGCCTCCCGAGCTATGCTAACCGCTGCCGGGTTTCTGGCCTCATTTTCTATCACATCCGTCCCTGTATCCTGCAGTCTCCTTCGCTGACTCCCTGCTTGATGCCCCGAACGTGCTGGACGCTCACTCCTCACCTTTGTTAGGCTCAGGATGCCTGCTATTTCCTCCACTAATCAGAATCCGTGCAAGCTTCCAGCCACAGCTCATTTGCAGCCTCTCCCCGAGGTCTCCCCTTATCGCTCTGCCGGAATTAATTGCTTCCTCCTCTGTGCTCCCACGGCCCTTTCTTGTGCTTCTCTTCAGCACATTTTTCTGTTCTGCCTCACCCAAACATGATATGTTTACACGCCTCTTTCCTGCAAACCCTCAGATACTCCGAATTGAGGTCACGGGTCCGTGTCGGTTCATCATCGTATTTTTCCGGTGCTTTATTCATCAAAGGGCCTCCACAAAATATCTCACATTACTGGATTAAATTCTCATACTTGAGTTCTGGGAGGTCAGGTGCAGCCGCTCGTCGAGGTGCTAATCATTTCATGTTTAATTTTACCTGTAAGAGGTGCCCTGGCAATCGGTGTAAAACAGACCTGGGGTGAAATCGCTTATCTGAACTCCCTGCGTGAACTACGGCGAATCACTTAAGTACCTTGATCCCTAGTTTTCTCATCTGAAAATGGGGATCAAAACACCTCGGCAAGTTGTCATGAAGATTTTTGTTTTTATTTATTAAAACAGTGTTTTTAATGTTCATTTATTTTTGACAGAGAGAAAGAGACACAGCGCAAGCAGGGGAGGGGAAGGGGGAGAGACCCAGAAGCAGAAGCAGGCTCCAGGCTCTGAGCTGTCAGCACAGAGCCCAACGTGGGGCTCGAGCCCACGAACCATGAGATCATGACCTGAATCGAAGTCAGATGCTTAACTGACCGAGCCACCCATGACATGCCCGCGTCATGAAGATTTTTAAACGGTCACTGTGTGCCTAGCACAATGCCTGTCACATCATAGTGAGTGATAAATCTTAGCCACCACTAATGTTTTTCTTCTGGCAGAAATCCTCACCTGTATTACTGAATTCCTGCTAGGTGCCGGATGCTCGTCTACACACTTAGCCTGCATTTGCTCATTTAACCTCCATAACCTCCCCCACCCTCAGGAGGAGTCACTATTGTTTCCACCCCCTGCTATAGGTGAAAAGCCTGGAAGCTCAGTAGTTTCCCTGATGTCAGGCAGCTAATGAGGATCCAATCATCAGACACTAGAGGCCACGGCCTTAACTAGTGATGCCATTCGGTGGATTTGAGAAGCTAAAGAAAAAGTTCGCATTTTAATGACACAGGAAAATTGGATGGCAATGTCATTCCTAACCAGGGTCCTGGAGAGAATCCGTCATTGGGGTGCCTACCCGTAAAACCGGTGGGCACTTGCGGGCAGGGTGATTCCTTCTGGTTGTGCAGAGAGGAAGGGCAGAGCGCAGTCGCTGCACTAACCAGTCCATCAGATTCCCTGCAGGGCCCATCCTCACAAGGAGAGGTTCTGTCCCTCCGATTGCTAAATAACGTCCTGCATTTTTTTTTTCACTTACAATATTTCAAGGCAAAGTTGGCTTCTCGGTTTCCCCCAAAAGAGGGGGGCAAAGTCAAATCAGCTCTGATTACACGGTACCTTCAGCATGTATAGATTGTGATAATCAGGTCTAAAATTTCATTTAGCTCCCTGGGAGTTAGTGTGGGATCTCTTACAAAATGAATAAAAAGGATGCCTCTCATACCATTGATCTCTTTTATTTGGCAGCATAATAATCCCCATGGTTTGTTATCTGACTCGCACTGGGGCTGGTTTGATCTGAATTATGCATATTCTACTGTGTTGCTATGATTTAGCCAAATATGGTTTTGTATTATATTTTAGTTTAAATAAACCCGTTCCCTGGGGACCAAAACAAGAAAAAACCCCAAGCCTCTCTCTCCTCTCTGAAACCTTGGAGTTTGCATATTTCACATTTCTTCCCTCCCCCCCTCCCCCCCCCCCCGCTTCTATGTAGTTCTTTGTTTCTTCTCAAGCCAGAAACTTTAGTGACTTTTGTGGTTGGGTTCTTGGCTTTTTACAGGGCTAAATCCAGAAGCTTTTATCTTCTTCCCTCCTTGCCTCCCTCCCTTCCTCCTTTCTTCCCTTCACAGCTTTATGGAGAGCTAATTTACATACCGTAAAATTCACCTGTTTTGTATGCAGGAGTCAATGGTATTAAGTAAATTTTCAGTGCTGTGCAGCTCTCACCCCAATCTCAGTTTACGACGTTTCCATCACCCCAAAAAGGAGCTGTGTGTCTCTGTGCAACCCCTTTCTGTCCCCCTCCCAACCTTGGCCAAATATTAACCGACTTTTTATCTCTATATACTTGACTGTTTTGGAAATTTTTCATATAAATGGAATCATATAATAACATGGCTTATTGTGTCCAGATTCTTTCACTTAACATAGCGCTTTTGAGGTCATCCACATTGCAGCCTTTATCAGTACCTTGCTCCTTTGTATTGTCAAAGAATATTCCACTGCCTGCATGCATTGCGTCTGGTTTATCCATTCACCAGTTGATGGACGTTTGGTTTGTTCCCTCTTTTTGGCTATTATGAACAATGCTGCTACGGCCATTCACACAGAAGTTGTTGTAGGGACATATGTTTCTATTTCTCTTGGGTAGATTCCTGTGAGAAGGATTACTGGGTCCTATGGTAAATTTGTGTTTAACATTTTTAAGAGACCGCCAGAGCATTTTACAAGATTTTATAAATTTTACATTCCTACTAGCAATGTATGAGGGGTCCAGCTGACTCATATCCCTGTCAACAGTTGATATTCTCTTACATATTGGTGAGAAAATGGTGGGAAGAATGGTAGATGTAGTTTTAATTGCATCTGTTATGAGTCAAATTGGGCATCTTTTTATGTTTAAGGACCATTTGTAAACTTTATATGTAAACCTCACTTCACTTCTTTTGTCCATTTTCTATCTAGTTTTGGGTCTTTCTTTTCCCTTACTGATTTTAAACTATCCACTTAAAATAATCAAAGTGTATTTTCTCTATCATAAACACAGTATATGCTCATTTAAAACAAAAATAGAAAGAGGCGCCTGGGTAGCTCAGACGGTTAAACGTCCGACTCAGCTCAGGTTATGATCTTGCGGTCTGTGGGTTTGAGCCCCACGTAGGGCTCTGTGCTGACAGCTCAGAGCCTGGAGCCTGCTTCAGATTCTTTGTCTCCCTCTCTCTCTGCCCCTCCCCAGTTTGTGCTCTGTCTCTCTCTGTCTCAAAAATAAATAAATGTTAAAAAAAGAAATGATTTAAAAATAAATAAACAAAACTAGAAAAAGCAACACTTCCAGTTAATTGGGTAAGTTGACTAAACTTGTTTTATCCTTTCCAGAAAGTCCACCAAAGTGACTGTGAAGTGATTTTCTTAGAGGAATTAACCTGGAAAGACCAAAAGAGCAGAAATCAACAAGTTTTCATGGAGAGCTGATGGAGCGGAGCTCATCGACCAAGCAGAATAGAGAAGTCACACTCCAGGGCCTGGAGAGAGGAAGTCTGAGGAAAGGGAGACCCCTTCACCTTACAGATACCCCCAGAGAGACTGAACACAATAAAGGCTAAGCTTTCGGAGTGCCTGAGAGATGGTTAATGACTGGGAGGTGTTTTACAGAGAGGTTAGACTTCCCCCAAGTTCCCTTATCACCCTGTCCAGCCAAGTGATTACACATCTCCACGCAATATGCCCCTGCCCCCAGGAAGTGGAGATCCTAAGGTGGGGGGCTGAGGGGGGCAAGGCTAAAAAGGGAAAAAGTAAGTCTAAGTATGAAATATGGAACTATGCGATACTGAGTATGACTTCTTCTTCCTCCCCAGAACACGCTGAGCCCTCCCTACTTCTCCTCTGCTCACTGTTCCTAGGCACGAAATTGAGGAATTCTTCGTGGGAGAAAAGTCTTCCACGTACTGACATCTGCGAGTCCCCCAGTGAAAAGCCTCCCTCACCCTCTGATCACCTTATTCAGAAGCTCAACGGTTGACAGTCACCTCTAACCCCAAATTAAACATGAACATAAAATAAAAAATCATCAGATACTTGAGGAATAATTTAAATATAAAAGAGGGGGCAGGAAACAGCCAAGAAACAAACCAGAAAAAAGAACCCTCCTGGAGAAAAGAAATAGTTCTCTAGGGAACAGAAAGAGTTCAACAAACAAAACCACAGAATATTTTCATAAAGATAAGATACCATAATCGCAAGCCAAATACAGGATGCTATGATAAAAGAACACAAAAACAGGAAGAGCTTCTAGAAATTAAGAATATTGCAATTAAAAAATGTAAAGCAGTAGACGGGGCCTTGGAAATATTCCAGCAAGTCTTATAAAGCATGAAAGAAGTGGGCAATAGCAGGGGAAAATAAAAACTTACAGGATTGACCCAAAATGTTCCTTATCCTCATAAGATTTCCAGAGGAGAGAGCAGGGAAAAAATAGAAGGAAAGTATCTGACCCAACAAATACAGCAATTTCTCAGAATTGAAGGGCAAGAGTCTCCAGTTTGAATGGGCTCATTAAGTGCCAAGATAATAAATGGGGGGAGCACATATAATTTCTGAATTTTTGAAAATTTAGAGCATTAGACACAAAGAGAAGTCTCTAAAAAGAGGAAAAATATCGGTCCCAAAGTGAAGTATGACACTGGATTTCCCCATTGTAATGCTGGATTCTGGACAATCCCTTCAACAACTTCTACTTAGAATTTTATATCTGTTCAAAGTATTCATCAAAGATGAGGGTAGGAGACATTTTTAGATGTACAAAGACTAAACACTTACCCCATGGGTCCTTTAAGAACCTGCTTGAAGGAAGTGAGCGAAACAAGAAAGAGAGGTGATGTTTGGCCTCCCAGGAAACTGCCTTCACATCATCAAAATAATATAATCTCCCTCTAATTAATTAGATCATCATTTTCATATCATTATTTAGGGGAAATGGGGGAAAAGGAAGTTACATATGAATATTTGGAGGACTTTAAAGAGTTAAGCCTAATAGTAGGAAAGGAAATTAAGAGATGCTGTCTAAACTACATAAACCAAGACATAGGAATATAAGCATATTATTTAAAAAAACAAACAAACATCATATAGAAGAAAGAGTATAAGGGTTCAAAGTGACCACTCTGGACAGTGAGACAAACAGGGTAGTTGATGGGTATGGGCGGGGGGTAAGGGACACCACTTTGATAAACCTGAAATGAACAATTTAACAAGAAAGACACATTTGGGGGCCAAATATAAACTGCTACCACAGCAAAAAACAACAATGAAACAAAGAAAGTAGGTGGGAGAAAAACCACTAACTGTCACACAACTCAGAGACAAGTAGTGTCCGTCGTCAGTGCCATTATTTATTTATCCAGTCTTTCCTCTATGAGCAGGTTGTTGTTTTTAATTTTGACAGAGCTGTGTTCATCCAATGGGCTCTTCTGCTTTTTCTCATCTGTTCGCATGGCATACACACTTTCCGCCTTATTACATCACGTTCACATTGAAACATACTCCGAAAAGGGCTGCATGATAGCACAGCTGGGTGGCTGTTCTCTGATTTACTGTTGACATTGTCATTTTGATGTTCTGTCTGTCCCAAAGCTCCCATATTCTCAGGAACAGCTTCCCAAGAGATTCTGAAGTCGGCATGCGCCCTTCCTCTGCTGCAACCATGAGTTTCGGGTGGAAGCTTCCAATCAGCAAGGCAGCCCTCTAGCCGTGGCCATGAGAAGTTGGCCCAAGCCTGGACAATCAGACTTTCCTGCAGCGTCCTCTGCCTGGCGCCGGGCTCCCGAGCTTCATGTGAACATGTAAGCCTGAAGCAATGATGTGAGCCTGGAGTCCCAAGACAGCCAGTCTGAAAGCATAAAGCAGAGATAAAAGGAAGGTAAGGCAAGGGAACCAAACCAGGGCAAGGGGGGGGGGTGGGGAACAGGGAGAAGTGGGGCTCACCCGAAGTGAGGCTCATGTTTTATCTAAATCAAGCTCTTGTTCACCTGAAGTGGGGCTCCAGCTCATCTAAAACAGGGTTCAACTTCATGAGCTGTGAGATTATGACCTGCACCAAAGTCAGATGCTCAACCAAGTGAGCCACCCAGGCGCTCCACATTTTTAAATGAATGAACCTTGGGGCACCTGGGTGGCTCAGTTGGTCAAGCATTCGACTCTTGATTTCGGCTCAGGTCATTATCTCACAGTTGGTGAGTTCGAGCCCCTAGTGGGGCTCTGTCTGAAAGCAGGGAGTCTGCTTTGGATTCTCTCTCTGTCTCTGTCTCTCTCTCTCCCTCTAAAGAAAGAAAGAAAGAAAGAAAGAAAGAAAGAAAGAAAGAAAGAAAGAAAGAAAGAAAGAAAGAAAGAAAGAGCCGTCACCAGCGTGACTTCTGAAATGGAACATAATATGGAAGTTGTTTCTAGCAGATGCGTAGTAAGGGGCACCTGGATGGCTCAGTCAGTTAAGCAGCAGATGCCTAATAAACACCTCTTACGCTAAATTAAATGAACTCTCCTAGAGGCAGAATGGTACATTGCAGAGAGCACGGGCTTTAGAAACTGGCTGGTTCGTGTCTGAATTACGAATCTGTAAGAGCTCTGGCAGATCATTTCCCACGTAGGAGCCTTGATCTCTCCTCCCCCTCTTTCAGCCCCAGCAGCATCATAACCTCTAACATTTGTTAAGTTCTTTGTGGATCACACCACACTATGTGCTTTGCCTGTGTTATCCCTTGGATAATAATCCTAGGGGACAGGTCTTATTGTTATATTGTTATAATCTGCGAAAAGAGGATTTGATGAGATAACCAATAGAAAGCATTAATTATTAATGAAATCGCACCATTCTCCCACTTTTTCCTTCCTGACTTCGTCCCACCTCTTACCACTTCGCCAGAATTCAGAGTTATGACCCCTTGGCTTTTGGACAGGTTAATATGTCTGCTTTTTGCCATAACTTGTCAGCCTTTGTCCTGTTGCCTGTGAGCTTGTCACTTACTCAGTGTGAAATGTGCTCAGAATGACACAATGCAAAAGTAGAACTCAGCAAATCGAAAGGTGCACTGTGCTCTTGCCTGGGAAGACAACATCCTGAAGAGGTCAGTTCTCCTCAATTTGTAAATTTATTTTTTTAATGTTTTATTTATTTTTCAGAGAGACAGCGTGAGCAGTAGAGGGTCAGAGAGAGAGGGAGACACAGAATCCGAAATAGGTTCTAGGCTCTGAGCCAGCTGTCAGCACAGAGCGCGACATAGGGCTCGAACCCATGAACTGTGAGATCATGGCCTGAGCCGAAGTCGGACGGTTAACTGGCTGAGCCACCCAGGCACCTCTCAACTTGTAAATTTAATTTAATCCAAATAAAAGCAACAACAAATATCTCTCCCCTTCTCCTTCTCTGGTGTGGGAGCCTGACAGTGACCACAAGAAAGCGTGGTTAGGGACGGGGGATGTGCCTGCACACGGGGCTCCCTGCCTGGGCAGATCATGCCTGCAAACAGGATGCTCTGCCAGGAGGCCTGCACACAATATCCAAGTTTAATGGTCTGCTTGCAAATGAGGGAACATGCCCTCCTTAGAAATAAGGAGGAGGCTGGAATTGTGAGCAGGCCTCTTAGTAAACATGTTGTGGTCGCTTCCTCCCTTTGCTCCCCCCTGTCCTTGAACTGTGTTTGGCTACTTGCCCTTAATTGGTAAAGGAATGCATCGTGTAGATTTCAGTTTGTATCCAGTTACCGGGGTATAAAATAAACTGCAAGAGGGGCTTGCGTAGAATTGTTCCCCCGGCCGGAGTTGTGTCTCTGTCTGTCTTTTGTGTGTGTCATGTCCTTTGTGTCATTTCATCCGCAACATCTGGAATTGGGCAAGTTGATTCTAAAGTTCATATGGAGAGGCACCTGGGTGGCTCAGTGGGTTAAACGCCCGACTCTTGGCTTCAGCTCAGGTCATGATCTCACAGTTTGTGAGTTCAAGCCTTGATCAGTCTCTCTCTCTCTCTCTCTCTCTCAAATATAAAGAAACATTTAAAAAAACTGAAAAAAAAAAGAATTTAGTGGAGTAAGTGGTGACTGTCATGTCAAAGTTCAGATTCTGACTGCACACTCTGCTGGCACATGGATGGGGATGTCAAACAGTACAAACTCCCATCCCATGAATGGAAATTTTCTAATATTTATCAAAGTTACAAGTACATTACTCCACTTCTGGGAATTTAACCTATACATTGAAGTGCATGCAAACAAAACAATGGGTATTCCAAAATGACTTGTTGCAGCATGTTTATAAGAAGAAGAAATCTGAGTGTTCATAACTGGAACACTGGATAAACAAACTATGGTAGAACCACACAGTAAAATACTATTCAGCTTTAAGGGGAAAAAACCCAGGAAAGTTTCTCTAATTATTTATATGCAAAGAAGAAAATGAAAACCTCAAGTGTAGAATAAGTGTAGAATAGTGTGTATCATATGCTTCATATTGTATAGAAAAGGAGGCAATAAGAAGGCATATTTGTATTGGCTTGTATCTGCATAAAGACGCTCTCAAAAAATACTTAAGTTACTAAGAATAGCCAACTATGGGGACAGGGAGAATCTGCTGGAAGGGAAGTGAGATGAGAGAAACACTTGCCTGAATATACTTTATTACATTGGTTTGGTTTTTTGAATCATGAGTTTATATTACCCCTTTAAATAATTTTTTAAAAGAATAGTAAGGGTTAGGGGCACCTGGTTGGCTCAGTCGGTTGAGCATCCGACTTCAGCTCAGGTCATGATCTCGTGGTTCATGGGTTCGAGCCCCACATCGGGCTCTGTGCTGACAACTCAGAGCCTGGAGCCTGCTTCGGATTCTGTGTCTCCCTCTCTCTGTCCCTCCCCTACTCGTGCTCTGTCTCTCAAAAAATGAATAAAAACGTTAAAAATTTTTTTCAATAAAAAAAAGTAATGGTTTAAAACAAATGAAGTAGTACTTACTGCATGTAAGACACTGAGCTAAACTTTGTAAAGACATCATCTCAGTTAATCTTCACAAGAGCCCTGTGAGGTTTTATTTTAATCTCCATTTTGTAGCTAAGAAAAAGAGTAACTTCAATTCTGTGAGGAATTTGTTCATCCTTTCTATCAACCTGCATCTCTCCTTTCTTTCATGTCCCTAGCTCCATATTAACTTCCTGCAAGTGAGTGTGGGTTATCTCCACCCAAGTTCAACTAGCCGTTAGAATCTCTTTAACAACCAAATACCTATTTCACACCATTTTCTTTTTTTAAAGTTTATTTATTTATTTTCAGAGAGAGAGAGAGAGAGCATGCAGGTGAGAGGCATAGAGAGAGGGAGACAGAGAATCCCAAGCAGGCTCCACGCTGTCAGCACAGAGCCCAATGAGAGGCTACAACCCACAAACTATGAGATCATGACCTGAGCCGATATCAAGAGTCGGATACTTAATTGACTGAGTCACCCAGATGTCTCCACACCATATTCTTTTAAAGTAACAACATCCTTTTGCCTGTATATGGCTTGTCTCTCAGACCAGACTGTCAAAACTGTGTTATACACCATAGTGTCCTCGCGTCCTCTGGTCCTGACAGGCACACTGAACCACCACTCATAGGATATAAAACAGTAACTTTTATTGTGTAGTTTCATGGAGTATATACAGTCTCTAATTAAGTCTCCTTAACACCTTGCTTGGGAGGATTTATTGTCCTTACTTTACAGAAAAGGAAACTGAGGACCAGAGTATTTCAGAAAGATCAACTAAGAGTAATATCTAGGACTTCAGTCTCCAAAATAAGTTCTTTTTTCATAACACTGAAGCTACCTTAAGCTAGCCATCCAGAAAATATCTGGGTGAACCATATATATTGCAGGAAAATGTCAGTGTTAACTATTCTAGGAATGAGGAACAGAAATAGCTCGAGGATCATGAAATTGGTTCTTTGTCACTCATTCCACATATCACAAACTGATTATGGAACTTTGTCTCTGGGTCTTAAAACTGCTTCATATTCTTTACAGTCTTTCTCAAAACTTGCTCTACCTCCACAATCAATCAAAATCTCAATCAAAGATGGCCACTCAAGAAGAAATGTACTTAGCGTCTGAGGACTAGATGATCTCCAGTACCGCACTGCTCAAAATGTAGTTCTCAGACCAGCATCTTCAACCTCTTCCAGAGGCTTGATAGAAACACAGAATATCTGAAGGGGTACATGCACCCCGATGTTTATAGCAGCATTATCAACAATAGTCAAACTATGGAGAGAGCCCAAATGGTCATGGACTGATGAATGAATAAAGACGATGTGGCATATATATATATATATATATATATATATATATATATATATATATATATATATCTATATACACATTGAAATATTATTCAGCCACCATAAAGAATGAAATCTTGCTATTTACAATGACATGGATGGAGCTAGAATGTATTGTGCTAAGCAAAATAAGTCAATCAGAGAAAGACAAATACCATGAGTTCACTCATATGTGAAACTTAAGAAATAAAACAGACAGACATATGGGAAGGTGGCAGTGGAGTGGGGAAGAGAGAAGAGAGGGAAACAAACTAGAAGAAACTCTTAATAATAGAGAATAAACTGTGGTTTGATGGAGGGAGGCAGGTGGGGGATGGGCTAGATGGTGGATAAGTGCTAAGGAGGGCATTTGTGATGAGCGCTGAGTATTGTGTCTGTAAGTGATGGATCATGGAATTCTACTCCTGAAACCAATATTGCACTGGATGTTAACTAAAATTTAAATTAAAAAAAAAAAAGAAGAAGAAAGAAGCACAGAATCTCTGTCTCATCTCAGACCTACAGCATCAGAATCTGCACTTTTACATGCCCAGGTGATTCCTAGGAGTATGAATGAGAGGTTCTGCTCTTAAGATTCATGCTTCATGATTTCATGGCTTATGACCCTTCCATCTCAGAGAACTTCCCATCCCCCTTCCCTCAGATCTCTTGGTTGTAAAGAGCATCTATTAAATTTCTTTAGGGATGCTTAGGTGGCTCAGTCGGTTAAGCATCCAACTCGATTTCAGCTCAGATCATGATCTCACAGTTTGTGAAATCAAGCCCCACATCGAGCTCTGTGTTGACAGTGTAGCTTCTGCTTGGGATTCTCTCTCTCCCCATCTCTCTGCCCACCCCCCACCTTGTGCTCTCTCTCTCTCTCTTAAAATAAATAAACTTTAAACAAAAAAGAAAGCAAAATTTCCCTAAGACATCTTCCGGGATTCTTGGGTTGAATGAGAGCTTGGTTCTATTTGAAAAGACCCTTCTGAGACCAGATTGAAAAAACTGAGAAATGAGAAAAATGAAGGGAGTCTAAACTGTCCTATTTGGCTGTCACTTCACCTCTTGTTGCTGGAGAATTGTTCTCTGCTTTGTTGATGGTATAGAGGTGTGATGCTTCTGCCCCAGGAGTTCCTGACACCACAGCAAAATGGAATCTTAGACTGGTTTCCTGGGTGCACTCGGGCCCCGGCAGCCTGGCTCAATTTCATAGAGAGGGGACTACCTTGTACTCCCTATTTCTGTATTCCAAAAGCTACTGCTGTGTGAACCAACTTTACCGCTTATGCACTTTGTTGACATTTGAAACAAAAGTTCTTCATGTTTGCTTGTTGGTTTTAATTTATGGCAGGGGAGAAAGATGTTTCCGACCACAAGCCTGGAACCAAATGATGGGGATTACTCACCAGTGGGGAGCACTGGAAACAGTGGTAATTGAACAGAAATAATAATTTTCTGTGGCTTCCTAGAAACCTCTCACGGGTATTTACGTTATTTCTACATTTGTGTATTACTTTTCCACTTTTATTTTAAATGTGTGGAATAGTTTGTCTGGTTATGAAAGAAGAGCATTTTTATTTTGAAAACTCTGGAAAATTGAGCGAATGATGGGAAGAGTCACAAGAACACAAGTCCCGTTGCTTAGCGTCTTGTTCGTTTTTCTTTCCATTCTTCTTGCTGTAACAGGATCTTTTCTGGCTTGTTTCTCTCTGCAATTTACAGAGGGGAACCTTCTTATAAGATCTCTGCTTTCATTAGGACAGGAAGGACTGTGATTGGGCTCCGTCACGGAGAACAGCAGGATGAGTCAGCGAAATGACACACAAGGGTCACAAACAGACGAGAGCTGGACCCTCCAAGTCACCTTCCTCCGGCCTTCAGGCCCATGTGCTCCCATCCAGCCTCTGCAGCCGTGAGGCTGAGCTGCTGGCACTCTCCATGACGCTGTCCCAGCTGAACATGGCTGAAGGTCCTCTTGCTGTGTGGGGCATGTTTCTTGGTCCCACCAAAGATAGGACACCCATGTTCTCCACTCTCTGGATGACATGCAGGCCTGTGGGAAGATGTCAGAATTTAGAATCAGGCAGCTGTGGGTTCGAATTCCAGCCCAGTCCTTTGGTGGTTTTATCATCATGAGCAGGACTAAGTTCCTGGAGCCTTAGGATGAGGTGGGAGTATAAAAACCTGCCTGTGGGGTCCTTGTAAGGATTAGAGATCATGGCTGTTCAAGGCTCTCGGTGAACAACAGCCACTACTGTCACTGCCTGTCCCTTCCGGCATCTCTTCTGCAAACTTATGTTAATCGAGCTTTTGTTTATTTATTATTATTATTATTTTCTTTGCAGAGAGAGAGAGAGAGAAGAGGGGCTCACCCGAAGCAGGGCTTGAGCTCACTCAATGCAGGTAAGACCATGACCTGAGCCGAAGTCAGATGCTTAACTGACTAAGCCACCCAGGTGCTCGTAAGCAAACTTTTAATATTGGTTTCACACCCCATTTTTCCACATCTGTGTCTTATAAGCAAATTCCTTCTGGAATTATAGAATCCCAGAATGATCATTTGCACTGTCCTAAGGTTTCAAATTCTCTCCCTCCCTCCGCCACCACTCTCTCCATATATTTTCTTGTGAGGGGTAAAAACATACAAGGGAAAAGTCAAGCCTAGCCTCTGTCCTTCGGGAGCCCTTAATCTCATTGGGGAGACAAGACTTAGACACAAGATACAATTAGAGAATTAAAAAAAAAAAGAGCGAGAATGCTCAAATGTGCTGAGTATAATGTTCTATGTCTCTGTCTACTTCCGAATTCCTCTTGCTTTATTAAACAATATCACCATGCTGCTGACTCATGGTCAGTTTCTCGACCCCGAAGACTATAATATTTCTCTGCTGTATGTGCATGGAACAAGTCAGGATATTCTACTGAGTATAATATTTCTACAGCATATTATATTTGGGCAGTTTTCCCCAGGTGTTCTCTATGGCCTTTGTCCCCACCCCCACCCCCCCGCCGCCATCCAAGTTCACTGTTTGCATCTGATAATGTCTCTATGCTCTCAACCTTGTAACATGATGCATTAGCGTCCTAACAGATATCTTGGAGTAAAGCTCTTCAAACAGCCATCGTAGCCTGCCACGTCTGATACTTCCACATTTACTCTCTGCACTTGGAATTCAAACTCTCAGAGCACTGCGGCAGGGAAAGAAGGATGGGCAGATACTAGATACCACGTCCTTCACCAGACAGATGACCTTGGACTTCTCAGTTCCTGTCTCAGGGTGCCGGCTTCCTTATAAGGAGAAGGAGGCTGCGTGGCAACTTCTGTGATGGACAGACAGCCATGCTGTGATCGCACGTACAGGTGCTAGTTTGGGCGTGAGTGACGTCACCAACGGCCAGCTCTGTCGCTGAAGAGTGAGATGGAGCTCAGCACTGCTTTTTCTCACATTGTTTTCCACTGGGGGACAGGTCTATCTGTGAGATTGTAGCTTTTCCCTGAGAATGGTGGCAGAACAATTTGGAGTCTTTTTCGCTTTTTGGCGGATCTATAGCACTGACTCGTTAGACTAGTGAGATCAGCCATAAGGCTACACAGACGCTTAGCAGGAGCAAATGTTGGTTTCTTGAGTTTGCCAGGTGCCAGATATATAAAGTGAGAGTTCCCTGAGGCTGTGCCCTGTGGACGATATTTCAAAAGCAACATGCTTTAGCACCTACCTTTAAGATATTTACATGTAGCATAAGTGACAGAAAAAGGAGAAAGGGTAAGTAAATACACAGAACAGTGACATAAGAGCAATGCATGGCTATGTTCAGCCGGGGTGTGTAACACAGAATGTTAGACATGGAGGAGAAGTTATAAGATCATCTCAAAATTCACACTTCGCAAGGGGTGCCTGGGTGGCTCATTCAGTTGAGCGTCATGACCTCACGGTTCGTGAGTTCAAGCCCCGTGTTGGGCTCTGTGCTGATAGCTCGGACCCTGCTTCAGATCCTTTGTCTCCCTCCCCTACTCATGCTCCATCTCTCTCACTCTCAATAAACATTAAAAAATTTTTAAACAAAATTCACACTTTGCAGAAAATGGAAATGAGGCTTTGAGAGCAAATGGCCCTCTCAGGGGGCAAGTCATGGAGCTTGTTAGTAGCAGGTGTCCTGTTGATCAGTTCAAGGTCATTTCCACCACAATCTTGTTTCTGCTGGGATTATTTGATCCGGGTTGGTTAGTGAAGGTTTCATGGGATGGCTATATTTGAAAATTATCCTCAAGTGTGAGAGGTATGGGTTTGGCTGGAAGGCAAATATTTGGGGTTTGCATGGGTAGATTTGTGGCAAGAGAAGGGTGTCCAGAAAGTATTGGTTTCTGCCTCTCTGTGTTGAACTTAACAAGCATTCAGTAATAGCTATTAAACTGGGGAGGGGGGATTTGCTAAACCTACCACCAAAAATAAGACTCCCTTTATCCTTCTCAATTAATATTTCCTGATTGAGGTGGGAGAGACTGAGTCATACTCATGAGTAGGTTTGCCTAATTATAGACAGTACCAGCTGGTGAGTGTGTTGATAGAGCCAGATAAAAAGCCTCACGTATAAATACCGGGTGTGCTGGAAGGGCCAGATGTTAAGGTGAGAATGGCTGCCTTGGTCAACCTGGTGTCTCAGCACATTTGCAACCATGTAACAGATTTTAAACGGTGGGGAAATATTAATAATACAAGTTACTTGCACCCGGGAATGAATGGGCTATTTTACCTGCATCCTTGTTTTCCTCGTTGATCTATTAATAGTGCTAAAATAAAATATCTTACGTCATCACTTAGCAATCGTGAGCAGATTTCCACTCCTGATGGAAAAAAAGCTACAGCGAGTAAGGAAAATTTGTATTCATTGCTGGTTACAAATGACTTTTTGGAGAGAAACAATCTGGGCTTTCCAAAGGTATATTAGTTATATATACATGATACTTCACCCCTTCATTTGCTCATTATTTAATCATGAATTCTGAAGACTTCATAATTATGTATTATCTGATAGTTCTCAAAGGCTTTTACATTATCTGATTAGGACCTTACAACAGCAAGATCCTTCTGAACAAGTAAGTGTATTTTGTCTCATTTCACAGCAGTGATGGAGAAGATGTGCACTTGAGAGCCCCATTTTAACCTTGGGTCATTCACAGTCACGTTCTGGATGTAGAAGAATGAATGGCTTCCATGCTAGGCTAGGAGAGATTGACATGCCCAAGGCTGCACAGCTGTTAACAGGAAAATCCAGGTGCAGCCCAAGGCTTTTGACTCTAACCAGTTATTCTTCCCCTGCACCAGTGGCTCCCAAACATGGCCGAGCACCAGCATCACTGGGAGGGCATCTTCAAACCTAGAGTGCTGGCCCGATTCCTGAGGCTTTGACACAGACATCCGGGGAAGGTGGCCCCAAACCTTGCATTTCAGTAATATTTCAGGAAATGTTGATGCTACTACTGTTTGGTGTCACCCAGCAGACATCATCCAGGAGCCCCTGAGAAACGCGACATCTTGGCTCCCGTCTCAGACCTGCAGAATGAGAAGCTGCGTTTTCACATGACCTCCAGATCTCAAGTTCAAATTTGGGGAGTCCTGCTGTCCACTCAGCTGTCAGTTTGCAGGGCACAGAACTAGGGGTTGAAGGGACAGGAGAGAACCATCATAATTTTTAAATCAGGCACTTTCTATATATCAGTTTCTCCTCTAAGCATTCAGCATATTATCTCATTTAATCCTCACATTCACCCTGCAAGGGAGATACTAATACTATTTTCATTATAAAGTCAAGGAAATTCCATTACACAGAGGGGTGGGTAGCTTGCCTCCACCCACTAATCCAAGAAAAGATGGGTCCATCTTTTGAATTGAAGCTGGGCAATTCATTTTCATTTACTCCACTGCACAAGGCAGGTCACGACTCTGAGAGTAGGGAAAACAAGTGGGAAAGCCTCAAGAGACAAAAGATAAGTTATGGTTAGAACAGATTGCTTGGCTCAAAGGCATCTATTCATGTGCCGCATTGGGCTTTGGCTGGGCTTTGATTTCTGATGATGTAGCCTTGGTGAGTCCTGCTTCTTAGTATCTTCACTTGAAGATACTAAAATTGAAATAATATTTATAACAATTGATAAAGAGCAAGAGGACCCCTCTGGCTATGAGACTGTGGAGGGAGGGTACCGAGAATTGAAAAAGAAGCCAGTGTGTCAAAATGGACTGCACTACTATTTGACAAAACAGACAAACGTACCAAATCAAACCCACGATGTTCACACAGGATGCCTAAGCTTCAGCTCTTTCAACACCGATCTGTTCAGACCCATTGGTCCCAAAGGAAGACCACAGGCACACTGATCTTACAGTGACTCTGGGCAGATGCATGCATCCCCAGTACAAGGCTGTGGATCATTCCAGCAACTTTCTAGTTTATTCCTTCCAAGTCCTCCCTATGACTAACTTGAGCTCCTGAGACATTAAGAAAGACCGCTTTTCTGACTTCTCTGTTTGGAGACACTGATGGGCCCCCAGGATACATAGTTTCTCTTGCCGTGACAAATAATAATCTACTTTACTCACCACAAGTGTGTTCCCGGTAGTCTTTGCCTGACGGGCTCCAACACAATATCTTCCTACCTACTTCACAGACTTGTCATGAATGTCGAATGAAATAAAGCGTGGAGGACTCGGTATACTTGTGAGCTTCTAAATTTGTCACCACTATTATTCATGTGTTTTTCCATTCCCCCACCTCCCCACCTCCACCAAGACAGTGATGCCCCCGGGTAAAAGAAGAGACCGGGTCATATTTTCTTTGTGTTCATGGTGTCTAGAATGGTTCTTAGTGCCTGTGAGACTGAATCATTGTTGGTCGAATGAGAAAACAAATCAATGGGCAAATGAAGAGGAAATCGTGTTCTGGTTCTTTTCTCCCGGGCTCCAGCCCCGTGAGTCATCCAGACTTCCCCCAAGCAGAGTAAGAGGCTTGTGAGTGCTTGAAAGTGATGCTTACCACCTGGGAAGACTGTCACTAGCACTTTGTAACTGTTGGCACATAACATTGTTTGCCTTTTAAAAGTTTCCTTATTTGCAAGCTGCCTAGAATTGCTAGTGGGAATGTCATTCCCCTTGCCCACAACATTGATCTTGGAGCATTAACCATGTACCGCATAGCAGCACATTTTCTAGCCGGTGGAGCTGGTGTATATCAGCATATTAGCTGAGTGCCCTTTGCCATCATGCCCGTGTTTAACAGCACAATGCACTCAGGTGCCTTTGTAATAGACTTGCACCAAGCAGAAATCACGGTGCATGGAACACTGTGACTTCATGAAGCATCCTAAAATCCTTAGCACGGCAAGCTCTCACTAGGCTTAGAATCCCTGAGGAGGGGCGCCTGGGTGGCTTAGTCGGTTAAGCATCCGACTTTCACTTAGGTCATGATCTCGCGGTTCATGGGTTCGAGCCCCGCGTCGGG